>CM052722.1:12413570-12490355 GCA_028551405.1 Uromys caudimaculatus | reverse complement strand
CTCAATTCTATTCCATTGATCTACCTGCCTGTCACTGTACCAATACCATGCAGTTTTTATCACTACTGCTCTGTAGTACAGCTTGAAATCAGGGATGCTGATTCCCCCAGAGGTTCTTTTGTTGTTAAGGATAGCTTTTGCTACAGGATATCTAATATGTGACCCCCAAAGGGTTGTGACTTAACAGGTTGGGAACTGCAGCACTAGAAGATGAAAAATATATAAGAAGTATTAATACTTTGAAAGTGGCAGTACTGCCAATGATCATCTACAAATTCAAAGCACTCCCTGTCAAAATTCCAATAGTAGTTTTCATAGAAATAAATAAGGCAATCTTAAAATTCACATGGAAGACAAAGGGATCCATAACAATAAATTAGAATGCTTGGAATATTGCGATACCTTATTTCAAGTTGTATTATAAAAAATGAGATAATAACATTGGCATGGTGCTAGCACAAAACCAAACATTGTCAATCAGGCCTAATGAGCCCTTCATTCATGGTTTCATCATATGTCTTTGACACAATTTTGAAATATATATTACTGTGATCTGCAGGTATTATGCAGTATAATCTATTCCTGATATTTTAATAATCTTTATTTAATTAAATATAACTATAGAATTCTCCCTAGTTACATGTCTATCAGTGAATAAGTAATAAATGCAACCTGCTGAGTTTGGTTAGTGTTGCTTCATCATTTCAGTGCTGAGTACTTGGGGTTGGGTAATCATTTAAGGTGCTTAGCCCTGGGGAAGACTAATGCTTCCTCTCTTAGTAGTCTTTAATTAATTGCCTGTACCTCTTCATCTGGGGATGGAGAAACTGCAGTTTCTCTCGTCCACATTGGCATGTCATTTGATGCTCTGACTTAAGCAAACATAGTGTTGAGATTCCATGGATGTAGATTCTCTGCCATCTCTAGAAAACACAATCTTGCAGCAGACATCCTAGTCCTCTGCCTCTTACCTTCTTTCTTCCCCTTCCCCCGAAATGTTAGCTGAGCCATAGGTGTAGGAGTGTAGGAGTTGTGTTGTTGTGGATAAGGTGTTGATGATGATGTAAGTGGAGCTGGGCACTCCACACTCACTTGTTCTCTGCATTTGGACTAGTTATGGTTTTCTGTGGTCTCCAACTGCTACAAACTGCTACTGCTTCTTTTCTGAGGGCTGAGAGCTATACTTACCCATGCTTTTTGTTTTTTGTTTTTTGTTTTGATTTTTGGGTTTTGGTTTTTCGAGACAGGGGTTACCTATGCTTTTAAGGACAAGTATTTAGAATGTAGTTACAAATTATACTGGTTTTAGGAAAGTGACATAAGTAGGCTCTCCTCTGAGATCCATGCCCTCAAATTGTCCTGAGCTGTTGGCTAGTTTTCCAGTTTTCTATATGATTTCCCTCCTGTGAGTGGGCCTCACCTGCTCATCTGGGAGTGGAGAAACTGGAATTTCCCTTTTCCACATTGGCATGTCAATTGACGCTCTTACCTAAGCAGGCATATTGTTGAGTTATGCCTCAGACAACTGTTGGAAACTGCTAAGATGCAAGTGCCAGTCTTACACTCCTTCAGGACATCTTGCCATGTGGATCATTGTTGTGGCTCATAGCTCGTATTGATTACTTTTCTTTCCTTGGCATCTTGAATTGCTTGTCCTCAATGTTATTGGGTCAGTTCCACCTAGTTTACTTCATGTCACGGGTCCAAAGTGTGTGGTTTCTACAGCAATATGGACTGACTTCAACTTCTGGGAGACAAGTGATAGCAATAGTCTCTATTGTTTTAGGAGTCTCTTCAACTCCCTTGTCCAACAACTTGGAGTGTTTTCTGTGCCTGGCAACTGGGGTTTTGTTAGTCTGTAGCTCTTGAGGAGTCTATTGACTCTCAAAATGGTACAACTGCATTTGAAAACTCTCTGTCTGTCTGTCTGTCTGTCTGTCTCTCTCTCTCTCTCTCACCATGTAATTATATTTATTATATGTAATTACAGATGAACTTAATATGACTTATTAAGGCATTTTCAAACAGCCTTAGTGTTATTTATTCTTCCTAGCTTTCCTTCTGGTTAATCTTCCACCCCGTTCCCTAGCTAAAATTTCCTTCTATGCTTCCTCATGTCCTCCAGAAGATCGCTTGTATCCTGCTATCCCCCTCCTAGCCTGCCCCCACAGTCTCTTTTTACTTTCCTGGTTTATGTGGTTACTCTAGGTTAGAGATGGAAGGTTTTTCTTTTTCTTTAAATATGACAGATAGTTATGCTGGGTATTGTAGCCTAGATTGTCATCTCTGGTCTTTTCTGTTTGTTTTGTTTTTGAGATAGGGTCTTTTTCTATAGCTCTGGCTGTCCTGGAGCTTGCTATTCTGGAGGGCCAAGTCACCTAATAGTGACTGTCAATAATCAATGACTATAATCCCTATCTCTTTTCTGTTGTGAGTCCTTACAGCCATGAAATCATTGGGTTTGTAGGAACATTTGAAAAGTTTAATGAGTGTAAGAAGATTCATATACATGATAATATTTATATTTATATCTTGACTTTTGTTTACTTAATTTTGCTTTCTGCAGTGATTTCTTGAGTGTGGTGTATATACATATGTTTTGAATGTGCCAACAATATTTAATAGTATGAAAAATAATCATTAAAAATAATTCATCTGTGTGCTAACTAGTCATCTCATGTGTCATCAGTGATATATGTGTCAGACTTTGGCAATACTTATGACATAGCAATTTTTATTCTTTGATTAATTAATATAAAATCATTTATTTTTTAATGTCTATTTTGTCTTAAGTAGTGTTAGTGCTATACATATAGCGTCCAGAAATCATCTCCCTTATGGAGATTATGCAATGTGCGTGAAGGAAAAAAACACATTTACAACATAATTTTCATATATGATATGATACTATTTTACACACACACACATACACAAAAAATCAGGGTGGTAGGTTTAAAAGTAATGACAATGGAGAGTAATCCCTTAGCTATGATGGCTATGTAAAACTGAGATGAAGCTATTCTAAGAACAGACAAGTAGAAATGAAAGACAATATGTGACAGAGACCCAACAGACCCAAGTAACTGGAACATAGTGAAGGAAGGAATGTATTAAAGGTAGGAGGAATTAATTTTGAGGAGATAGTGGGTTACATCATTACTCTCACTTGACCAAGGTATCCAATAAAGTGTTACCATTCTTTTTATCTTTTCTTCTTTCCATATGCATATCTAATGTGTGTGTGTGCACACAGGTACATGTAGAGGTCAGAGATTGATGCCAGGAATCTTCCTTTATTGTTCTTCTGTTTGAGTTTGCCGTCGAGTCTAATTGCGCTAGCAGTTTTGACTCCTAGCACCTGAATGGCATCGCAGAACTGTCTATAACCCCAGTTCCAGGAAATCTGGTGCCCTCTTCTTAATTCTGTAGGCACCAGGCCACCAGACACTTCTGCACATGCACACATGCAGGCAAAACACTTGTGCGTATAAAACAAATGAATCTTTCCGGAGGGAAATGGAGGAGCAGTGGGTTTAGGGGAGGGGCGGGAGTGGGCAGAGTGCAGGGAGGGGAACTGATTAGGATATATTATATGAGAGGAGAGCAAAAGTAAGCAAAAAGTAAAATTCGTATGAATATGTATTTTTGTATATGCATGTTTTTATATGTGTGTATTTGTAGATCATAAAACAAGAACAAAGATCACGCGAGGAAGGTCAAGGTGAAAAACAGGATAATGGATTACTTGTGATAGACAGAAGGAGGCGGAAACTAACCGAAGATCACACGATAAATCCCAATGCTAACCTAAAAATACCCCTAGTCTTAATCTGCGCACATAACAAGACAATGTTGTTAATTATCAAAAGTTGCAAGAGAGAAGCATATAGGCGGGCAGTGGTGGCGCACGCCTTTAATCCCAGTACTTGGGAGGCAGAGGCAGGTGGATTTCTGAGTTCGAGGCCAGCCTGGTCTACAGAGTGAGTTCCAGGACAGCCAGGGCTATACAGAGAAACCCTGTCTAAAAGAGAGAGAGAGAGAGAGAGAGAGAGAGAGAGAGAGAGAGAGAGAGAGAGAGAGAGAGGGCTGCCAAGTTATTTATAAAGGAAAACTTATCAGAATCATATCAGACTACTCAGCAGAAAGCCTAAGGGCCAAGAAAGCCTGAGTTCATCTAACTGCTAATGATGATTGCTGGGTCCAGCAGATAGGGCCCGTTAAAATGAATAGAGAAGCAAAGACTCTCCACAATAAGCACAAGCTAGAGCAATTTATGAGCGCCAAAGCAGCACTTCAAAAGATAACTGCAAAAAAAAGTCATGTGGACAAAACAGGAAGTTTACAACCATGGAAGTAACGATGCTCAACAAAATATTTGCAAACCGAATTCAGCAACCCATTAAAAAGATCATATACCATCATTAACATAGTTGCACTCCAGGGCTGCAAGACTAGTTCAAAATGTGAGTATCAATAAACATGGTTTAGCACATAACCATGGACTATACAAAGCCCATATTTTCATAGATGCAAAAAATGAATTTGAGAAAATTCAATATCCCTTCATGATAAAAGGCCTGAAATATTTAAGATAATAGTCATACCCAATATAAGAAAGGCTATCTACTGCAAACCTATAGCAGACACCATGATGAACGGGATAAAGAAAGACCGTTTCTTCTGGAATCCTGAACAAAGTGTGGCCACTCTCACTACTTGTACTCAGACTAGTGCTTGGAACCTTAGCCAGAACAACAAGGCAAGGAAAATGACAGAAAAGGCATACAAGTCGAAAAGGAAGAATCCAAATGAGTCCCCTTTGCAAATGATATGTTTCTCATTATTTCTTTTCTTTTTTGGTTTTTTGAGACAGGGTCTCTGTGTCCTGGAACTCACTCTGTAGACCAGGCTGGCCTCAAACTCAGAAATCCACCTGCCTCTGCCTCCCAAGTACTGGGATTAAAGGCGTGCGCCACCACTGCCCGGCTATATGCTTCTCATTTTAATGCCCTAAGGAATACCCACGGAATCTCGTAGTAGACCTGATAATCATATTCAACAAAATGTGAATTTGATTGGGTTGTTTGTCTTCTTGATGTTTAGTTTCTTGTTGTTGTTTTTTTCTTTTGACACAGAGTCTTTCTATGTAACTCTGGCTGTCACAGAAGTCTATATGTAAGTCAGACTGGCCTCCAACTCACAAAGATCCACCTACCTCTGCCTTCCAAGTACTGGGGTTAAAGTTTCTTGAATCCTTTGTATATTCTAGACGCTCATCCTTTGTTGTGTGTAAATCTGGCAAAACATTTCTCCTATTTTGTAGGCTGCCTCTTAACTTGAGTGACAATTTCCTTTGCTGCTGTACAGAAGCCCTTTAATTTCATGAAGTCCCATTTGTTGATTACTCACATTATTTTCTGAGTGATCAGAATCCTTACCTGCACCTGTCTCTTGAAATACGCTGTATTTTCTCCTCTGGCAGTTTCAGAGTTTAGGGTCTTACAGGCAGTTCCTCAGTCCGCTTGGTGATGCTATTTTGTGGAGGACGAGAGATAAAGATCTACTGTCACTCGTCTTTCCCCAGCACTTCTTGTTGGTGATGATGTATTTCCTCCAATGTGTATGTTTGACGTCTTTGTCAAAAAAAAAAAAAACTGGTGGCAGTAGTTGCCTGGCCTTTTATTTGAGTCCCTTATGCTGTTTTATTGCCTTGCACCTGTTTTTTTTTTTTTTGACAGTACCATGCTGTTTTTATTAAAATGAACCTGCAGTGTAACTTGAAACCATGAATGGCAGTATCTCTAATGGTGGTTTTATTGTTCAGGATTGTTTTGGCTGTCTGAAGTCTTTTGTGCTTCTGCATCAATTTTATGATTTTCCCTCTGTTTCTATGAAGAATTTCACTGAATTTTTATTAGAGTTGCATCAAATCTGTACATTGTTTTTGGTAGGGTGTCCCTTTTCAGAATTTTGATTTTTGTAGTCCAGGAATGTGGGAAGTCTTTCTGGTTTTTTTGTCTATTTTGTTTGGTTTGGTATATTTCTCAATTTCTTTCTTTAGTCTTTTAAAGTTTTCATTGTAGAGGTCTTTTACTTCCTTGGTTAGTTTTACTCTGGGGTATTTTGTATTTGCTACTGCAAATAGAAGTTTCCCTGATTTTTTTCTCAGTGTGTTTGTTATTGGTATGTAGGAAGGATACTGATTTTTATGACAGTTTTGTATCCTGCCACTTTGCTGGAAGTGTTTATTAAATCTAAAAGTTTTCTGTTGGAGTCTTTATTGTCTTTTATATATAAGGTCATGCCATTTGCAAACACGGATACCCTTTTCCCCTTTCTTACTTGGAGTTCTTTAATTTACTTCTGTTGTCTTACTGCTCTTGTTAAGACTTAGAGAGCTATAGTAGATACGGGTACAGAAAGTGGAAGGCTTTTCTTGTTCCCTATTTTAGTGGGAATTATTTGAGTTTTCCCATTTAGTATAATCTTAACTATAGGTTTATTGCTTATATCATTTTGCATGCTGATGTATGTTTCTTCTATTCTGAGTTTCTTTGGGATAAAGGGATATATTGGATTTGGTCAGAATCCTTTCCTTGTGCCTATTGAGATGACCATTGTGATTTCTGTTGTTGAGTACCTTTATGTAATTTATAAAATGTATTGATTTTGTTTCACCACTTGCTTGCCAAGTGTGCACAGCTGTCTCGTGGGCTGGGGCCCACCATGATGCAGCCTGGAGCATGGTGTATGCTCCCACCCCTCTGATAGCTCCTCTCCCTCCTCCTTTCACTCCTCCCACCCCTCCTGTCCCACTGTGACTTCTCAGCAAGAGGGAGCACAAGTCTCTGCCTCTCCAATGTCTATTTCACTATTCCTTCATCTCTGGAATGAACACAACTTTATCATGGTAAATGATCTATTTGATGTGTTCTTGAATTTAGTTTGCAAGTGTTTTGTTGAGAATTTTTGCATAAGAAAAAACCTTTAATTTTCATTCCTTTTGTTTTTGTTTTTATTTTGATATTGTGTCTTTACCTGGTTTTGGTGGCAGATCAATACTGGTTTCAATTTTGAAAGTTTGGTAATGCTTCTTTTCCAGTTTTTGGGAATACTTTTAAAAGCATTGATGTTAATTCTTTGAACGTCTGATAAAATTGGGAGCTTTTGATTAATGTTTATGTCTCACAGCTTGTTACAACTGTTTATATTTTCATCTCATCTTGACATAATTTTGGTAGGTCATATGCATTTAGAAAAGTATCCATTTGTTTCAGATTTTTCAGTTTAATAGAATAGATATTTTTGATGTAAGATCTAATGAGCTTCTGGGTTTTAATGGTATCTGCTGTAATGGCTCCATTTTCATTTCTAACTTTGATCTTTCCTCTCTTTTGGTTAGCTAAGGATTTATCAATCTTGTTTCTTTTTTGAAAGAATCAACTATTTATTTCATCGATTCCTTATACTGATTTTCTTTTCTTTTTGCATTTCATTAATCTCTGCCCTGATGTTGGATTACTTTTCATCTCATGTTTGGAGTTTGTCTGTTCCTCTTTTCCCAGAGCCTAAACATATCATCCTGTTGTTTGAGATCTATCCAACTTCTTAAGGTCGGTCCTTAGAGATACAAACATCCCTATGCTCTCATTGTATCCCATGCATTTTAATATGCTGTGTTTTCATGTTCATTTGGTTCCAAGAACTTTCATTTTCTTTTTGACTCCTTCTAGGACCAGGTCATCATTCCATAGTGTGCTATTTCATTGCCACATGTTTCTGTATGTCCAAGGATTTCTTTTGCTAGTGATTTGTAGTCACATTATGATCTGCTAGAATGCAACAAATTATCTCAATTTTCCTGTGTGTTTGTTGACACTTGTTTTGTGCCCTGATATACAATCTTATTTTAGAAAAAGTTTCACCAACTGCTGAGAAAATACATATGCATCCTGTGGTGTTCAGATGGAATGCTCTGTAGATGTCTCTTAGGTCCATTTGATACAGGACACCAATTAATTTGCATATTTCTCATTTACTATTTGTTGGAAAGACATCTCAGTTGGTAAGAGTGGGGTATTGAGGTTACTCACTACTGTTGTGCTATGACCTTACATCTAATATTTTTATGAAACTGAGTGCATCTGTGTTCGCAGCATATGTTAGATTGCAATATACTGTTGATGGGCGGTACCTTTTAAACCCTGTTACATGACTATCTTTTCTCACTAGTTTTGTTTTCATGTATGTTTTATCAGATCTTAGTGGAGCAATGCCTGCTCGTTTCCTCGTTCCCTTTTCCTGGAACACCTTTTCTCATGCCTTTATCCTAAGGTGGTATCAGTCTTTTGTGGTGAGGTACATGTTTGGGGGGCAGCAAATAGATGATTGCTTGTTTTTCTGTAGTCTGCTTTTCTGCGTCTTTTGACTGAGGAATTGAGATCATCAATGTTAAGAATTACTGTTGGGAACTGTGTTCCAAGTCGTGGGGTTGGTTTGTTGGTTCTGTGCTGTTCTTGCCCCTTTCCTTCCATGCTTCAGTGCTCTTCCAGCATGGTTTATTCTTTCCTGTGGCCTCAGTGATGCAATTGTTTTTCTCGTCTGTTTAAAGAATCCTTTCAGATATCTTTTGTACAGCTGGGTTGGCAGTTAGAAGTTCTTTCAGTCTATTTTTATCATGCAGAGTTTTTATTTTTCCTTCAGTTGTGACAGACTGCTTCGCTGATTTTTGAGGATCGTGGTCTCCATTGGCGCATGTCTTTTAAAGTTTCGGTTGAATCATCCACCGTAATCTGAAAATTCCTTTATATGCCAGTTGTTTCTCTCTTAGTACTCCAATATATTTTCTTTGTTCTGTATCCAGATACAGAAAGCATCTCGGGCACCAAACGAGCAAGATGAGGAAAGAACCTCCACTTGTCATGGTATAATTAAAGTACTAAATATGCGGAATCTTTAAAAGACATGTGCCAATGGAGACTGTGATCCTCAGATTCATACCCCCTTCTCAACCTACCCAACTTTGTCTTGTCTTAAAAAAAAACCTATCAAGTTCATTTTGTCCCATCCATGTATGTGTGTAGCCTTCCACTGAAGTGTGATCGATCCACAAGAGGCTACATTCTTAAAACTGACTTTCCTTCTCCTGGCAACTATTAACTGGCAGAGGTTTGAGACTTCATGTCCCCCTCCCCTTTCCATGCTGGGATTTTTGTCTGGCTTGGGCTTTCATAGGTCTTGTGTATGCTGTCCAAACTACCATAAGTTCATAGGTGCAATTGCTTGGCTGTGTCCAAAAACCACTGTTTGCTTGTAGTCATCCACCTGTGGCTCTTATATTCTATTTGCCTCCTCCTCTAAAATGATCTATTAGACTTGGGAGGAGGGCCTATAATAAAGGTGCCCCGTTTGGTGCTAAGTGTTCTCTTATTCTCTACACCATGACTTACTGTGAATCTCTGTTACTCAGCATCTGCTACAAGAAAAAGCTTTTTAAATGAATGTTGAAAAATTCTTCTATCTATGGGTATAATAACGTTAAGTCATTAGGAGTTGGTTTAATACTGTACCCATTTAGCAGAGTAACGGTAGGTTCTTGGCCCTGTTAATAGTGCCAAGTATGGGATTCATCTTCTGGAGTTGGACTTAAACTCAAACAGAAAGTAGTTGTTTACTTCTATGATCTTTGTGCCACTAGTGCACCAGTGACCATGCTTTGCCGGGACAGAAATTATTGTTCCTCACAAGATTCACAGCAGGGTATAAGATTGGTTATTACTTTTCAACTCTGACAACATATATAGCACTTTTCAGTACTATGAAAGTTAGCCAGTAGAGAAGAACCTTCTATTTGAAGGTCAGCTTGACTTCTTTCTGTTCTATGATTCAAGTATGTGGTGTCTTCAGCAATCGGGTCTTAACATTGGCAAGAGCCTGTACTGTTTAAGGGTCCATGGGACCTTACTGTTAATGATTCTAAAAGAAGGAACCCATCCTTGCCACTGGGGATTTTATTTGTTTGCCTATGGTATCTAGTACGGGCACTGTTACCCCATTGCAGTGTAACTTCATTTTAACTCCTTTTACAGTAGGTTTTCATATGACTTTTTCAGAATATTTTTAGGATTTAACTATCTCTTCCTTATTTCTTCCTCTATCCTGCCCTCCTAGCAGCCACCCTAGTTAATATTTCTTGTTCTGTTCTTTTCTGGATGACTACCTGTTTTGTTGCATATATGTTTAGGATTGCGATATCCTGTTGGTGGAGTTTTCTCTTGCTGGTATGGTTGTGGGGAAAGATGAAAACCTCTTCAGTGCTGGTTGGAGTACAAACTGGTACAGCCACATGGAAATCAATGTGAGGGTTCTTCCAAAATCTAGAAATAAATCTGCCACCTAATCCAGTTCTATTACTCTTGGGCCCCAAGGACTCTGCAGCTTACTATAAAGATACCTTTTTATTCATGTTCACTGATGCTCTATTCATAACAGTCAAGAATGGAAGCAGCCTAGATTTTCATTAACTGATGAATGAGTAATAATAAAAATGTCGTGTGTTTGCACAGTGGAATTTTACTCTGCTATTAAGAAAAAAATACACAGTTGTGAAATTCAAAGGTCAGTGGTGGAACTAGAAAAAGTAACCGTGAGTGACATAACCCAGATCCAGAAAGACAAATGTCACATGGTTTCTCTCATTTATGGATGTTAGCTTTGCTATGTGTGTTTCATTTGGAATACTCATAGGTATCAGAAAAGTCAGTAAGGAAGTGTGGGGATAGCTTTCAAGGGAAAGGCCATAGAACTAGTGGTATAAAGAGTTAAGGAGATATAATGGAATAGAGAGTATTAAATTAGAGTTGGGATGAGAGGGCAAATATAAGAGAGGATATAGGGCTATGAGTACAGATATCTAACATTAAAGACCTTTCAAAAAAGTCATAAGGAAACCAACTACTGTAGAAGCTTCCTAGAGACAAATGCTGTTTTCCCCATATGTAAAATTTGGGGTTAAAATGACATGGAGAGAAAAAAGAAACAAGGAAAGAGGAAACAGGTGTCAGGTGTCAAAAAGGTATTGAAGGTCATTAAAGTACGTTATATGCATGCATGCAAATGTCTTCATGAAACCTGTCTTAGGGAATGGTTCCAGTGCTGTGAAGAGGCACCATGACCAAGGTAACTTTTAGGAGAACGTGTGTAACTGGGGGCTTGCTTACAGTTTCAGAGGGTTAGTTCATGGTCTTCATGGTAGGGTATGTGCTGGTATGCAGGCAGGTGGGCAGGCATGGTGCTACTGCAGTAGCTGAGAACTTACATTCTGATCAGCAGGCAGGAGGCAAAGCTGAGAGCAAGACTGGAACTGCCCTAGGCTTTTGAAACATAAAAGCCCATTCCTCCAATAACACACCTTCTCTGACCAGGCAACACCTACTTCAACAAGGCCATACCTCCTAACTCCTCCAGAACAGTCCACCAAGTGGGAACCAAACATTCAAGTATAGATGGAGGCCCTTCTTCTCCATTACTTTTACAAGTAATACATGCTCCTGAGAGTTGTTCATTAGTTCTCAAGTCTCAAAATGATTAGACATGTTGAGTACGTATGAGTTTATGTATACTGGGGGAATCTAGATAACTTAGCAGGAGCACGTGGTAGTGCACAGCCTGAAGACACTTTGGCACAGGAGCATGTGGTAGTGCACAGCCTGAAGACACTTTGGCAGTCTGAGCCAAAGAATTTGATCTCTGTGATCCGGGTGTGCACCTAAGCACACATACGTAGGGACAACCAACAGATACAGAGAATCTAGGGAAAGTGAGGAATTCTGGGAGGAAAGCCTGTTCTTTTGTAGTACTGTACCTGTGAGAGAAAAAACCAAACGGTCTGAGAACTAATGAATGAGTAACTATCCTCATAACTTCACAGGGAAGAGCTGATTCGGATAACTTCCTCTTCAATGAACTTGCTTTTCTGCCCATAATCAATATTATACCCAGAGGTTCAGAAATTTCAAGTTATATCCAGGTCTGGTGGCTTATGGCTGTAATCCTAGCTTGAAGGCTACCTGTGGTTACAGAGTGAGTTCTGGGGTATCACAAGCAACACAGCGAGACCCTGCCTCAAAATAATAGAAGTGTTGGGGATATGGCTCAGTGATAAGAGGACTTAACTAGCGTGTTCAAAGTACTAGGTTTGGCCTTCAGTGTTGTGGGCTGGTGTGATGGTTTGAATATACTTGGCCCAGGGTGTGGCACTATTAGAGGGTGTGTCCCTGTTGGAGTAGGGTGTCCCTGTTGGAGTGGGTGTGTCCCTGTTGGAGTAGGTGTGTCCCTGTTGGAGTAGGCGTGTCCCTGTGCGTGTGAGCTTTAAGACTCTTGCCGCCTGGAAGTGAGTATTCTGCTAGCAGCCTTCAGATGAAGACGTAGCTCTGCCTGCACCATGCCTGCCTAAATGCCGCCATGTTCCTGCCTTGATGATACTGGACGGAACTTCTGAACCTGTAAGCCAGCCCTAATTAAATGTTGTCCTTTATAAGACTTGCCTTGGTCATGGCGTCTGCTCACAGCAGTTAAACCCTAACTGAGACAGGTGGGAAAGAGAAATTTAAGTTACTGAAAATCTCTCTATGTCGGAGCTGCGGACGCGGATCTTTGTTAAAGATCAGTGGTTAAGAGCATTGCTGTATGGATACTCTTCCAGAGTACCTGAGTCTGATTCCCAGCACCTACGTGGTAGCTAACAGACCACTGTAACTGTAGTTCCTGGGGATTAGATGTCCTATTTGGCCTCCATGGGTCCTGCATGTACGTGGTGCAGGACATATATGCAGACCAGATACTTATACACATAAAAAATAAAAATGGGAGGTTTTTATATAGCATGTTTAAAGCTTTGTGGTTGGTTTAAGTGTCAGCTTGTCAAAAATTGCAATCAACTGAGTAGGGAGCCTCATTGCCTTGATTGATGTGGGATGACCCTCCTGGATGTTAGGCAGCACCTACTGGTAGCAGTCCAGATAAAAAAGGGTAATGTAGAAGGCAGATCATTTCCTCCTGTTGTTTGCTTGGACTTTCCCCTGGCTAGTAAGTTAATTCCACTGTTGCTGCTGCTGCTGATTCCTTGATGGATAGGTGAACCAGCAATTCCAAGCTTTTGTTGACCAGGGTCCAGGGATCTCCACAGGGATCTTTGGGCTTCTGTGCACCTGGCCTTGTGGACTAACTAGCATAGATACATCCAGTGGGGACTGAGAAGGGGAGATATCCAAGCAGTGTGATGAGGGCTTTTATCTCTCAACATTAAGTTACAGTGCTATAAAAATCTGTTTTATATTTTCTAGTTCCATCTATTTGCATGCATATTTCATGGGGTGGGGAGCTACGATTGGCATGTAAGGTAAAGAAATAAATTAATGGAAAAAGTCTGTTTGTTTTGGCATATAATGTGATGTTCTAATATCCATATCTCTCTATATGAATCTAATTCTTCAAGTTGAGCTAATTAATATAATACACATAACATCGTTACCATTTAATATGTATGTGTATGCTGAAAAACATTTATGATGTACTCTCTTAGGAAATTACATGTAAACAGTACATTATTATTAGAAAATATTTATGTTGCTACCATTAGCTTGCCAGAACTTAAGAGAAGCAAATTTTGGCTAATTGTCTGGTCTGTGCCATAACCCATGGGTATTTTCTAAGAACTTTATTTTGTTTGGGGTCCCTTTTATAGGAAAAGCTACTTAGCTAGAATCTTGATTTCTCAGCGGTGTAATTTTGTGATGATAATGATGACTAGAGTAAGCTCCAAGTTCAGTCCAGAGGAAATAAGCATTTGGCAGTCAAGTCCCAGAAACTCTTTCACTTTGCTCATGAGTTCTCTCAAATTCACTTGAGTTAAAGGACTGCACTGGGACTGAATTTATACTGGGGTAGAACGTTGGTATAGAGTGTGCAAGACTTTAAAATGTTCTGGTTTTAAAATACTTTAACAGTTCAGAAGCATAATGTGATGGAAGTTTCGTCTTCTGCTTTTTTCTGGATGGAATAATATGCCTTAATAAATTTAGTAAATTCCTGGAACTTTTTAAAATTTGAGACAGGGTTTCTCTCTGTATTCCTGACTGTCCTGGAGCTCACTCTGAAGCTCAGGCTGGACGGGGAACTCAGAGGTCTGCCCAGAACTCTGCTCCTGAGTGCTGGGTTTAAAGGCATGAGCCACCTTTCCTGTCCTTTCTAATCACCTGTATCTCCTCATGTACCAAAGTTTTTTGTAGGATCCAAAGACATTAATATATAAATGTTTGCGGATAAATATAGCTCTCACCCTCATCAACAAAACTTCTTTTTGTGACAGACAGAGTTGCTTACAAAAAACTACCACCAGGCAAAGTGTAGAGAACAAGCTAGTGTATACTGCGCAATCCAGCTGGTGCACCTACGACACCACCTACAACACAACTCTTGCGCCTAAGGCTAGGGAACACTCCAGAAGAGGGCTGGGAGAGCTAGAGGATCCGGAACTCTGCTGTGAATTTGTATTATAAAAGGGACAGGCAAGCCTCATTCATGATACCTTAACAATATGGCTACCTAAACAAGACCTGTCTTCTGCTTTTGCAGCCAAATACTGGTTAAATATTGGCTTTTGGTTTTGGTTTGTTGTTGTTTTGTATTGTTTTGTTTTTTTTTGTTATAAAGAACTAAGTTTAATTGTAACACTCCTACAGGCTGGGTGGTTAAAGATGAAGGTGCCAGCAGATGTTGATATCTTATAAGGACTTACTTCTGGGTTCATGGAAAGCTATGTTTTCTTTGTTTTCTGACATAAGAAAAGGGACAAGAGATCTCACTGTGGCGCTTTTCTGTAAGGGAACTAATTCCATTTACGAGGCTTCCGCTTCCGTGGCCTTACCACGTCCACAGACATCCCTCTTAATACTGTCACTTTGAAGGTTAGGATTTCAGTGTGTGACTTGAGGAGAGAAAGATGCGATCTATAACAACTTTTGCTTTGATTTTTGTTTTTGAGACAGGGTCTCTCTATGTAGCCCTGGCTGTCCCGGAACTCACTCTTTAGACTAGGCTGGCCTCAGACTCAGAGATATTCCTGCCTCTGCCTCTAGAGTGCTGGGATTAAAGGTGTGCACACAACCATCTGACTACAACTTAACATCTGGTCTTAAAGAAGTTCCATCTCCTTTCACTGAACAGTTTACCTACCTGATAGGGCTATTGTGTGTTTAAAAGCTAGTAATATATGAGAAACACTTACTATATATAGTACCTGGCACCTACTGTTCTATGTAAATAGCTGTCATTGTCATGATGTACTATTATGTACCATAGGAAGCCAGCTCCTGAATTCTGTTACTTCATCTCAGTGGCTTGGAAAGTCAGATACACCTTGAGAACTCTGAAATAGTAAGTAGTATCTTCTTTTTAAAATTTTATTCTTAAAATACATTTCTTTTACTTGTTTTTTTATTAGTTCTCTGAAGTTTTTATACAAGGTGTTTCAGTCAAATTACGTCTAATTTCTAATGTCCATATATTCATGGATGTGTGGTCTCTAACTGAACTGTGGTCAACTTAGCAGGGGCAGTATTCTTGAGGAAATCTGACTCTGCTTCTCCTAATGGCTATCAGTTGCCTCAACTAGGGGTGGGACTTCATGTCTCTCCTCCCTCTCCATTCTGAGATTTGGGCTGGCTTATGCTTACTTGGGGCTTATGTATACTGTCACAAGCACTGTGAGTTCATATGTACAGCTACTCTGTTGCATCCGGAAAATACTGTTTCTTTGCAGTAATCTACTGCTGTAGGGCTGAAGCTTCCAGGTGAGGGCCAGCTTGATATCTCCATGTTCTGTGACTGTGTATCTTCAGCAATAGTGTGTTATTCTTAAATATATTAATATAGTACCTGGCCTTGTGTAAAAATTTCAAAGAACTAATAAAAACAAGTAAAATAAATGTATTTTAAGAATTATTTAAGAATCAGTTAACTGAACTGAGCCTATGCTATTGTGAAGGAGTTTTTAATGCAGCTTGAATTATTTACTGTATATGTATTTATTTGTTGTGTGTATTTATATCTCAGATTTGTTCTGTATATTAAGCGCAGTGCTCAGAGGTTCATGGATGGAGCAAGAGAAAGATTTAGAAATTCTTAAATGAGAAGATATCCCAAAGTGTAGATATAGAATAAGTTGGGCATAATTCATTGTTGTAGGCCACAGGCCTGCAAGAGCCCTAGGATCAAAATGTATTTGTGATAGTTTGAAGAGTTTTGTGTATGAAGGAAAGAAGAAATCAGAGACTAGTTTACTTCTCACAGAGCCTTCTTCCCTCCAGCCAGAGTCCTTCTTCACCAAAAGCTTTGGGTTTCTGTTGTTGAAGGGTGAAGAGGGGGAGGATTAGAGGCCACCTCAGAAGGCCTGGTTTCCTCATTCAACATCTTACCTTGGCTCTGTGTGATGTAGTGACTACATAATTTTTATCCGTATTTTTCAACCATACCAATATTATCAGTAGTATTGATGACATCTTTTTAAGTGGTCAGATGGTGTTCTGTCAGTCTTGTATCAAATGCAACCAAGGTCATCTTTGAAAACGTCCCGTTTAATGAATTGGTAATCTACAATCTAAGAGAAACAATATATTTTCAATGGAAATACAGCTTTGTGGTTTTAGTCCCCCTATCTCTACCTTATTTTCAGCCTCCCTTCATCTTAAGAGAGAGCACATTCCAGCGTCACTGCAGGCAGTACACTGCACAAGGCAATTCTGCGTCCCAATGTTTGGATGAAAGTCTGAGAGGAGAAAATACTTCCCCAGTCAGTTTATGTGGCCTTTGCCAAGTCTCTCCATTTTCATTGTCACTGTGTACAATGTCACTGTGTTGTTGTATGCCCTAGGTTGTTGTATGATATATATATATATATTATTAGCGGCTCCAGAAAAAATACTTTTGGTCATCCCTTCCTACCTGTACTATCTACACCTAGCTGCCCATGCCCTTTTGTTTCAGTCAGAGCAAAAGAATCTCCTCCACCGCTTTCCCCATGGAGGCCAGGATATGATGAGTTACAGAGAGTGTGTGTCCAAGTGAGGGTTAGTGTTTGACCTTTGTTGTGTTTTCTCAAGGACCTCCACTGAGTTCTGAGTAGTAGCTCAAGCCTCCTGAAGGAAAGCCCTCCATTTAGCCCGCTCACGTGTAAGGTTCCTCGTTCTAGTTTGTGAAGGGGAAAAGGTCCAAGAGCATGAAAGGGGAAAGGAAGAAAAGAGAGGAAGGGCTGGAGAGATAGCTCAGAGGTTAAGAGCACTGACTGCTCTTCCAAAGGTCCTGAGTTCAATTCCCAGCAACAACATGGTGGCTCACGACCATCCGTAATAGGATCTGATGCCCTCTTCTGGGGTGTCTGAAGACACCTACAGTGTACTCATATACATTAAATAAATAAATTTAAAAAAAAAGAAAAGAAGAGGAGACAAAAGGAAGGGAAGTTTCCCAAACCGTGGAAACAAAGGGAAAAGCTAATGTCCCAGGGTGAGGGCGGGACTGTCTTGTCTGTGCTGTGTCTTGTTTGTAGCTAGCTGAGTATTTCAGTATTCACGTGGCTGTAATTCTTTCACGTAGCCCCGAGCATTTGGTTCTCCTAACCTAACCGTTTTTCCCAAGGACAGAGAAGCAGCATTGTGATGGACCTTGTCACATGTTTCTGCCTAAGTTAGCTTTTCAGAGGCAGTCTAGTAGGAGGATTATTAGAACTAGAGCCACATGCCCTATGTTGGCATGTTTAGAGTTAGCTAGAGACCTACTGTTCCAGTCAGGGCCTGATAGATTTTTTTTGTTTTTGTTTTTCGAGACAGTGTTTCTCTGTGTAGCCTTGGCTGTCCTGGAACTCGCTCTGTAGACCAGGCTGGCCCCGAACTCAGAAATACACCTGCCTCTGCCTCCCAAGGGCTGGGACTAAAGGCATGTGCCACTACTGCCTGGCTCTGATAGCTTTTAATAGTGCAATAGCACATACATAATTTTGAGGTACATTTAGAAGACATCAAAAGGCAGGCAGTACTTAGTAAATGTGGTCTTATTAGATGAAGAAAATGACCTTTGTAATACCTTGGACTATTTTTAACTGAGCAGGGAACTAGGAGAAATATTTTTAGAGGTGTGGTCTTGTTGTGCTTTGTTTGGTTAGACAGTGTTTACTCTAGCCTGGGCTAGCCTCAGGCTCACTTTGTATATTTTATAGCCAAGGCTGGCCCTGAACTGCTGGTCCTCCTCTTCTATATCTAAAGTTCTGAGATTAGTCCTATGCCTCCACCACTCCACTCAGCTTATGAGAAGTGTCTTGATGTGTGCTTTTATTATGTAATCTTTGTACTTAGGCAATACTCAATAGACAGTTATATCTTGAGTAAAAAGTTGATAATTTTTATTACTGGTAAGATTGTCAGCTAAAGTGTTGATAATGTCGCAAAGGTTTATGGCTGCCTGGCAGGATATTAATACTATTGGTTATACACTGTACTCTGTGATATGGGCTATGGGCCAAATGAGGGGGGAAAAAAACCCCCTGTTATGGTTCGTCAATCTTTTGAAAAGGGGGAAATGTGAAAAGGTTACCCGTGGGAAAAAAAAAAAAAAAAAAAGTTGGCAATTGAAAACTTGAAATCTGAGTTCCAAATCTGGCTCTACTATTAGCTGCGTGCTTTGGGCCAAGTGGATTCATCATAGTGATGAATGAGGTTCATGATGTGCCTATTGGATTCCACTTGGTAGTGTTTTGTTGAAAATTATAGTATCTCTGTTCAATGGGAATATTATTGTATAGCTTTTCTTTTGTTGTTGCTATGTCCCTATGTGGGTTTGGTATCAAGGTAAGGCTGGCTTCCGATTAAGTTGAAATGGATTAAACATCTAAACATATGACCTGAAAATATGAAGGGAACCTTTGAGAACATTTATATTTCTATAGGCAATGGTGTTTTTTTTACATAACACCCAAAGCAAAGGAAACAATAGCTAGAATAGAGAAATGATATATACCAACCTAGGGGGGAAAACCTGCTCAGCAAAGGAAAGGATTGAATGAGAAGAGCCTAGAGAATAAAAAAATCATTTGTCATTTATCTTCTTACTAGCTTTTCCAAGACCTTTATATATTCTGGATAACATTAATATATAAAGGTCTTGGAAAAGCTAGTAAGAGCACCCAGTAATTAAAATTTAAAAGGGCAAATTAAGCTGGAGAGATGGCTCAGTTATTAAGTGCACTGCCTACTATTTTACTGGATCCAGGTTTGATTCCCAGGACCCATATGGTGGTTCACAATAATTTGTAACTCCACTTCCTTGGGATCTGATGTCCTCTTCTGGCTCCTGGGGGCACCAGGCATGCATATGGTGCACAGACATTCATTTAGGCAAAACACACATAAACATAAAGTAATTTCTGCTGTAAATAGAAGCTTCGTTGGTAAGCTAGATTTATCTGTTGGTGGAAGAGTAAGATTTAGAATGTAGGAAGAAATTATGCTGGTCTAGCAAAGTGTTTGTAAATGGACAAAATCTTTGAATAGGTCCTTCTCAAAAGAAGAGATACAATGGCAATGAGGCATGTAGAAACATGTTACAATGATGTATTAGTCATCAGGAAAGTAAAAATCAATAATGAGATTACAAATAAAATAAAAAGCAAATTCTGGTGAGAATATGGAAGAAAGAACTCTGATGCAGTGTTGATGGGTGAGGAAGATCAGTACGGAAGTTCCTAAAACAAAAGGTAAGTATACCAAATTATGAAAGCAACCCTCTTCTGGGTATGCACACAAAGGGATTGAGATCAACCTAACAGAGAGAGAACTCACTGCACACAAAGGGATTGAGATCAACCTAACAGAGAGAGAACTCACTACCCATGTCTATAGTAGGTACTATTTAAATAGCTAGGATTGGCGAATCAGCCTTTGTGTGTGTTGACAGACTAACAAACAAAATATGGTGTGTGTGTTTCTAATGGGTGTTATTCATCCTTAAAGGAAAACAAAATACTACTTAACGATACATTTTGAAAGTAATTTTTCGGTCTCTCATTTCATTTGCTTTCCTGTACTCCCCTCCCTTCTTTACTTTTCTTCCATTGGTGGCTGTCATGCCCTATTCTTCCCACCTCCTAACCCAAAAGCCACATATATTTGATAAGTGAATAAGTCTACTGGAACCAAGAAGCTATGTATGAGTGTACCTGCTCCCCTGACCTCTCAGTGTCTTAAGAAGCATCTTGCTTTTTGAACATGTACTTTTTATATTTCTTAAACTTTCTTGCCAAATGTATTTGGCAGAGAGCCAATGCAATCCCATTAACTTACAAAAAGTCACAAATCCTGGCTAGTCATGACCTAAAATCGGTGATAACTAGAAACAACCTCTGACTTCTTTAATACTGTAATCCCTCTAACTATCACACGAAAGCAAGGAACTTGGGAAGAGCCCAGTACTGAGACTATAAGAAGAAATTTTGCTACGTTGGTGATGGTAGGACAGGCCTGTAATCCCAGCTGAGGCGGAGGGTCGCCATGAGTTTGAAGCCAGAATGAGCTGTATATACTGAGGATAGCCTGGGCTACAGTGTGAGACCCTTTGTTAAAAACAAATTGGCCAGCAAGATGGTTTAGGAGATGAAGGCACTTGCCACCCAAGCTGATGCCCCACGTTTAATCCTTGGCAGAAGGAGAGAGCTGACTCCTGCAGATTGTTCCCTGACTTCCATACACACCTCTTCCAACACATACACCCTCCACACGTGTACACCCCCATACATCCCTACACACACACACACACACACACACACACACACACACACACACACACACACACACACACATACACACTGCAGTAAATAAAGCAAATAAAAAAGAATGTTGTGTAAAGGAAGGGAATGTTAGTAAAGGAAGAGGCTAGTTAGTAACAGAGTATTGATGAGGTCTCACTCATATTTTCCAAAGGTAAGAATCTCCACCATTTATTCATTGAGATGTCTAATATGCCTAAGGTATCTTTGTACATATTAGGAGAGTAAATATGTGTTGGATAAGTTAGCTGAGGCTATACAACCTAAGCCCAGACAATACCTTCTTTTAACCACTAGACTATACTCGCTTTCTACGGGAAGAGTATAAATTATTCATCAATTTTATGTCATATGATACATAGTGCTTTTCACATCTGCCTCCATAAGCCATAGAACAACATGGTGTCTACAAGGAGAGGTCAGACTGTTCTTCATCACCGGCAAGGTATTTCCCTGGAGCAATCACAGTGTACAAAAAGCCCCCGTGGGCTCAGTTTAACCAGATTCATGGACAGTGGAGTCATTCTGAGTGAGGAAAGGTGACACGATCAGGGTTCGTGATTTTTTTTTTTTCTGGTCTTAGCTCTTTGAACACAGAGAAAACTTCTCTTGTTTGATTTAACTGCAGTGTTTTGGTGGCTAGTTATTCTCACTGGCCCCTTTAGAGTCCAAGAACTCTGTTAATGAGGATCAAAATCAGCGGAAGTTCAACTGTGTAGTTTGTTCATAGATGGAAATACACTACAACATCTCTTCGGAAGTCTTTTTTTTGTTTTTGTTTTGTTTAATATATCCTTTCATATATTACATCCCTACCATAGTTCCCCTCCCTCCCTCTAACCCCCACTCCCTCCATCTCCCCAACCTCCTCCCTCCCCATCCACTCCTCCTCCATTTCCCTTCAGAAAAGGGCAGGTCTTCCAGTGATATCAAGCAAACATGGCCTATCAGGTTGCAATAAGGTTAGGCACCTCCCCGAATATTAAGGCTGGACAAGGGAACCCAGTAGGAGGACAAGGTTCACAAAAGCAGGCTAAAGCATCAGAAGCAGCCCCAGCTCCTTCCATTTAGAGCCCCACAAGAACACCAAGCTACACAACTTTAACATAGATGAAGAGGACTAGGTTAGACCCAATCACACTGCCTGATTGTATTTTCAGTCTCTGTGAGCCCCTATGAGCCCTGCTTAGTTGAATCTGTGGACCGTGTTCTCCTGGTGTCATCAATTCCTCTGGCCCCTCAATCATTCATCTCCATCTTCAGGGTTCCCGAAGCTCTGGCTAATGTTTGTGTGTCTATTTCTGCATCTGTTCACATCAGATACAAGAGCCTCTGATGGTAGTTGGGTTATGCACTGGCCTACGAGTATAGCAGAATATCATTAGGAATCACCTCATGTTTTGACATTTTTATTTTTAATATGAAGTGGGTTTTAGTCTAGCTGTCAAGTGAGCAGACTACTGCTGAAAGATCTCTGACATCACAGTCAGCTAAGCATAGCTCTTTTCATGGCTCCATACCTTAATAAGGAAGGAGATAATGGTAACTTTTTTCTTCTTTTGATTTTTTGAGATAAGGTCTCACTGTGTAGCCCTAACTGTCCTGGAACTATCTTTGTAGACCAGGCTGGCCTTGAACTCTCAGAGATTCTCCTGCCTCTGCCTCTCGAATGCTGGGATTAAAGGTATAAGCTGCTACCGCCCAGCTGATAGTAACTTTTTTTTTAACCTACAATGATAAGAAGTGTAAAGCAGGAGAGGCAATGCATTTTAAATTAGAACGTGGGACACAGCGACATCTTGCTCATTCATACATCACTGTAGTATAGAGATCTCATGCAAATCTTTCTTATTTCCCTGAAAAAAAAAAAGCCCATCACTAATATCTTTCATAGACTAATGGCCATCTTTGTGTGTGTGGGGGGGGGTATGCACACCTTTTCATATCACAATTGTCTTGAGTACTGGAGTAAAATATCTTAACTGCCAGTGACAACTAAAGAAAATGGTTCTGTGTATTGCAGGCTACATGTCACAGGCCTCTCCATGTATGTTGCTGGGAATCAACTGTAAGGGTCTTGCACATGCTAAGCAGGTACTCTGCCATGGACCTGCAGCTCTGGTCTGTAGACATTTTAACAGCAGTAATGGATTTTGTTTGTGAAGTTTGTAATGAATGATACGCCAGTATATACATACACACTCTCTCTCTCTCTCTCTCTCTCTCTCTCTCTCTCTCTCTCTCTCTCTCTCAAACTTCTGGTTGTAGGAAGTAAATGAGAACTGTTTGTGTTTACTCATTCATTTAACTTGTCTTGTTTTTAGCTTGGCTGAAGCACAGATTACAAGGTGCCATGGTTAGCACCAACCAACTCCTCTTAGACTTCCCCTTCCTAGCAAACCCCAGTGTATTCTTGTACACCCACTCATCAGAGCAGTTACTGTCATCTGTCAAGAGATACATCAACAAATGAGCTTTATACATGATAAAACAAGTCCTAAATTGAATCCCTTCTCAACACCATCAGGCTGCACTAGCTGGTCCAATGGGGCATTTTCCCTCCCCTACAGAATTCTAGCAGTCTTTTAACTAGCCTCAACTCTTCCGTCTTTGTTCTTAACACTTGTAGCTAGAGTGACCCTATTGTTACACCTGAATGGTAGCATATTGCTTTTCCTCACAAATCTTGCTAATGTTTTCCTGTCTGACTCCAACTGAAAGTCAGTATGCTTGCCCTGGTATGCAACAGTCTTCCGGCTGTCCCTTCTGACACCATCTTCTACCTTTAACCCATTCACTCTATGCAGTCCACTGGAACTTGAGACCTGGCATTCTTTATGCGTGAATCTTTTTCTAATAGCCACATGGCTTCATTTCTCCTGTGTTTGCCACTGCAGACAGGTCTGTTTAATATCTAAGCAATGTCTCAAGCATTTCTCATCAGACCTATTCTTACTTTCTTTGGCATATTATATGTTGGTTATTGTCCATTTTCTCTGACTAAAATGAAACCTCTAGGGAATTTTGTTATTTGCAAGTGTGCCCCTGGTTCTGAAAAGGGTGAATATAAAATTTGCCAAGTGACTGGTATGGTGCCATCTCTCTAGTGCCAGGGCTATAGACAAATCAGGAACTCTCTCTTGAGGAGTTCAAAAACTACGATGAAGACTCATTGGTAATCTTATTACTTTGTGTGTATACATTAAAACCTCTCAGTGTATATTACAAACATACACAGTTTTGGCATCTATACCTTATTAAATTTGGGAACAAGTAATTACTTCATAGAACCATGAGAAAGTAAACCATAAACTATTTCATGTAAAACTGTTTGTGTTTGCACTCTAGGGGAGAAAGATGATGCCTCGGAAGAAATAATATAAGAATACAAGGGACCGGGCAGTGGTGGCGCACGCCTTTAATCCTAGCACTTGGGAGGCAGAGACAGGTGGATTTCTGAGTTGGAGGCCAGCCTGGTCTACAGAGTGAGTTCCAGGACAGCCAGGGCTACACAGAGAAACCCTGTCTCGAAAAACCAACCCCCCCCCCAAAAAAAAAAAGAATACAGGGGCTGCAGATGTTCCCATGGGTTAGTGTGTTTCCTGTGCAGCAATAAAGACCTGAGTTCAAATTCTAATCATCCACACGAAAAGCTAACCCACCTCAGTGCTTTTTGGGAGCAGAGACAAAAGAATCAATGGGGCTTGCTGGCTGCCAGATTTACTAAGAGACTGGGTCTCAGGGAAATAAGGCAGTTATAGATGAGAAAACCCAGGATCTTCTTCAGGCCCCAAATACAGCCCCCTACCCCCAAATGTTGCTATGCAACACACACACATACACATACACATACACACAAACACACACACACACATGTATGCATGCATGAACTAGCAAATGCACATGTGTGTGCATAAATAAAAAATTAGTTCTTAAAGGGCTAGCAAAGTGGTTCTGATAGTAAAAGCACAGGCAGTCTGTGTTTGATTCCTGGGAACCACTGTGGAAGGAAAGAACTGACTCTTGGAAGTTGTCTTCTGACCTCCATATGTGTGTGCTCGCACTCCTGCACACATTAAACACACACCACTAATAAACTAATTTAAAAAATAATTATAATTCTTAGTGCCATACTGAGTAGCTTTGCATGATGCTGTGGGATTTTTAAAGAGGGAGCTTGATGATATGAGTCACGGCAGGCTTTATGAGGAGGCAAATGCGTGATCAAGCAGCAGGAGAAAGATGGTGCGTGGAGTGGCACATTGACAAGATGCTCCACATCGAGAGGAGAGCAAATAGAATAACATTGAAATGTAAAAGAATAAGTTTGAAGGTTGAGAGACATTCCTGGGACTATATAATATGCAGGACATATGGTGGGAAAGGGGAATTCTTTTGCTCACTTTCTTCAAGAGTAAAATTATCTTCCTTGTTCTGCATCATACTAAAGTGAATACTAAGTGGAACTACCTCAGGCTTGTAAGGATGAAATGGGCTAGCATAGGTAAAATTTCTATATATGAGTTCCCTTGTTCATATTCATGTGTAGTTAGGGGTGATGATACATCAATGTAATCGTTCACTTTGGACATTACTGAGAGAAAGGTATCCACATTTTAAGTATTTTAAAATAGTGCTGAAATTGAATCCAGGGCTTCACACATGTTTTATAAGGACTCTAGCACTAAGCTCTACCCCCCAGAGCATTTTTCAAATCTTAATAAATAATCTGGATCAATTAACACATGCTTCAACTGCACATATACCTGTTTCTTGTCTAAAACATCTCATTAGAGCAACATTTGCATTTATTAATAATACACTGCATATCTTTTATTTTTAATTGAATTTTTATTGCTTCTTTATGAATTTCACATCATGTACCCCAATCCCACCCATGTCCCCATCCCTCATATCTGTCCTCTGTTCCTCCAACTTCTCCCCCAAAAAACAAGCAAACAAAAGTCTCGCCTTGGGAGCTGTGCTATGTTATGGCGTGTCACACAGTATATACCCTTTAGGCCACACAGTGTTGCTTGCAAGTGTTCATTGCAATGAGTCCTCAGTCTGTTTCCAGACCTCTGGCTTCTGCCACACTGTCAACCCTGGATCATCCCTGGGACTCTTCTCAGAAATCCCATTGTTGCCCTGTGTCATGGAGACCCCACAGCTTTGGATCTGCATGACTGGCCCCTTCATGTGTTACAGCAGTTCATAGGTGGGGTGGATGTTGGGGTGGACCAACTCAGAGCTTTATTATGGTTTGTAAGATGGGATTTGTAAGTAGCCAGTAGGTTACTTGTTTGAGAGCTCTTCGATTTGTTCTAAGGTAGCATCTCTTGTTATATTTCTCTTCCTCTTCCTCCTCCTCCTCTTCCTTTGTGTAAGTGGCCATGACATGAGGCGCCTATTTATTTATTTATTTATTTATTTATTTATTTATTTATTTATTTACTTATTTATTTCCCAAATGCTGCTCCCCCTCTCAGTCCCTCTACTTCTCCTCTGAGAGGGTGCCCCCTCTTGGTACCTCTAACCCTGGGACATCAAGTCTTTGCCAGCTTAGGTGTATCCTCTCCTACTGAGGCCAGACAAGGCATCCATGGAGGCTGAGCTGCACATCTGCTACATATGTGCCAGGGGGCCTTGTTCCAGCCTGTGCATGTTCTTTGGTTGGTGGTTCAGACTCTGAGAGCCTCAGGGGCCAGGTTAGTTGATTCTGTTGGTCTTCCTGTGGAGTTCCTGTCCCCTTTAGGGGCCTGCAATCCTTCCTCCTGTTCTTCCATAAGAGTCCCCAAGCTCTATCCACTGGCTGTGAGTGTTTGCATCTGTTTGAGTCAGTTACTGGGCGGAGCCTCTCAGAGGACAGCCATGCTAGGTGCCTGTCTGCAAGCATATCAGACTATCATTAACAGTGTCAGGGATTGGTGCTTGCCCATGGGATGGGTCTCTAGTTGGGCCGGTTATTGGTTGTCCATTCCCTTAGTCTCTGCTCCCTCTCCTGTGCCTGCATTTCTTGTAGACAGGATAAATTTTGGGTCGAAAGTTTTGTGGGCAGGTTATGGTTACTTTTGCTGTATGGAAAATGTTACATTAAATACTGTTTTTTAAAATTTTCATTCAATGCTAGAGAAGTTTCAATCTCCCCACTTAATTCAATAAAACACTGTACATTTAAAAGCATAATATTTAATTTCCCTGTTTATGTACTTTCTGTAGTTTCTCTTGATGTTGATTTTATTTTATTTTATTCCATTGTGCTAGGATAAGATACCAGAAATCATTTCAAAATTTTCTCTTTTTAAGACTTGCTTGATGGTCTAAACTGTCAAAGTTTGACAGGCTTAGAACAGTGTGTATTCCACAGCTATTGGATGGAATAGTCTAAAGCTGTCATTTTAATCCACTTAAATACATTGTAATTTAATTCTATCTTATTTACTTTTGTATTGATGGTCTACTTATTAGGTGAGTTATTGAGATTTCTCACAGCTATCGTGTCTACAAATCAATCTGTTTATACCCAGTAGTACAAGTTTGAGAAAAGTAGATACTTGAAAGTTTGATGTATATATATTTGCAATAATTATATCTCCTTGATGGCTTATTCTCTTTATTAATATGTACTGAACTTCATTATCTTTTCTGACAAAGTTTGGCTTGTAGTCTGTTTGGTTAGATATGAAGATGGCTAGCCCGATTTGCTTGCTACTTCTCTGTGTTTAATATACCATTTCTGTCTTCCTTTTCATTCTATCCTGTCCTTTGTTTGGTTTCTGTGGCTTTTGTAAAGGCCATGATCACAAATGACTTGGAATGAAGAATGCTGGTTGCAACTTCTATGTCCTTATCATAGTAGTTAATGAAGGGAGTTCAGGACAGGAATTCAAGACAAGTGCCTGGAGGCAAGAACTGAAGCCGAATCTGTGGAGGAGTGTCTGGCTCGCTCCCCCTTGCTTCCTTAGCCTGCTTTCTTATGCACCCCAGGACCATCTGCCCAGGGTGGCACTGCCCATTGTGGGCTGGGCCTGTCTACATCAATCATTACTTAAGAAAATGTTCAACAGACTTGTCTACGGGCCAATCTGATGGAGGTCTTTTCACATTTGGGGGTCCTTTCTTCCCAGATGGCTCTCAACTTGTCCACTTGTGTCAACTTGTCAAGCAACTAACCAGGACAGTTATGTTTGAAGTAGAGGATACACAGTTGGATCTGGTTTTGAAATTCAAACATCCAGGTTTTGTCTGTTAATGTGTGGAGTTAAAGTATTTATGCTTATAGTTATTATTGAGAGAAATGTGCGAGTTTCCACACTTCTAATTCTTTCCTTGTTGAACCCATTTATTCTTTTGCTCTTTTTAGCTATAAGCCTTTGTCTGGGCCACCTCATTGAAAATGTTTATGGGAAAGCCAGTCACCGATGACCTCCGAGTTAGTATAGCAAAAGATAACCTTAGTCATTCCACTGGTGTGAAATCATTTTCCTTCTGGGGCATCCAGGCTCTTATTGTTGTCTAGATTTTTTCCTCTTAATCTCTGATCTCATCTGTCAATCTCCTTTGCTAAATAGCACATTTTACCTGTAAACCTTGGGGTCCTACAAAGCTCAGTCTTTATATCTCTTTTACATATATTCCCTTTTAATGAAATCTAATCATAATTTTTTTTTTTATCTACTTGATTCTTGTTTTCCTTCACCACCGGGCATGTAATCTTATCCTTTTAACATGGTAATTTCGTCCTTTTATTTGCTGAGGATAAAATCCTCAAGTATTTTCTTTCTTTCACTTTCTGTTTGTTTGAGCAGCGAAGAAAGGTTTTTTTTTGGGGGGGGGGGAAGGAAGCACAAGCATACTGCAGACATGCAGAGAAAAGGACCTTCTGCAAAGCAGAAGCTGAAAAATCCAGTCTCCTCCTGATGCCTGAGGATTTGAAGTCTCTGAAGAGTTTTCCTCCTCTGATTTAGGGTTGATTGGTTTGAAGAAAAGATAGGATGCTTGATTGGCCCACAACTGTTGCGTAACACATCTGGATCCAGACTGGAACTTGTTGAGCCAGTCCATTAGCAGGGTGCCCACTGGTGGGAGACAAAACCTGCAAAGCCTTTGTTTTAAGCAGCCAGGCTTTTGTCTCAAGTCAGGAGAGTGAGGAAGAGGCCAGGCCGGCCATCCTGGAAATTTGTCAGCTTTATTACCTAGCTATTGCCCCTCTCCCTACCTGTCTGCCTACCAGAGAATCTGTCTAACCCCTCCCTAGTCTCTTATTCCCTCGCTCCTAGTTGTCAGCCTAACTGCTCTCAGGGAGTTGGGTGGTACTGACTGCTCTTAACTGCTTCTCCCTAACAAGGGTAGATGGGAAGGAGGGCAGCAGTCAGAGTGGCTCAAAGAGGGGTTTATCTAAGGGGCCATGATAAAACTTACCCAATGGTGATGATCCAGAACATAAGATAGACACGTGGTAGGAGTATATATGCCTTTGAAGCTTGCTGTACAGAGGGGTATCATCTGTAACACAGAGAAAGCGAGACTGCCATTAAGAGCATAGAAAAATAACTGGGGTAGTTGTGTCCTTAACTGAGGAAGAGAATAGGCAAGACAACCATGTAGAGAATCCTTGGCAGGCTTTGTCACAGGGATCCACATGACTGATGATTTCTCTGCTAAAATTGTAAGGTTTGAGGTGTACACCACGGAGGAGGCCATTTGTCTGGTTCAAGAGTTCAAGGAGCCTTTCATCGGCCAGTTTAAGTTCAGAAGTCAGCTGTCGAGTTTATTCTACTGTTACCTCACGGGGAATGTTAAGAGACAAACTTTTTTTTTTTTCTTAATTTTTTTTTTTCGAGACAGGGTTTTTCTGTGTATCCCTGGCTGTCCTGGAACTCACTCTGTAGACCAGGCTGGCCTTGAACTCAGAAATCCACCTGCCTCTGCCTCCCAAGTGCTGGGATTAAAGGCGTGCACCACCACTGCCTGGCAAGAGACAGACTTTTAATGTGGAAAGTTACTCAACATCATGGTTAACATGAGTTTGGTTCACTAAGGTGAGGCATAATTGTGTAGCTGGCTACATTGTGTTCCAGAACCTTTTTACCGGAATCCTATAGAAGGCCTGTAGGCAGTACCTTATCAGCAAGAGATGCCTCTGCCCGTGTGCCAACTGTACCATCCAGGGGTGAGATACAATATGGACCAAACCTGAATGAAATCTAGACTTCCTTCACTGATGATACAAACCAGACAACACCATCTAATTAACTGTGTAAAGGGGAAATACGTTTTTCTTTTAGAATTGTCCAGCTATGTCCTAGGATATCTTGAATACTTTCCCAAATCCGTGAATATAGCAAGGTACCTAATAGCCTCCTTTAATCAGGGAACAACATGATCGGTTAGGACATAGGACCTCATATTATAGCTGTGAAAAGTGCTCTTTTAGAAAGAGATAGTATTGTGAGGAAGAGAGAAATTCGTGGGAAATAGCTGTCCAAATAACATCTCGTATGGTTAAATACAATGTCTAAGGATTGTTAAGGAAACATACTGATCGCTTTAATTCTGGGTACCCTTTCCTGACAGGTGATTAAGAACATGTAGGTGGCCAAAATTCATCAATCAATATCCCCCCCCCTCAACTGTTAGTGTCAGTTGAAGATCTGGACCTAAGGGGTCACCTGTACTTGGGAAGAGCCTCTCTGACTCCTCTATCCTCTCTCTTAAGCCATCTCTATGAGGAGAAGTCAAAGGCCTCAACCACTGTTTCGTTTGAAAGTGTGGAGAAATGTTTTTCCTCTCTGTTGACCCTGTAGACTGGACACTGGATAGTGTTTGCTCAATGAGGTCTCCTCTGAACAAGAGAACAGGTGACTTTCCACAGTTACAAACCATTTTGAGAGATATCTCATTGTTCCCCAGGACTTAATGGATATTGGAGGCATGGGGATGAAGTCACGTGACATTTGTCTTTTTTTTAAAATGTGACATTAGCAAAGATGGCAGCCAAGTTACGTGGGTGTCTCCATCTTGATGAGGTCATCAGCTAAACCACATGGTTGCTTTCTCTCAAGGTGTGCCCAGGTCCCTGATAAGGTGAGCCCACCATCTCCCATCAGCCCAAGTTCCTGTGGGAGCCCCATATTTCACAGGTTAATTGTGGACTTTTATAGCTTTTTCTTTCAAATGACACTTTAGTTACATAAGTGTAGATATAGAAGGAGGCAATCCTATGGCCCCAGCAAGTAGGCTTCCAAAAGCAAACTAAAAAGGATGGACTTCCATGGTCTCATCTCAGAGTAGCTACCACCAGTGTGAGATCGCTCAGCTATCTGGTCTTTGCCATTTTGCTGATTCTTCTTTTCTCACCCCCCCCCCCCAGTTTCACCCCATATCACTAGATAGGAAAGAAGGATAGAGGGGAGAGAGATCTGTGAATGTAATTCCTTTCTTTTTGTTTCTTCTTTGAACAGGACTACTAGCAAACCACAACCACCACCCCTCTCCCCCGAGTGACCAACAGCTACCAACCCTGTCTCTCATGTACCCTCTGAAAAGCTCCCAGAATTCCAAATGTCACACAACTGTAGAAATTATCTGCAGCTGGCAAAACTATGCCTCTGCTAGAGCAGAAGGCAATTCATAGTCAGCTAAAGCAGTCTAAAGCAGGCCCATATCCCACACCTGGGATTAAAATGAAAGCACATTCTTATCATATTTTCCGTGTTTTTTTAAAGAAACCAAAATTCCAGAATTCTCACTATAGGGAAGAAATTTAACCACTGTCCTATTTTAGTTCAAAACAGTAGTCTCTCCCTCTCTCCTCCCTCTCTCCCTCCATCCCTCTCTCTGTCTCTCTGTCTCTCTCTGTCTCTGTCTCTCTCTCTATTGCAGAGGAAGTGGGAAGCATAGGAGATACAGGCATTTAGGAACGTCCAAAGGTCTGTTTGTCTCCAAGTAGAAAGGAAGTTTCCAGATCTCCCTAAAAATGTCTCCTTCCAGCACACAGATCAGATCCCACTCTGACCACAGTGAGGCTACATTGCTCTGGAGCCAGGGCTTAGGCCAGGAGTGTAGCTTTAGTATCTGTTCACAGGTCTCTGTTCACTGAACAGTTTAACTGGCTTCCTAGGGTACACAGACATTAGAGTTAGAAGGTCTGAGGGGCCAATCCTTGATAGAAAAAAAAAAAAAAAGAAAAGAAAATTACCAGTCTCTTCCTAGGATAGAGAAAGGGTACAGGCAGCTTAAGGGACATACTCTCTTACCATTTCAAGGTTTGACCGATTTCTTACTCACTTTCATGAGTTGGTGGTCCTCAAAAGAAATCTTGGGATGAAGTCCCCAAAGTGATACTGTTCAGGGGGCCTTGATTGCGTTTGTTTATCTCTGCCAAGAAGAACAGGTAGCAAACAGAATCAGAGTTGAAAAAAGGCATTTATTTAGGGCAAGGAAGCACATGCAGCAGAGTCTACACAGAAAACAATGTTCTGCAGAACAGAAGGGGGACTTGAGAAGGGGAAGAAAACCCAGAAGTCTTTTCTCGAATGTTTCTCTAATACTCTGCATGTTATCAGAAAACAGATCAGGTACGTCTCCCTTCTGAATCCGACCCTCATCACCTATATTGCTACTAACCGGCCTTATAACTGACTTAATGGTCTCCTTACTTGCCTCTGGCCTAAATTGATCCCTTTAAAACATTGATCAAATGTTGTTATTTTTCTCCCTGAAATACCTTTCAATAGGTCTCATGAATCTCAATTAAAGTTAAGTCATTTCACAACGTCTAAGGTACTATGCACTATAGCCTCTGAATAGGTACTGCTATTCTTCTGTCCCCAGTTCTTGTATTTTACCTTATTTTGTTCCTCCTCTTTATCCCGGAATGTTCTAGATGCAGTCTCCCCTCAAGGGTTAGCTGCTCCTTACCCCATGTTCTTGTATTTTACTCTATTTTGTTCCTCCTCTTTATCCCAGAATGTTGTAGATACACTCTCCTCTCAAGTACTAGCTGCTGCTTATTAAAATTTCCCCCCAAATCTTCCTGTGGATTATTGCATTCTTTCCTTCAAATATATGATCAAATGTAAATGTCCTTTAAAAACTCGTTTTTCATTCCAGTAGTTTACAGTTTTAAGGAGTTTTCTGGTGAAATTTTGGAGTCTTGAAATATAAGAGGATGTCATCTATAAGTAGGGATAATTCGGTTTCTCCCTTTCTTCTTTAATATCTGTCTTCTCCTTCTTGCTTCAGCCAGTGCTTCAAGCACTGTGCTGAAATGAGTGGGGGGGGGGGCGGGCCTGTCTTATTTAATAGAAAGGCTTTTGATTTCTTCACGTTTACAGGGGGAGTTTCCAATTTATTGGAATACAGATTTTAAAAAATAGTCCCTTATAATACTCTGAAAATCAAATAAGCAAGGTCAACAGACCCATGGCCCAACTAAAGGAAAGAAAGAGGGGACCCAAATTAACAGTCAGAAACCAACAGGGAAACATTACAACACACATCAAAGAATTCAGAAAAATAATAGGCGTTTTGATGATCTTGCACAGGTCCTGGGTTCAGCTCCTAGCACCTGCATCCATAACTCCACTCCCAGTGGATCTGACAACCTCTTCTGACTTCCAAGGGTACCTGGCACACATGTGGTGTACATAAATACATGCAGGCAAAATGCTCATATATGTAAAATAGTTTAAAAAACCTGCATATGAAAAATTCATATTAATATCATATTGAAATGGGAAACCTAATAATTTCTTCTAAAATCAGAAACATGACCAAAGTTTCATTTTCACTTCCATTCAATTATAGTACTTGAAATTTTAGACAAAGAAATAATCAAATTATTCCTGATTATGTCTCAATAAAAAAGGCCAAACTCTCAGACCTGGGGACTCAAGCAATGGCCAAGAGCATTGGTTGCTCTTTCATAGGACCTGGGTTTAATCCCCAGAAGTGTCTCACAGCTGTCGCTTCACCCCAGTTCCATAGTTCTGATGCCATCTTTTGCCCTCTGAGGATACTATGTGCACATGTTACACATACATGCATGCAAACAAAACACTCATACACAAAATTATAAAAGTTTTTTAAAACTTGAAAAAGAACCCTGAGAACTAACAATTTATGAGAAATTTTTGTATGCATAATTAATATGCCAAAATTTTGAACTATATAACAAATCAGGAAAATAATCTCATTTTCATTCATATATATGTATATTTCAAAATAAACTTAGCTAAGGAAGTAAGACAACTTCTATGATAGCAATTATAAACTACTGAGAAAAAAGCATGAGAGACTAGAAAACAAAGACTTTGCATGTTTGTGATATTATATTATATTTTCTAGATTACTTATATTCTTTCTGCCTCCTCTCCTTTGATATTTCCCAAGACTTGACGGTGAGAGAAGGGGGTTGATAATGATGTCCTATTTAGCGCAGAGCACTCACTCACTCATTCTCTGAATTTTGATCAGACTTTAGGCTCTGCCTTGACTGCTGTGCACTGTAAAATGAAGCTTCTCTGACTAAGGTTGAGAACAGCCTGGGTCTCTGGGTATAACTGAATGGCTCCATACTCACGAACACATGGGAAGCACTAAATGAACTTAATGGGTTTTTATTAATTTAAAAAAGAAGAGGATGGGAAGTTGGGAGATAGAATTTTTTAAGCTATGAAAATACAACATAAGATCTATTCCCAAATAATTGGACGAGGTTTAAATAGGGAGAAGAAAGGGAAGGCAAAAGAGGAAGTAGGAAGAAACTAACACTAGGAACATTTGAAAGGGCCATATGGAAACCTACTAAGGAGTTTAGTTGGAATACGCAGAGAATAATGCTTCTCCCATGAGCTATAGGTTGGCAAGCAGAAAATCTCAGTACAAAGTGTGGGACACATCTCATCAAGTTGTCAGTCCAAGAGACCCCCAAAATCATAAAAGCTATTGCCATTGGTGTTGGTTGCCCACCAGAACTTAATGATGAGACCCCCCCCCCCATTGCTGAAAAGCACCGCACACTTTAGTCACAAGAATTGAACAAATCAAACTTGATTACCTGGAAGCTTCCACCCTGTTGGCTAATTTTAATAGTATTGGAACATACCAGTTAAAGTACAGAGAATACATTATCTATATAGTGCTCAGGAATAAATGGGACAGTTTCTGGGCATGACAGGACCACTACATTCATGAACTCACAGCAGCTGTGGTTGTCTGCCCAAGACCTGGACAAAATCAAGCCAGTCAGCATTACAGAGTGGATGGGGGAGGGCCCATAAGTCCCACCCCTGGCTGAGGAGCTGTTGACAGCTAATGGCTTCTGAGGAAGGGACAGTCAGTTTTCTTTAGGGGTGTGGCCCCTGTAAGGTTGACTGTACTCCAGTGGATAGCCCCACACTCCTGAGATGATGGACAGCACAAATTATACTTAGTGTTGTATTAAAAAGAGGGCACAGAGTTTGGGTGGGTATGCAAGGAGGTGGATCTGGGAGGCGTTGGTTGAAGAAAGTTAATATGATCAAAAATACAGTGTATGAAATTCTCAAAGAATTAATAAAACATTTTTTTAAAAAAGGGGTCATGAAGTTGGAAGGAAGTGTGGGAGGATGTGAGTGGGGTTGGTAGGGTGGAGTAGGAGGTCACTATCATAGAAATACATTGTGTGCATGTATGAAATTCTCAAAGAATAAATTAAAAAATATAAATTTTTAAGGAAATACCTACTCTCAGCACATTTTAAGTATACAGTAGGACATTGTGCAGGCAGTATGGTTATATTAGCTATCCAGAACTTACCTGGCATATCTGAAATGTTTTATTTTTCATCTAATACTTAAATATAAAAACTGTTCATATCTTTTGAGTACTGTTCATATCTTTTGAGTATTATATAAGGTTATATATATATATATGTTATACAAGGTTTAAATCCGGCTAATCATATTTAGTTTAAAAACATGACAGTTTTCTCAGGGTGTAAGCCTAAACCCCCTTTCCTGGTCTCATTATCTACAACCACTTCACTGTAGCCTTTTGCTCCTATCCAACTTAGAACTCACTCTCCACTGTCAGCCTTCTTCCATTCCTGAGCTCGAAGCTCCCTGAGTTCTTTTTTTTTTTTTTTTTTTTTTTTTTTTTTTTTTTTTTTTTTTTTTTTTTTTTTTTTTTTTGGTTTTTCGAGACAAGGTTTCTTTCTCTGTGTAGCCCTGGCTGTCCTGGAACTCACTCTGTAGACCAGGCTGGCCTCGAACTCAGAAATCCACCTGCCTCTGCCTCCCAAGTGCTGGGATGAAAGGCGTGCGCCACCACCGCCCGGCAGCTCCCTGAATTCGTATAACTACCATGCTATACTTCTGTTTTCCATAATGGCTGTACTAATCTACATTCCCACTAACAGTGTCCCTAAGTTCCTTTGCACTGTCATCCTCATCAACATTTGTTATATTTAGACTTTGTGTGTGTATACTTGTGTGTGTGCCATGTGCACAGCTTTCATGTATGTGAGCACCAGAGTTCAACACCAGATGCCGTTTTTGACTGCACTCCACCTTGATTTTTTGAGACAGGACCTCTCACTGAACCTGGAGTTGATTGATTTAGCCAGGCTGGCTGGCTAAAGACCTTTTGAGATCCATCTATCTCTGTCCCCACTCTTCTCTAGTACTAGGGTTGTATCAGTGCTTTATTGCACCTGGAATTTGCATGAGTACAAGGGATTTTAACTCAGGTTGTCATGTTTGCATAACAGGCACTTTAGGAACTGAAACATGTTTCTAGCTCTTCCTTTGTCTTTCTGATAATAGCTTTTCTTACTAGAGTGCAGTGATGCTTCATCACGTTTTTAATTAATTAGTATGTGTGTGAGGGTGCACAGAACATGCGTGCCACAATACATGTGGAAGTTAGAGGACATTTGTGGGACTCAGTTCTCTCTTTCCAACATATGGATGCTAAGGATCAAATTGGGGTCCTCAGGCTTATGGCAAGAGCCTTTACCCCCATGAACCATTTCACCCACTGGCTTTGAATTGTGATTGCCTAAAGATATTGGAGATATGTCTTATTTTCGGAAATGTCTGTTTTTGAGTTTTTCTCATTTAAATTCACAGCAACCTCTTGTTGCATATGTGCATGGCAAGTATTTTATCCCATTCTGGCGTTAACTCCACTGTTTGCTGTGGATGTGTAGATTACCTTCCAGGCATTCTACTCTGTCACGTTGGTCTATGCATTGTAATGTCAACTCTTTTGATGAATGCAGCTTTGTAGTGTATTTTGCAATCAGGTAGCATAGTTCCTCCTCTTCTGGTCATTTTACTCAAAATAGCTTTGTCTGTTTGGAGATATTTGAGGTTCAATATGAAGTTTAGAATGTCTTTTAGCTTTAAGAAATATGCTTATTACAATTTTGATAGGCATTGCATTGAATTGTACATTGCTTTGCAATATGACATTTATCAATATTGTTTCTTCCAGTCGATATTAACATAATATCTTCCAGTGTTTTGGAGAGCTATGTAATTTGTTCATCCACATTTTATAATTTCATTGTAGAGGGTTTTTTTTTTATCATTTAAGTTAAATTTATTCCCAGCTAGTATATTATTTTAGTTATTGGTTCATTTTATAGAATGTCCTTTTGTAGTATAAAATACTACTGCTGTTTAGGTATTAGATTCCCATTCTCCACTTCTGATACATTGTTTTAAGACATTTCATTCCTTATTACTGTGGTTGTTGGGGTGCTTAATGTGGCGTGGCATAAGGATGGAGGTCAGGGGACAACTTTGTGGAGTTGGCTCTCCCTTTCTACCTTCTTGTGAGTCCTAGTGGGTCATACTCTTGTTGCTGCATTTGTGTGGCAAGACTCACCTGGTAAGCCTTTGTGTTGGTCCTCATTTACTAATTCTAATAGTTTACTAGTATTTTCTTGATTTCCATAAGCTCATGTCGTGTATAAACATGGACAGTTTTCCTTCCTTTCTAACCTGATGTCCTTTATTTATTTCTCTTTCTCACTCATTCCGCCTAGAGGTTCAGACACCATGATTAATGGGAGAGTTGAAAGAATATGCACTTGTCTGGTTGAGATGTAGCAGAGAGAACGTTTTCTTCTGTTTCTTACTTAGCATAATTGTAGCTGTTCTCTTCCTATAAACAGCCTTTATTATGCTGAGCTGTGTTCATGTTTTGATCATGGAGGGATTTCAGATTTCATCAAATGCTTTTTTTTATGAGTTGAGGTAACCATATATTTTTTATCCTTTCTTTGGTTAACAGTGATGTATAACATACATTTCTTCATACATATTATATTACTATTGCTTTCCAGTGATCAGAGGGCATAATCATTTTGCGTGCTGATTTCATTCGGAGTATTTTGTTGAAGAGTTGAGTGTTCCTGTTCATCAAGAACAAATTATGAAGTTTGCAGATCACTATACTGCTCAACCCTCATCAGAGAGGCTTCTTCTTGCAGTAGGTGGCACTTAACACAGGGACCCACAACTAGACACCATGAAGACAGTGAGAGACCTTGGAGCACTCAGCCCTGGGTGGATGTCTGCATTACAATCTCTCCTCGAGGCTTAGAGGTCTATGTAGAAGGAGAGTAGAAAGATCGTAAAAGCTGCAGGTGGTGGAAGATTCTGAGGAAATGGTGTCTTCTACACACAGCAGTACCGATACACACATGAACCCACAGAGCCTGTAATAGCAAGTACAAGACATTCACAGATTCAAGCCAGACAAAATCTTAGCACAGAGAAAGGGGAAGTGAGCACAAAGGCCCACCCTAACCAAGAAGCTATTTCCAATTACTAGCTGCTGGGAAAGGGAAAATTCGGTTTCTCTGTTGGAATGATACTGGGTGTATCAGCGACACTCTATCCAGGTCAGGCCTCATGCTCAGTAGTAGTCGACCAATACAAAATAGATTCCATGGTTTTTTGTGTGTGCCTTTTGTTTTGTTTTATTGTTTATTATTTTCTGTCTTTTTGGGTTTTGTTTTGTTTTGAGAGAAAGAATGTGAAGTTTGGTGTGGAGGGAGCTGTGGAAGATCTAGGAGGTCTTGGGAAAAGGAAAAGGATATGATCAAATACATTGTATGAAAAATTGAATAGTAATGTAAAAGAAATATTTGTTGTATTATTGTCTGATTTTGGTAGGAAGCGAATACTAGCCTTGCAGAGCATGTTTGGAAGAATTTCTTTTATTTAAGCGAAATATCGTTAGGAAAGTTTATGTTGTTTTTTTCTATAAATGTTTGATAGAACTTATGAATGATACTCTTTGATCCTGAGCTTTTCTGAAGTAGGAAGCTTTTTATTACTTGCCACTAGCCTATTCATGTTTTCTGGTTTTCCCTAATGTAGCTTTGGTAATAATGTATGTTTCTGTGAATTTTTTTATTTTTAAGTTATTGAAATTTGGGCATATCTCATGATACTCTCTAATGAGATATTTTTGCGCCCCTGTTGTCAGTTGTAATCTCTTACTTTGAGTCTTCTCTCCTTTTCTCCATTTCAAGGTTTATCGAGTTATTTTTTCCTTAAACAGCTCTTTGTTTCTTTGATTTTAACAACAACATGGGTTTAGTTCTTTCATCTAACCCTTTCTTCAAAAAAACACCCCATGCTATTTCTAAAATTCTTTCTGCTTCCATCATTTTTTTCAAAAGATAATTATTTTTCATATACTTGTATAGCTGAAACTCTTTTCACGTCTCTCATTTCTAGATTTCCTGTTTTGTGATCTGAAAAGTAGTTGGTGTGATTTCCCTTTGTAAAAATCCTTGTTGGTACGTAATCAATCACAGAGCATGCTCCATGTGCTGATGAGGAAAACATGTATTTCCCTGTGATCGAATAAATACCTCTTACCTCTTTCTTTTCCTTCCTTCCTTCCTTCCTTCCTTCCTTCCTTCCTTCCTTCCTTCCTTCCTTCCTCCCTCCCTCCCTCCCTCCCTCCCTCCTCCTTTTCTTCCTCCTCCTCTTCTTCCTCCTCCTTCTCTTCCTCCTCCTTCTTCTTTTCTTCTTCTTTCCTTTCCTTTTCTTTAAAAGATAAGATCTTACTCGCTATGTATCCTAGGCTAGGCTTGAACCCATATAGCCTGCATGGCCTCAAACTCATAATCTTCTTGCCTCAGCCTTCCAAGTATTCACTGTTCCTTGCTTTATTTATTATCTCCATTTAATGAAGGGTTAATGTATTGTTTAAAGATTTTATTTATTACTATTGCCATGAGGGGGTACATATCATGGCATATATATAGAAGTCAGAGAGAAACTTTATGGAGTCAGTTCTTTTCCTCCAACTCTTTTTGTTTGTTTGTTTGGTTTTTTGTTTTTTGTTTTTTTTGAGACAGGGTTTCTCTGTGTAGCCCTGGCTGTCCTGGAACTCACTCTGTAGACCAGGCTGGATTCGAACTCAGAAATCCGCCTGCCTCTGCCTCCCAAGTGCTGGGATTGAAGGTGTGCGCCACCACTGCCCGGCTTTTTCCTCCAACTTTTGAACTCATATTGCTAGGTCAAATATCCTTACCTGCTGAGCCATCTCACCAGCCCCAGGTGTACAATTTAACTCTTTTTTCCTTCATTGATTTTATGTCTAAATGCTTTTCCTGTTGATGAGCATGGCTGTTAAAGTCCTTTACTACTATATACCAGAGTCTGTCTCATCATTTAGGTTTATTAATACTTGTTTTACACTTTTATTTCTTTGTATACTTTGATATTATATATTATTTATAGCCGTTATTTGCTCTTTTTGAATTGGTATCTCTATCATTATGTTGACTTCTCTTTCTACTGTATTTGATTTAAATTCCATTTTGTCCCTTAGTGGTTGGCTACTCACAATTTCTCTTGGTTTTCATTCACACTGAATATGTTATCCCATCCCTTTCCTCTGGATCTATTTGTATTCTCAAATGTAAAATTGAATGAAGTGAATTTCTTATTTCTTTTCTTTTTTTGTAAAGCAAAAGAGGAGTTGATTAAGAAAAGGATAGTGGTGGGGTTTTTCCTTTTTGAGACAGGGTTTCTCTGTGTAACAACCCTGTCTTGGAAATCACTATGTTCAAGGCTGGCCTTGAACTCACAGAGATCCTCCTGTGCTGGGATTACAGGCATTATGCTTCATGCCCAAGAAGAAGAAGGTTTTAATATAGGGTTAAACATACGCAAAGAGGCAGGGGAGGGAGACTGACTTAAGGAAACAGTAGAATGTCTTAAAGTGTAGACTCTCAAAACCAAATTTTATTTAACTGTCTTGATACTAGCTATATACACAACTTTGGTAGCTTTTGAAATTACTTCGCTCAAATTACTTAAAAGATTAACTGAAAGCATTTTGGTATGCCTGTGTATACCTGAAGCACTTTTCCTTAGTAAATAACATGGTTTGTGAGCTGTACTATACAAGCTTAAACACAGATAAGATAAAAATGCAGATCAAAATGGATTTAAAGTGTTATTATTATGTACAGGTCACAGAGAGAGCTGGACATGGTTTGACTATAAATAAGATTCAATGTTGTAGTTTTCAGACTTTCTTGATTCTCAGCCAGCAGGGTTGAGAGCTAATTTCTTCTCCCATGCCTCCTTGAGTTTAACTGTCATTCTGTTTGCTCCAGTTTATCTCTTTGAGACTTTGCCTAATATTAAGAGTTGATAATGGTCAGTGTTCCATTTTTCAACTTTCTTACTACTGAACAGGGTTATAGACAATACCTCCCTATCAAAGGTTTTAAAGTCTTGCTCTTTCTGACCTGAGGAAGACATTAAGAGTTGGAGTTTGGAGCTCTGAGGATTACTGTCTTACACCTTTACTTGGGCGATTAAATGACTTACCCTGCAATATGTTTTGAATCTTTGTTATTTCTATTATAAATTTTTACTTGGTGATTCCTAGGAGTTTCAAAAGTACCTTTTATTTGTAACAAGTTAATTTCCATGACTCTTAACTCTGATAGTTTGCTGCATATATTCTTGTTCCTCTTGCTGTGTCTTGGAGGAATACTTTCTTTCTGCAGATTGTGTTCACATGCCACCTTGCTCCATCTTCTGTAATTCATAGCATATATCATGTGTGAAACTTTCCTATGAAGTAGATTCCTTGAGAGGAAGTCTTTATTGATGTTTCATACTTAGCTCTGCTATACTACATGGCTAAAAATGGTAATTTATGCATGGCTGTTTTCACCGTGGTAGTAAAAATATGTGCTGCACATTTGGGGACCATAACTAGCTGAAAAATTTGCACTCATTTATTTTGGATCTTGGTTACATACTTAAGGACAACGGACCACATCTTGGTAGTGATTTCATATGTAGTATGCATTTTACACCAGATCTCAACAATATGTGTTAAGAATCCCTTGTTTATATTTTTTTATCAGATTCTCAGTTGGAAGCTAATTATTTCAGGTTCTATATGATCAAAATTGTGCAATCCAGTACGCTGCCATGCCGTTCTCAATCGCTTCTTTAAAGATTGAAGACCCATGAGTTAGAGGAGGTGATGTGGATGAGGACTTATTTACTAAAACCTGCAGTGGTCTATGGCATTTGCTTCTGGAAATTTAGTGAACTTTCTGAACAGATGGAAATATGCCTTCAGGTAACAAACCAACATTGGAAATGAACAAATATTATTATAGGCAGAATATTGAAAAAAAGGAAACAAACTAAGAGGGATAATACAGGGACTAACAAGAAATAAGGCACACCCCCCCCCTTTTTTTTTTTTTTTTTTTTTTTTTTTTTTGGTTGATAGAGGTCCTTAAAGAGTATATGAATGGACGGCTGAACATGAATGAATTCCTTAAAGAAATCTATGAAAACATAAATAGTGGGCAGAAATGAATAAAACCATGCAAGATCTGAGAGTGAGTCAATTAAAAATAAAAATAAAAAATGAAAATAAGCCAAACTGAGGGATATAGAAATGAAAAATTTAGGAACATGAACAGGAACCTCAGAGGCAAGCCTCACCAACAGAATGTAGGAGATAGAAGAAGTAATAATCTCAGGCATTGAAGATACAATAGAAGAGATGGATAAATCAGACAGAGAAAGTGTTAAATCTAATAATTCCTGACACAAAACACCCAGGATACTAGGGAGAAACTATGAATAGACTAAACCTAAGAACAGTAGGAATAGAAGAAGGAGAAGAAACACAGGTCAATGACATACAAAATATTTTCAAGAAAATCTAGAAGAAAATTTCCCTAACCTAAAGAAGGAGATTCCTATCAAAGTACAAGAAGCATACAGAACAGCAAGTAGACAGGACCAGAAAATTCAGCACTTAATAATCAAAATACTAAATTGCAGATCAAAGAAAGATTACTAAAAGATGAAACGAACCAAAACCAAGCAACATACAATGGCAAACCTGTTAAAATTTTAACTAACTTCTCAATGGCGACTCTAGAAGCCAGAAGGACCTGGACTGATTGCTACACACTCTTAGGAGACCACCGTTGCCAGTCTAGACTGCTATACCAGGCAAAGCTTTCAATCACCATAGATGGAAAAAAATAAGATACTCTATGATAAAGTCAAATTTAATCAATATCTATCTATAAATTCAGCCCTATAGAAGGTGCTAGAAGGAAAACTCTAACCGAAGGAGGTTAAGTATACCCATGAAAACACAGGAAATAATCTCATATCAGCAAAACTAAAAGAAGAGAAACATACACACCATCACCAGAACCACCACCACTACCACCACCAACAAAATAACAGGAATCAATAGTCATTGGTTATTGATTTCTCTCAATATCAGTGGTCTCAATTCACCAATTAAAAAGACACAGACTTACAGAATGAATGGCAGCAGATAACAGATCCATTCTTCCACTGCATCCAGGAAGTACACTTTATCATCAAGGATAGACATAAGCTCAAGGTAAAGGATTGGAAAAAGATATTCCAAGCAAATGGAGCTAAGAAGCAAGCTATTGCATCTTAAAATGGTGTAGCCATTTTAATATGACTTCAAACCAAAACTAATCAGAAGCGATAGAGAAGGACAATACAAATTCATCAAAGGGAAAATCCTAGAGGACAATACAAACACAAGGGAACCTAAATGTGTAAAAGAATACTACTACAGCTTAAATCATCTGTTGACCCCCACACACTGGTAGTGGGAGGCAGCGTGCACAGGACCTACAAAGGTCTGCACCAGATCCTTTGTGTAGCTGTTATGGTTTCCAGTTGAGTGTTTTTATGGGATTCCTATGTCTGTGAATGAATGGGTCTCTGATTCTTGTGCCCTTTCTTGGACTCTGCCTTCTATTTGTTTTCTCCAATTCCAGTGTGTTAAGATTTTGTCTTATTTCACAAGCCTGTTTGTTTTCTAATGAGAGGCAGAAAGGGAGTGGATCCTGATGGGAGGGGAGGTGGGGAGGAAATGGGAGGAGTGGAGGGAGGGAAATCTGCAACCAGGATATAGTATGTGAGAAAATAAAAGGTTTAAAAACATAAGTAAGCCATGAGGAACAAGCCAGTAAACAGAGTTCTTCCTTCTGCTTCTGCTTTAGTTCTTGCTTCCAGATTCCTGCCCTGCCTTCTTTCATGATAGAGTGTGACCTGAAAGTTGTAAGCTATAATCTCCCCTGCCCCAATGCTCGAGGGATTACGATGGAGAAACCATAACAAAAACAGACATGTAAACCAATGGAAGAAAATTGGAGACCCAAACATGAGTACATATAACTTTAGCCACTGAATATTTGACCAGGTATATAACCTGGAAAAGAGAAAGCCTCGTCAATAAATGGTTCTGGGAGAACTGCCTGTCCACATACAGAAGAATAAAATTCGACTGGTATCTATCATCTTGCATAAAAACTAACACAAAATAGGTCAAAGACCTAAACTTGAAACCTGAAACAGACAATATCTATCCCCTCCCTCCCTCCCTCCCTCCCTCCCTCCCTCCCTCCCTCCCTCCCTCCCTCCCCTCCTCCCCTCCTCCTCCTCCTCTTCCTCTTCCTCCTCCTCCTCCTCCTCCTCCTCCTCCTCCTCCTTCTTTCTTTCTTTCTCTCTCCCTCTCCCTCTCCCCCCTCTCTCTGTAGGATAGGGCATTCTCAATAAAACTTAATTGCCCAAGAATTGAGATAAACAGTTGACAAGTGGTGCTTCATAAAACTGAAAAGCTTTTGCACAGCTAAGGAAATAATCAAGTAGAGAGGAAGCCCACAGAATGGGAGAGAATCTTTGCCAGCTGCACACCTGACACAGGATTAGTATCCAGAATATATAAAGAATTAAAAAAACAAATTGTCAAAAACCTAACTAACTAACTAACTAACTAACTAACTAACTAACTAACTAACTAACTAACTAACTAACTAAACTAACTAACTAACTAACTAACTAACAAAAAACCCATATAAGGAGATTTGAATAGGAATGGCTCCCATAGGATCAAGTATTTGAACCTTGGTCTTTAGAGACAGATTAAGAAGTTTGGCATTGTTGGAATGGGTGTGACCTTGTTGGAGGAACTGTGTCACAGGAATGGGTTGGCTTTGGGGTTTCCAAAGCCCAAGCCAGGCCGTGACTCTCTTTCTTCCTCCTATTGCTGTCCCCCAGAGGAAGAAGGAAAGTCCCTATTGCTAAAAACACCACCCACTTAAGACATAGAGTCCAGAAGCCCTTAAACTGGAACAGACCCCAAAGCCTGCTCTCTGAGGAGTAAGTAGCCTTTGTGGTACCAGAAAGTACCATTTGGTACCATCCTACCTAGTTATAATACCTATGAAGCACAATAAGGACCATCAGGATATAATAGTCCTAAGGATGCAGTAGCAGCATTCAGACCAGTGGCAGTCACCTCCTAGGGCAAGTGAAGTCATGGATCTTGGATGAGAACCTCCAGCTGCCACTTTACTAAACCAGCATAATCCCTAGATGCATTACGTTATCCATATTTGTCCTTTTATCCTCAATTACTTTTCTATTGCTAAGCTAAGATACCATGACCAAGGCAACCTATAGAAGAAAGCATTGCCTTACAGTTTTAGAGGGTGAGTCTATGAGACTTACGGTAGGGAGCATGGCAGCAGGCAGACAGGCATGGTGTTGGAGCAGTAGCTGAGACCTTACATCTGATTCACAATTCACTCAGAAGGCAGAGAGAGCTAACTGGGAATGGCATGGGCTTTTGAAACCTCACAGCCCATTCCCAGTGGCACACCTCCTCCAGGTCACACTTTTTATTCCCCCTGAAATACTGGGTACTAAACATTCAAATATAAGAGGCTAAGTGGGGCATTCACATTCAAACTGTCAGTCTACTTACTGCCCCCACAGGTTTGAGGACATATAATGCAAAATGCAGTTAGAACAACTTCAAAAGGTCCCGTAGTCTTTCAGTCTCAACATAGTTTAAAAGTCCAAATTCAGAAGTCTCAAGGTGATCTTTTAATTGTAACCCCCTATGAAATAAAAAAAATCGAATACTTCCAACATACAATATCCATTACTATTTCAAAGGAATGGGGGGATAGTGAGTATGTAGAGGACAAAAGCATAGTTAAAAACACAGCAGGGCAAACTCCACATCCTGAAGCTCTTAGGTCTGATGTCAAAGGGCAGCACACTGCTCTCTCTTGGGCTGTGTCCACTCTGTGTATGCAGCTCTCTTTTACCAGGGTTCTGGCATTCCCTAGCAGCTGCATTTTCTAATGCTCTCTCTCCATGCTTCACTTTCCACAGCTTCCCACTGTGGCTTACCTGGACTCAGAGGCTTGCCTGAAGCTTAGAGGAGGATTCTAAAACCTTTACATTCCTAGATCCTTCATGACTCTAAAGCCAGAACCAGGTGGCTGATGTTCCCAAGTTCTGCTGCCTGCTGGGGATGGACTCTGGCCACTTCCTTGAACTGCATTTGCATTAGCTTTTATTTGTTACTCTGTAGGAACAGATAATTTCTCAGGCCTTTTGTTTTTACACAATTCAGGATTCACTGGGTGGGATCCTGCCCTGAGGGTATCTCTTCCTTTATTCAGTTTCACCCTATCTGTTTCAGCCCAAACCAAGGCTTCGGCATTACATTTCCAAGTGTTCTTTTTTTTTCTCTTTAAAGTGTGCGTTTTGTATTTCTTTTTGGAAGCGTGTATAAGGATGGAAGGTCTCAGCTAGTGCTCCAGTGCTTTGCCTGCCCCATATGCTCATATATTTGAATGCTAGTCCCCAGTTATTGTGGCCTTGTTGGAAGAGGTTTGTCATGGTCGGTGGGCTTTGAGGTTTCAAAAGCCCATGTCATTCATAGTTAGCTTTCTGCCTCTTGCTAGTGGATCAGATGTAAGTCCTCAGCTACTCCTCCAGCATCATGCCTACTACATGTTGCTCTGTTTCCACCCATGATGGTCATGGACTCTAAGTAACCTCTGAAACTATACGTCCTCCCCAAAACTTACTGTTCTATGAGTTGCCTTGGTCATGGTGTCTGCACAGCAAAAGAAAAATAAACTAAGACATACTCTCAGATAAGCATAGTCTTCACCCCTCAGTCATGGAAGCTCGTCTTTATAATAGATGAAGACCATTTGCAGAAAAACCTGCAACCAATTAAAATGCAGAGCTGTGGAGCTCAGTCCTAACTGATACAACTATAATTTAACTCTCACATTGAAGGCTCAGGGATTAGTGTAGAAGATGGGGCAGGAGGATTTTAAGAGAGGGGGAGCAGGGTGTTTACTATCAAATTGTGTCTCCTCCATATGTCAGAATTTACACCCATAGAGTCTCAGCAACGTGACTATTTAAACATGAGTGGAACAAGGACAACAATAATAGATACGTTATAGTGGATGGATGAAAGCCCATGAGCTGTCCATCCTCTACAAAGAACTACAGGCACCTAGGGAATGGTGGGAGCAGGAGAAATAGTCTTCCTCAAAGAAGAGCGTGGCAATTGGTTCTCCAATACCAAACTGTCAGCTCTGAAAATATACAGATAAGTATAGCTTGAGCAGGATGTTCTTACGTATATAAGAATACACACATACACAAATTCACACACATGCAAACATGGGGACACACACACACGTAACAACAATTAATAAAAAAGGAGACCATGAAATTGAAATAGAGCAAGGATGGGTACATAGGAAAGGGAAAGGGGAAATGTTGTAATTATATCATAATATGAAAAAGTAAAAGAAATAATTTTTTAAATTGCAAAATTCACAAAAAATATATAATTACTTTTAAATTTTCATAGTATACTTTAGAAAATGTAACCTAACTGTAGACTCCACATTTGAATATAAAAGATGAATTCTTCCACTGTACAATTTGGTAATAAAGGCATAAGTCTAACTTTGATATATTTTGTAAGTGCAAGGCCTTGACCGAGTTTTCAGGCTCACCGTATGATAGGCTAGGCTAGGATACAGTGTCCTTAAACTTACATGGTTGGTGACAGTTATCACAGCTATGCTAGTAGGAAGGATCCCTTTATCAGATGTTCTATGCAGACAAACACAGTGGTCTCTAAACCCTAGACGCCAGCAACTAAAACTGGGTTGTTACTAAAGGGACCAGATTTAGTTTATAGCACTCATAATAAAAATAACCCTGAAACCTGGACCTGGTGGTTCAGGCCTTTTATTCTAGGTGCTTGGTAGACAGGACACTAACAATTTTGGTGTCTGCCTGGGATAAAGAGGAAATTTAGCACCAGTTCAGGCAAGTTAGACTTGTCTCAAAAAGAAAAAGCAAAACCAAAAAACAAATAGAGCATGAAAAGTACAATCATGCAAACAAAAATATGGCAAGCCTGGAGATATAGCTGAGTCAGGAAAAGCATTCTTGCCTACCATTCACAGCTTCATAGGTTCAAGTCCCAGTAACACACACAGAATAGCATGCCATAATGAACAAAAACCATGAACAGGAGGCTCCACTCCAGGGGTAGTCTGATGGGATGAGGACCAGCAGTAGAGACTGCTCATCTCTTTCCTTCTATTTTAACTATTCTTGCCTCTCTTTCCTCTGCCTCCTAACTAAAAATTGTTGAAAGGTTGAGACTGAGCCAATATTGAAAGACATTAGGGCTGAAGTGCATATATAATCCAGCAAGGACTTGGTTTAAAAAACAGGGGCAACTTTAAGGATGATATCACAGCTTAAATAAGATAAACTATGTTTAGCATAACATTCAATTCATGTTAGCTGCTGCTTTTTCATTATTAATTTTATTACTATTATTCTGTTGTGTCCTTCAGAGCTATTTTTGTCTTTAGTTATTTATCACTAGGTCTTGGGGTAAAATATGAATCTCAGTGTTGTAGTGGGAAGTCAATGGAGTATATAGTATATTGTGTGCTAATATGGTAGCCAGTATTTTTAGCTGCTTCCGTGGAAAGAATGTTTTACAGTTAATGATAGAAATAATTCCTTGCTATAGGTAGCAGCAAAAAGTAGTTGCTGTGTATATGGCAAGAGTTTCTAGCAGTCATAGAGCAGCAGCACAGTAACAGAGCGTGCGTCCCCATGGCCCCACAGTACTCCAAGTGTTGTCTCTGAAATAGAAGCAGCAGCATCTCCTGGAAACTCCCTAGAAATGAAAATTTGGGGGGGGGGTCCTTCCAGTTACCTACTATATCAGAATGAGACTAGGACTCCACAATCTGGATTTTAGGGAGACATTCAGATGAGTCTCTATGCTGAAGTGTAAGGTCCATGATCTGGAGGTTCAAGAATGTTCATAAACCTTAGTTCTAGGTGAGACACCTATTTTTCACAAAGAGATGCTATCTACATAGATTTTTATCTTACTTAATTAGTTCATGTTTCATGCACAAATTTGTATAATACAAATTTGCCCTTTTTAAAATAATCAACTTTGTTTTTGTTTAATAAAATATAATATAAAACCATCACTAAACTGATGTGAGTTCATATGAACTTTGCTCACATTGAGTAAAATGGCACTGTTCTGGTATCTTCCTTCCCCTCTGGCTCTTACACTCTGTCCTCTCTTTTGTGGGTTCCCTGACCACTGAGGGGAAGGATTTGATGGAGATATCCCATTTAGAGCTGTGTGTTCCAAGATCTCTGTCTGTCTCTCTGCCTCTTTTGTGTGTGTGTGTGTGTGTGTGTGTGTGTGTGTGTGTGTGTGTGTGTGTGTGTTTGCAGGTACCCATAGAGGCCAGATGTGTCGGATCTCCCCTGAGCTAGAGGTACAGATGGTTACCTTATGTGGATTCTGTAAGCCAAACTCAGGCCCTGTAAGAACAATACATGTTCTTAAGCACAGACTCATCTCTGTACTAAGTTGCAGTTCAGACAGTTCTCTGAAAAAGAAATCTGATTTTTTTTTTGTTTCCTTTTTTAATGTACTGATTTGTATCTTTGGTTAAAAAATAATGTAAGTTAAATTATATCTTCTTATTCTACATAATAAGCCACATTGATTGTTTTATGCAAAAAAGCACATGCTTTTCTGGCATGCTATAAAGGGAGCAGTCACACTGTAGAATTGCAGGGACTAGTTTTTAAGAAATCTCTACATTCACAATGATCCATAGTAAATGCCTTTTGTGTCACCATGAAAAAGTACATCTTGTTTTCTTTTTATTTTATCTATTAGAACAGGAATCACCCCCAATTCTATCATTTCAGCATAGCACAATCAAAGACAGATACGGGTTTGAACAATGGGTTGTTATTTGGAAAAATTTATATAAATTTAGAATTTTTTTATTTGATATCAAAGGTCTATTTTGGAGGACCCTATGGTATTTCCTGATTTCTCTGAATCTAAATACAGTAAATGAATACAGGTGGACAAGGTGGTGCATGCCTATAATCCTGACACTGGGGAGGATGAAGTAGAGAGTTGAAAGTGAGCCTGGCGTACGCATACTTTCAGGATAACTGGTTTGGTAATTCTAATATGTGATCTGCACAAATTTTACTTCTCTCTGTCTCAGTTTTTACTCCATAGAGACAATGGTGTTTACAGGGTTGTTGCAGGGATTGATTTACTATTTGTAAATTGTTTAGAGCAGTGATAGGCACACAGCAAGCACCCAATTTAAATCGCCTCTATTAGTATTACAGAACTTTTGACTGATTTCTTCCTCAGGTTCTTTTCCTAGTTCTCATTTTTGGAAAATAAACTTCTACAAGTGACCCTATTCCCATCAAAATATCATCCAGATATCATTGGGAAATGTTGTAGATCAGAGAGGTTAAAGATAAATGTGGGTCAAATTAAAGATATTAATGATAAATGATGGAATATGTACTGCGAACAGTAGTGAGTTTGAGATCAGACCAGAGGTCATCAGGTCTCACAAAGAGACCCTTTCTTAAAACAAAATATATAGACATTACTTTTTTTTTTAAATCAATGATTCGGTTATCCAGTCAGTGAAATTAACAAATATTTATTGAGCAATTACTTTTTGCCCAAGAACTAAATTACATCCATGGGTAAATCTGACCTAGATTCTGCCTTCTTACAATGAGGTCTTATGGGAGAAGCAGGCATAGAAGAAATAGATCATCATAGAAATGCATAGTGCACACAATTAGAAATTGTGATTATTGTTGCTAAGGAAAGTTGATTCTCCAAACATATAAATGTGGAAGAATGTTCTGCCAAGATTTGTGAACTGCAACTCACAAAGCAGTGTCTTTATTAGGCGGCAAATGCCGGTGGAAGAGATGCCATTATGGAGAAAACCATTGGTTATTTCTGCAGGTCTCTCTTGTAGCACATACTTAGCAACATTAGTTTTTGTCTTGCGACAGACACTTTTGAGAAATTTCTGACTTGGAATAGTCGATCATAACTGCAGTTCAAGAAAGCAAATGTTGTCAGGAAAACCAATTAGAGATTAAAACTTAATTTGCTGGGCAGTAGTGGCGCACGCCTTTAATCCCAGCACTTGGGAGGCAGAGGCAGGTGGATTTCTGAGTTCGAGGCCAGCCTGGTCTACAGAGTGAGTTCCAGGACAGCCAGGGCTACACAGAGAAACCCTGTCTTGAAAAAAACCAACAAAAAAACCTTAATTTATATCTGCTTGTTGTATTTATATGTACAGGTGAAAACATAAAATTCACCACAACAATAATGTATGTCCAACTCATATTTTCCAATTCTAAAACTAATTGATCATTATAAAAAATAGTTTAAATAAGGTAGATACAGTTTCAGATAATTCTGTAAACAGTTCTTTTTAATGCTACATGCATTTCTCTAACAAAAATGTGCTCTGTGTGTGTGAACAAATTTAATGACACCATTATGTACTTTTGTGTCTTACTGTTCAACTCAACATTGCATATTTTTTGTAGCCATGGCTGTATTGATAAAATTAATTTACTTTCTTTTTCCTCCTTCCCTTCCCTTCTTTTCTTCTTTTTAGCAGTTCTGGGGGGGATTACACCTAGGACTTGGCTTCTCGAAATTAAGCAAGCACTACAGTATATTACTATTTGTATTTTTGTTTTGAGACAGGACCTTGCTTAGTAGCCAAGACTGGACTCCAATTTGTGATTTTTTTTTCTGCCTCTCAGGTATCTATGATTATGAGCATGTGCTACTCTGCATAGCTAAAAGCATAAATTCTGATGTCTGTATATTATATCCTTTATGCGTCTATAATAGTATCACTCATTGGCTAAATTTACAATATGAGTTTATGTCTCATTATTCTGAAACCTGGTACGTATAAGATCAAGTATCTTGTAGTATCTTATAATGATTGTTTTATGCTTTCAAGATGGTACTTTGTTGCTGCCCTTCCAGAAGGTGTGAGCATTTTCTTCATGTGGCAGCAGGAATGGAAAGAGGGGAAGAGGCGAAGCCTCTCCTTTAAGCCCTTATATAAGAGTACTAATAGCTTTCTCAAGGACCCTCCCTCTTAAGACCATCATCTTGGGAATTAAGGTTTAAATATATGAGCTTGGAGAGACTGCACAAAGTCTGACTAGCAGTGTATTTGTTATAATTGCATTCTGCAATTTAGCTACCTAATATCTTATTGTTGAGCACTGAATCTCTTCCTATTCTATCTAAGTGTAAAGTGATCTTCCTTTGTCTTTATTTCTGTTTTTCTGTTAATAGACTTACATCTTGCACTTAATTACCTGGTAAACTAATATGCTAAAGCATCTTGGTTTCTGTGAGATGGCTTCGCTGATTTGGGATTCTATAATTTGTTGTAACTAGCTGAGATAGCAGATAGCAAAGAGTGTGGAAGTGATGTTACAGAAGTAGATTGAGCTATTAGGAAGGAGAAAGGGAAGAAGGTCAGGCATTTGAATGAAAAAAGTAGTCTTGTCTGTATCTCCAGAGTTGAGTCTCAGACCCAATAAGGTGTAATTGAGTTCAACACAAATACAGGTTGTGAGTCCCTTACCCAAGTGCTTGGGAATACAAGTGCTTTAGATTTCAGGGTTTCTTTCTCAGATCTTGGAATATTTATATATTGATTGATACAATAATATATCTTGTGGTGTGGGTAATTTTATAAATACTGAGTGAGAATGTATTTTTTTGCATTTATATTTATTTAAGGCATGGGTATATGTGTGCACGTGGAAGTCAGAGAACCCATTGTGCAGAGTCAGTTTTGTGTCTTCATCATTTATGTGAGTTCTGGGTATCAAACTCAGTTCATCAAGTTGGTCAGCCAGCACATCTCACCAGCCTAGTGTAACTGTGTTTTAACTACAATACTATGAGGGCAGGTAAGGGACATTTCCACCTGTGCTATCTAAGCACTCCAAATGCATCAGAATTCAGAGCATTTTAGAGTTCTGAATTAGGGTTTCTCAACCTGTAATAGCAAAATGTACTAGCACTCACTCTGTACCAAGTATATGTATATATGTATTGTTATAGTACCTTCTTGGTGTCCTTTTGTACACACACACACACACACACAGAGACACACACACACACACATCCCTCATCTTACAAACAACGAAACCAAGACCCAGGTAGTTTCTATAAGTTGTCCGGTGCCACGCAACTACTAAGTGATGATAGCAGCGTTAACATGCAGACACCTAGCTCTAATTCTTATTTATCACACTATTCCAGCTTTCACTGGGTATTTGCCATGGTACAGGCACTACACTCAAAAATGAAAAACATGAAGAAATTGACCTATGCCCACTAAACTCCTGACATCAAGGAGCTAGTCATCAAATGAATGTGATTGCACCAAAAAGATCAATTTAATAAAATGGGGTGAGCCTTATGAGAGAGGTATGCACCATGGTGTAAGAGCCGGAAGAAAGCCTTTTAGTACAAAGTGGGGGTTCAAAATGAAGAGCAGGTGGCTTTCCCTAAGTTCCACATTGAAAATGCCATCCCCTATTACCAAGTCTGCCATGGCTACAGGAGAAACAGACAAGTTTGATTTTTATTTGTAGAGCAAGCTATTAAAATCCTCCTCTAAATCAAGATGTCCATCCAATAAGTGAATTGTTGGATTGGGAGAGTTAGATTCACACTGTCTTGCTGAAGATCAATTATGTCTGAGTTACTTTCAGGGGCTACAACAGTATCTGTAGTATCATTTACTTATTAGTCTTTAAATGAACTTACTTTAATACAAATAAATGTCTATGAAAATAGCATGACTGAAAATGGAAAGCTAGTTTTATTTTCTGTAAATAGAAGGTACCATCAAAATAAACACACAATATGGGAAAATACTTATCTGCGTGCAACCTAAAATGATGCTTCATGGCAGTATTGGTGTACATGCCACATAGTGGAAAACACTGAAATAGCATCATCAGGCCTCAACATTCTGTAACTAGGGCAAGTAACTCTTGTGGGGATTTGCGTCTCCCACATTTTATTTCCAGCATCACTGTGCATATTTCCTCTACTTGGCCACACAGCCCTGACCATTTCAGTTGTGTGTTTCGCCCATGTAAACAGGTGTATCCCCGTGGCATACTAATTAGACTCAAACCATTTATCTCCTTGTAGGCAGTGAATTGCTGCTGCTAATCTGCCTGCCATACTCATTTACATTCATTGCTGTACTGACTTGAGAGACTAATGCCTTGTTGTCCCTCCCTGTCAGGCTGCCTTAACTATATCTGTCATATTGACTTGAAGGATCTACTACAATGCAAGGTTCTTTGGCGAAATGTAGAGCGAAAGAACTACAGGATAAAGCTTCAGTACTTATAGTAGTGTGTGTTAAGAAAGATTCTAAGAACTTGCCATAGGCATAACCCCATTCAGATTTTTCCATTTTACTTTCTGGGAGAAGCAATAGACTTACCCCAGGGTATGGATCAGTTTCTTAATTGTTTGGGGGACAATGGCAAATAGGCCATATCCTTCTATAAGGATATGATGATTGCTTATTGTGACTTTGGGGACCTAGGACTCCTGGATTAGCTCAGTGATAAAGGAATTCCTATCCCATTTATGGATAATAATTTACAGGTAATTTTATATGTCTATTTGTTTAATATGAAAGCAGGAATTCAGGTCTTATACTGACTCTGGAATATACATTCTAGGGAAAAGGCCAAGGATTTTACCCCTTTCCTGCAGGTGAGGCCGAGGCTCCCAGTTTTTCTGGTTTGACTTGGTTGCTGACTATAAAGGAAGGCTCTTCCTTCTTCCAATTTATGGGTGTGATGACTTCTATAGTTTAAGGGGTATGAAAATCCATGGGAGCCCAACACACGGGAGCCTAACACTACAGCGCCATACCATCACCAGACCACCACCACCACCACCACCACCAATCAAGCTTTTTACTCATAAAGTTAGTAGCCTAAGGTACAACTAAAGTTACAGCAGTTTGTAGGTCTGCTAGAGCTTGCCTGGGATGGTATTCTCCCAAGAGGATTTCAAGTTCTGGCCATAGGTTCTGGACTCACTGGACATTCCTAAGGCGAACTTAATCATGCCTCTGGATGTGTTAGAGCAAACTATTTGGTTACTGTTTTTGTAAATCAGTGTCCTTATGTGTATAAGGGTAGTAAATACAAAGACTACAAAGTCATTGCTTCAACTTCTGCAGCCAGAAAGGAAACTCAAAGTTCAGAGGGTTCCATTGTTAAGAATACTACCACTAGTTAACCTTTGAGAGCTTCCTTTATGCCAAGGACTGTGCTTTGTAGGCTAATCTCACCGGAGCTGAGGTAGGATTTTTAGTGACTGATTGCTGATAAGACTATGGAGAGAGTAAGAGAAAAACAATTTGGCTCCTTCCATTCTGGAAAGAAGCCCCGAAGTTTAACATTGCTAGTCACTGCAAAAGCCTCCTCTGTGTGTTGTTTAATCTTTTTTGACAGTTCTGTGAAGTAAGGACTAACAGAATCTCTAAAAGAAATCCATATGGAAACTGGTGCTTAGAGATGTGGAGAGCTTTCGCTCAATGCCGAGTAGCTTATAAACCAAGCTTCCTTCTTGTGTTTTTCCAGGTCTTCTCTTCTTAGCTAAATAGATAGCCCTCTTCCAAAGTCCTTATCCTTTGCCGCCAGTAACCTTAGTGTTATCCTTTGAAACGCAAGAGGAACTCAATGCGGTTCAGCAATTAGCAGGGAGGAAAAATGTCTCCAACTGAGCTTGCAGGGGACTATACTCCCTGGGGAACTACAAAGGAAAAAAAAGGAGGGGAGGCAATCTTGTTCTTACTAGGTCTAAGTGTGTATTGTTTTGGGTGATTGTCTTGTCTCAGGAGCAATAATAACACAAGGGGGCAAATTTTTCTGGTTTACTGCTACTTGGCTTCCCTCCTTGGCTCCAGGCTGCTCTACACTGCTGCCCCCCTCCCCTTTCTTCTCCCCACCCCTTAACACCCTCTTTTGCCCTTTTCTGCCCCACCTTCTCCTTAGCCCCACCTCTTGAAGTATTTTAAAATTGTTATTGTTTTTCTGCTGGGAGCAGTGGGGGTGAAGGCCTCTTCTCCCCCTAGCCCTCATTCTCGGCTTCACCCCCATAGTTGGTTAGCTGGCATTTTCCAGGAAGGAGAGAAGCAGGAGAATGAAGAGAAAAAAGAGCTGTAAAGAGCAGCATCTTGTGAGACCCAGGTGTCTGCAGGCTTCTTGGCCATATTCATTAAGTCCAGTATGTAATTTTTGACACATAGAGAGGAGAGTCCAAGCTGCTCAGTCTCTCTTATGCTTCAAGTGAAATGGGAGAAGTTGAAGATACTGCAGGTTACTAGTTGCTTTATTTCTTAAGCCGCTTAAGAAAAGGGGAGCCTGTGGTGCTTCCTAGAATGAAAAAACGTTTGTCTAGTTAGTCTTCATGTCCGCTCCCTCACAACGCTCCATCTAACATAAATGACCAAAGGGTACATAGCCTAGATACAAATGTATTGTTGCTCAGTATGTTTCATTGACTAAATGGTTGGGAAAAGGGACGGGAAAGATCCTTGAGTTTATTTACCCAAGGTTTAATAATTTACTTTGTTTTTTTCCAAAATCAGAATTTGCCCATCCAATACAGTTTTCTATACAAATGCAGTTGAGGCAGACAAAAACTGGGATGTAAAATAAATTAGATCTCCAGAAAAACTTCTAGCGAGAATATAAATTGTTTTGCTATCTTCAAGTGGATGGACACATCTTCTTGAACCTGTGTAGATTAAACAAAGAATTTACCATGACCAAAAGGGTACACCTAGCCTAGATAAAGAATTCTAGTGGCTATTGATGGCAGAATTTATTACTGAAGTCTACCTATCTTCGTTTTTCACATCACAGAAGTGTATTTGTCTTTGGTATAAACAATTTTACATCTTTGAATCTAAAACCTTCTGTCATTACTGAAGATAGCCTTGGACTAGTCAAAAAGCCTTTTCTTTCTTTCTTTTTCTTTTGGTTTTTCGAGACAGGGTTTCTCTATATAGCTTTGGCTGTCCTGGAACTCACTCTGTAGACCAGGCTGGCCTCGAACTCAGAAATCCACCTGCCTCTGCCTCCCAAGTGCTGGAATTAAAGGCATGCGCCACCACTGCCTGGCTGAAATAGCCTTTTCTTAAAAGCAATATTTACTAGATTTTATACATTAACAACATAAGGATTCAAGGTATAATGTGACCCCTTTTAAAGAATATGTAGAGTTATATGTTATGTGGCTACCTCTTAATAAGTCTTGCCTTATAAGTGGGGCAGGGATGTAGGCAGTGGTAGAAATATGGTATATAGAGATAGTGAGGCATTTATAAAAATCCCTATAACAGGGACATTCTTTCACGTAGCAAGTACATATACTTGCTGTTTAACTTTTGTCCCTTGATTTCTACATATGAAAATGATAGCGCTGATACCTACCTATACCACTATCAGAATGATTCAGTGAGGCTCAGAACAAAGCTCAGCACATAATTACTGCTTGGTAACAATTATTGACAATAATACCAGCATCTACATTACAGACCTAGTAACACCTGATGCCTAGGGTAGTAATAAGGAGAAGCAGTTATAACAGCACATAGGTACTTAGAGGTGCAGAAGGAAATGGTCAGTTCTTCCTAAAGTAATGAAATAAGGAGAGGAAATGACCTTTTACTTGGTCCCTTTAAAAAGGTGAACAGAGTTTAGGCCAAGTAAGGTGTCTCGTGGCCTAGAGAATGGAAAAAGCCTGGGCTTATCAGGGATTTGGAATCCAGTAGAGCAGCAAAACCCCTGCTGCTTGAGATATCGGCAGGGTCCAGATCATCACAGCAGGTTAAAGGACTCCGAGGCATTGCCTTGAACATTTGGGTAGTTGGTGAACTACTGGTGGAGAACTGATTGTTTGGTGAGGGAAGGAAAATGAGATGTTTAAAACACATCTGAGCAGAAATAGCAATTAAGCAAATGGACAAACATGCTGGGCACATAGTGAGCTGTGACCCTCAGGTATTTTTACTCATTTCTTTTGAAACTGAGTGTGACAGTGCATTCCTGTAAACTCAGAACCAAGGAGGCTAAGGCAGGTGAGTGGTGAGTTTGAGGAAAGCCTAGGCTACATTAGCCTGAGCTCTATCATAAGATTACCTCCTATTTCAAACAAACAAACAAACAAACAAACAAACAAAGAACAACAAGAAACATGAGCTGAGGATCCAACTGAGTGGTAGAATGCTTGCTTAGAATACACTAGGCCCTGAGTTCAATCTTCAGTACTCCCTGATGGGACATAAAAATATAGTGCTACCTGCTGTCCAGGGTTGTTATGAGGAGTAAAGGAAAATTGAGGACTGTAATGGTACCTGGCCCTAGTGAACTGCTCAGATGAGGTGCAGAAGACATGGAACCTATTATTATTTCTCTTGCTTGGCTGCTCCTTCTGTTCCTCTGCTTTGCCTCTCTCCTCTGCCCCCCCCTCTCCTTCTCTTCTCTTCAGAGAATTATGGTAGGGGCAAGGAACTGCTGGAAAATGGTGGCTTCTATTCTATGGATCCAGTTCTTCAGGGATGTTAGCCAATGCTTAGCTGAGAGGCGGTCTCAGGGGCTTGAGAACTCTATTCTTAGAGCTGGGAGACTCAGAAAGCCTTCCTGCCAGGGCTACGGGTGTTGGCAGTCCATGATCAACTCATCTTCACTTCCTTTTTATTTCTATTTCTATTTCTCCTATCTATTGCTAGAAAATTCACCCAGCTCCAATCTCCTTTCCCCTTAGCTTCATCCCTAAAAAGACACTGTGACCCCTCTGTCCTTGCTAGTGTCACATGTTGCCATGGAAAACTGAGAGGCTTAAAATAAAAATCCGTAGTTGGTTACCATTACCATCTTGCTGGCACTCCCTGTCCCGCTTCCCTTTCTTCCTAGCCATCTCTTATTCCCAATCACCACACCCTTTACAACCTTCCCTGGAGAGCTTAAATCCGGGTTGATAGTTGACTAAGTAGTGTACCTGAAAACCCCTGCTGGGGACTAAGGTTGCACTGAAAGGCTTTCAGTCACACCTGCAGCTGCAGGAGGCCATCTGAGACTGCCGCCAGGGGCGAGACCGGCTCCTGGCTCCTAGGTCCCGCCCCACCCCCTCGTCTGTCCCTCCGCCTCTTCTGCCCCACCCGTCTCCACCCCCTCCGGCTCCACTCCCCTCTAGCGGCCACTTGTCCCTTTTAAGGAACTCCACCCTAGGTGGAGTCCTCGTGGTACACGCACCTCTCTTCAGGGCCTAGTCTGACACAGAAAGAGCTATGTACTCCATCTGCTCAGATTGCCTGGCGAGAGCACCAGGCTTTGACCCGCGGGTGCGGTATACCAGTGGGGCCGCCAGGTACCACCGAGAAGTCTCTCAGGCGCGGTCCTGCGGGAGTGCCTCCCACTCGTGTGGGAGTCCCTGCCCTGGGCCGGTGTTTTCCTATATGTTTCGACCAATCGCCGGCGTCTTTTCCTCCTTTCTTTTTAGGAAGGCGCCGGGTGTGCAGCACTAACCGCTGCGTGGAGGGGATCCTCTGGTGCTGTCTCCTTGTGGGTCTTGACTGACTCCCTCTCTCTCTCTCTCAACTTTGCGTTCAAGTCGTGATCTAAGGTTTGGGTGCTTTGCTGGGACCCCGCCCGGGCTCTCTAGGCGAGGGTTTGAGGAGTTCTGAGGTGGGTGGAGAATGGGCTTGGCCGGAACTGAATCGGTTGAGGTAAAAGGGGAACGCAGGAGCTTCAGCGCTGGCCACTTAGCCCCGGAGAAGCCGCTGTATTTTTAGCACCGGGAAGGCTGCAGTGGGAGGATTCTTTTTAGGAAGTCTGCTCCACCGCCCCGATTCGGGGCTTGGATGCTTGCAAGCTTTGTTTCCCTTGTTCTGAGGGTGGCCCAGCTGGGTCTAAATCGACTCCCTCCCTTTTTCGTTTTCCCCATCCTTTTCCAGCCTGGAGAAAACAGGGAGGTGGGGGACCAAGGAAGAGAAGGCTAAAGCGCGTTACCAGGCGCGCTGTCAGACATGGGCGGGTGCGAGGGGAACAGCTGCCTTGAGATCAGCTCTGGAGTATGAGTCTCTGAGAGGACTGCGTGAGCTCCGGACACTTCAGGAGTCGTCGGCTAGAGGCATAGGCGGTAAGTGACTCGGGAAAGAACCACTCTCACGGCTTCAGTCTAGGTTCTAATCCCCCTCACCCCGCGTGCCAACCGCACACACCCACTTGGCTTTGGGTTTTAGCAGTGAAGTGGGATTGGGGAGGCGAGTAAGCGGAAAGGGGTAAGAACGTTATGTGGAAGCATTAAACTCAATGGAAAATGACTTCCCTTAAGGATCGTGGAGACTGAGAGGAAGGATACTTCAGGGGGCCTTGTGGAAGAATTGAAAGGGGACACGAATGGATAGGTTTGTCTAGTTCAGTCTGTCCTGTCTAGGTGCTCTCAATCCTCCTTAAGTGGTAAGGTTTGTTTTAACCCTATACATCCGAAGTCTCCGCGTGAGAGAAGAGGATTTGGAGGAGCTCTGATCCCACTTACGTCACCCCTCCCTTCCCCCAAGCAGTAGCAGGTACCTAGAGATGCTTCTAAAAAATGAGGGAGGAGGGGAAGCGAAGAGTTAAGTTGGGAGCCTGGCCTCTTGGTACCGATGGCAAGATCCCTTCAGCGGAGGAGCTGCTTAAGGCATGCCCCTCTTTAAGGAGGGGCTGAGCTTGGTTGCAGGAGGAAGCCAAAGCATAGCGCTGTCTAGGCTTTTTAAGATGTGACCAAGGGGTTAGTTTGTGTAGGTAGAAGATCAGCCAGAATTGGTGTGACTGCTGGAGCGAAGGGACTTGCTTAGCCACAAAGTGAAGCTTTTTGTACTTTTTTTGACCCTAAGAATTTTGTAGAAACTAAACCATGTCCTAACAGGTGGCCAGGAGAACAATACCTTATTTTCTCTAATATTGTTGTAATTGCGGAAAAAATTATAAAGTACTTGTATGTCACTTAGCGTAATAGTGATGGAGAAAAGAGAAAAAGAGACTCATCTCTAGATTTGGATTTTAACCTGAAGATAGTTGGTTTGTGATAATAAAAACACTTCTACCAGCATGAACTAGTTATATGACTATGCACCTTGCTCTTCTCCTCTGAGGGATGCCTATTAAAAATTCCTATTTAGAAGGTATATATGATACAGGCTGTTCCTACTCGCTGTTCTTCACATTCTTTTCCTACTCTGGGATTTTCTCTGGCTTGCTGCTGGCAGACTTTGTACTTCACTGTCCTTAAAGCACATTTCAGATGAAGGGGAAAGAAGGCCTGTGCAGTCTGAATAGCCTGCTCAAAGATAGGCTAGAACATATGCCCTATTTGTTTGCGATTTAACATGTTCCCACTGGATTTTATCAGCCACAAGAGAAAAGGCCACTAATCTGTCTTTTTTGATTCTTTGGTTTGTTTAACCAAGACGATGTAACCAGCAAGACCTTTGGACAGCAAACCAGTGGCTCACAAGTGACTTTATCCTCTTCTTAAAAGTTTGGGGGTAACCCTTATGCGAGAGACAATAATCCTTGGAAATTATTGGTGAGACAGGCTAGGCACACTGCCTATAGGTTAGCTTAGAGGACAGATAGGCAAAAGACACAGGAAGGGTGGAAATACACCTTCAAAAGCGCAAGTGACAAATATAACTACCCTGTCTGTTCACAAGACCAAATTGCACAAAGCCTCTACTTTCATAGAAACCCTCTTGCTTTCAGAGCATATAGGAAAGAAAATTGGTGGGAAAAAATGTTCACTGCAGCCACCCTCATTTTTGTAGTATATTCATTTCAGAGATGAGGCTCTTAGTGGTTCCTGCTTTTTTTTGTTTTGTTTTTTAAATTTCCAAGGTACCCAGACTAGCTATTATTAGTCTTTCTACAAGGCCTATTTTTCGTGGAGGAGGTGGAGAATAGCTACTCATCTGTTTTTATTCTGGCAGGGGCTTATTAATGTTTGATACATTTAGGTGTTTTCTTTGTTTTCGTATTTCATTATTTTTTTATTTACGTGTTTTTGTATGTGTATAAAGTAAATGCTGCATGTGTGAAGAAGCTAGACTTATGGGTAATTGTGAGCTGCCCAACATGGCTACTGGGAACTGAACCTGGGTCCTCTGGAAGAACAAAAGGTGCTCTTAACCTGTAGCTATCACTCCAGCCCAGGCCATTTATTTATAGGCTTACCTTAGTTTGGAGTCAGTTGTACTTTATGGGCTCACTTAAATTGTTGAACGAAGGAAAAATACCTTTTTAATACAGAATTCATTTAGCAAATTGACATACTGGATGTTAGGTACTGAGGAAAAATAGGTGTTGTTTTTTTTTTCTCTCAGTGGACCTTGAAACCAGGATCTGGTGTATTATTGGAGTTTTTAAAAATGGCCGCAGGGTGTAGTCAAGCTGGCCTTGAACTCTCAGTGCTCCTCCCTCAGGCTCCTGAGTGCTGCAATTATCATAGGCATGAACTGTTAGAACCACTGAGAAGTTTTTAAAGGTTGTTTTCTGTTTGAATGCTTTTGTTTATCCCTCCCACCGTATTCGTATTCTTATTTAAGTACCACCAAGGTCTCTGTCCTCCAGGCTCTTCCTTATCTCCTCTGGTCTTGTTCAGATATGTCCATATGGTCTTCTCTAAGACAAATAAACTGGCTTATACTATGCTTGTTCTTATGTATGTCCTGATAAGTATTTATAGCGTTCATCATTCGTTCGTACTTAAAATTCGTTAACTATGAAAACTTTATTTTCTTTTCATCTGTAAATACTGGTTTAAAGCACTACATGATTGTTCCTGAATTTTCTGGGGCCCTGATCACTGCCTGCTGCATTTTGGCTTAGTTGTGTTTATAACTAAGGCCCCAGTCCCCTTTGAGACTGAGAGCTAGTTGATGGCGCCTCAGTACCATTGTGTGTTCATAGCACTTACCTTTCCCTTGCAACTTTTCCCTTGCAAACACTTGGTGCATATTTTGTGAGATTACGATCTAAGCTCTTATTCCGTTTTTAGTTTTTTTGAGACAGGGTTTCTCAAGTGCAGCCCTTGCTGTCCTGGAACTTGCTTTATAAACTGGGCTGGTCTCAGAACTCACAGATCTGCCTGCCTCTGCCTCTGGAGGCTGAGCTTAAAGACGCTCGGCTACCACCCGTCCTGTCTAAGGTCTTATTCTAAACTGCTCTTTGGTAAGTGAAGAAAAACTGATCAGTGTGGTTGGCCTAATTGATCATCTGTTTGGTTTTCTTTCTAGCTTACATATGGATATCATTTATTTTGATTTTATAAGTAGAGGTTAGATTTCTGATCTGTTTATGAACTATAACCCAACTTTATCCCCTAGCCTAGTTCCTTATTTCTAAAATGATGTGGTATGTTATGGTTATAAATAATGTATTGAAATGAAGGATTTCACCAGTTTTGCGGTTTTGAGTGTGTTGTTTACTTTTTTTTAAATACTTTTTTTTTATTTGGTTTTTTTGAGACAGGGCTTCTCTGTGTAGCCCTGGCTGTCCTGGAACTCACTCTGTAGACCAGGCTGGCCTCGAACTCAGAAATCCACCTGCCTCTGCCTCCCAAGTGCTCGGATTAAAGGCATGTGCCACCACTGCCTGGCTTATTTACTTTTTTAATGCCATTGTATATCTAAAGGGGAGAAATATAAATTATTGGGCAGGAAGTTAGTTACAAATCTCCAGAACTTGCTAGATGCTCTGTATAATATACTAAAAAATGTTATCTGTGTATTTATATTTTTAAAAAAGTACAATGTGGATTTTCTTTGGCTGTGTTAATGAAATTTAAGGGTCTTAGACATGCTACATAAGTGTTCTGCCGCTGAGCCACATCCCTAGCCTATGAGAGTTGGACGGTACAATCATGTAAATCTAGAACCTTGTTAAGATATTTCGAACATGCCTGCTGGTAGTGGTGGTGGCATGCCATCAATCCCAAAACTCCACTGGAGGCAGAAGCAGGCAGATCTGTGAGTTCTAGGACAGTCAGTGGTACACAGAGAAACCCTATCTCGAAAAAAATCAACAAAACTACTTACATTTGTACATTTTGTTTTAACCACCAAATTACCATTTCTGAAATAGAACCTATTTTTTTTCACTACTAGACTTACCGTGGCTCATTCAACACTTTCCCCTTTTTCATTTCTTTGTTTCTCCAACTCGCCATTATGATAACCTTGGTGAAGCTCCTTAATCTATGCATTTGGATGTGCTCTGTGAACTGGAGATGGTAGTACAGACGACTTGAGTGGCATCAAGGAACATAATTGCTTTAATCTTGTGAAAACACTTTTAGAATGTATGAAAGTATAATAGGCAGTGAGAAAATGTAGTTTTAGTTGTGTTTCTCATATCTTAGGCACAAAATACAAGCTTTCCTGTCTTTCATTATCCTCAAATTCTAGCAGTGGCTAGAATTTGGGGATCAGGGTCTCAGCATAGCCAGATGTACTGCGATTGCTGCTTTCCTAACTCACATTGCTGCATTCTTCGCTGTTTACTTTGTGTAAGTGAAGAGATGGAGAAGCCTCCCGCATTTCTTCTTAGGGGACTGCTCTTCTGTGATTAGCGTGCTACCTAGATGACCTCATTTACTTTGAATTATTTCCATATAGACCATATCTCTATAAACAGTCACCTCAGGAATGATAGCTTCCACATAGAAATGGGGGAGGGCACAAGCCACTTTGCCTAATCAATCGCATACTTCTAAAAATTGGCCAGTGGCCAACATTTTAAAGTTGGATTTCGTTTAAAGTCTAGATTTCATTTTCTCCAATAATTAGATGAAAGAATAAGGTAAGATTTTATACAATATTACAGATCAATGAGTGTTTGAAGCTGTGACCTTTCATTCTTTTTCTCAATTGGAACTTAACTGCCATGTGCCAGTTGTATTCGCTACACATTTTGCCTTATAATTAATACCACAATTAGTGGATACCTTTACTCTCTATATCAATAACTGAGCTTATTGCGAAGGTATGAAAGTACCTCTGTTATTGTGTTCAACTTTACCAAAGTATTCCGGGGTGCAAGGTTGTAATTTTTTTCCATCTAAAAAAATTTATTTTTGAGAATTTTATACATATATATAATGGAATATGATCATATCCACCTCTCATTTTCCTACTTTCAATTTTCTTCCATCTGTTCCCCACTCAACTTCATTTTCCCCTTCTCCTCTTTTTTTTTTTTTTTTTTTTTTTTAAAACAACTCACCAAGTCTAACGAACGCAACTACCTATTTGTGCATGGATGTGGAGCCACCTACTGGTGGGAGCATAGAATGCTCAGACTCAGCCACTGTAGCTTCTGAGAGGCGGAGCCTTGTTGGGCTTCTCCATTCACAGTAGACTTTCTAGCAGGTCTTGTGCAGGTAACCACAGCTGCTATTAGTTCATGAGTGTGATAACTAGATAGTGTTTAGAAGAAAGTATTTAAATATGTTTGGGTAGAAGAAGAGTGTTTGTACTGAGCATCAAAACTGGACTCAGATCCCAGCCCAGTCATTTTCCATCTTGCATGGCTTTAGCATTGCTTGATCTCTCTGATTCTGTATTCCCTTGTGTGTATACGACATCAACAGTAGTACATGTTTGATTCTTCTATAAAAGAAAATGGGGCTTAGAGCCACCATGAGAGGAGAGGACAAAATGGACAAAAACCCTTGAGGCTATGCTACTTGCCATCTACATGACTGGAGCGTGTACAAGTGACACTGCAGAACTTCCATCTCTGGGACTGTTAAGATGAACTGAGAAAAATGATAGGTGTCCTGCTAGTAACTGGTTTGGATCTTTTGTCCTTTTTGTGATTTTTCTGACCTAAGTACACAGATTAAAGGAGTAATTCTTAAAACTTACATGGAAATTTTTATAATTGCATCGTGCAAATTCCATTTGTTATTACGATTTATCTTGACAACCATCCAAAGGACAGGGTTAAACTCACATCTCTGTATTTTGCACAGAGGAAGGAAAATTCAGGTATAAAAAGGGTCAGTGAGTCTCCCAAAGTCATGTTGTCTCTTCATTTTTTTCACAGTGCTTCGCTCCTTGAAGCTACCATGTGTTAGCAATCTCATTTTGTCACCCTAACATTCACCCATGATATATATTGTCAGCTTCACTATTTGTCAGATGATAGAAAGGAATGCTAGCTACTCAAGATTCTCCTGAACAATTAGGCTGTTATCTTAAAATTGTTCTTTATGGGACATTTTTTTTTCTTTTTTAGAAAGAAGGTATTCATCAGATTTTGGGGACCATAAAGTGATAAAGTATATCGTAATTGGACTCAGAGGACAAAAGTTCTATTGATTCAGTCCTTCTAAACTCTGTGAGCTTGGGCTCTAAGTTCCTTATCTGTGTAATGCAATGAAAATTATATGAAGTTGTCCCTTTACCTATTGTAACATTATATAGGCGGATATGTGATTCTTTCCATTGTCCAAATGCTCTGTCCTCCTAAAGAACTAGGTTCTTATTAAGCCTTGTCAGTGATCTGTGGTCACTGTGCACCTGATCTCATTATGTCGCCCTGACTGGCCTATAATTTTCTGTGTAGTCCAGGCTAGCCTCAAACTCAGACATCCACCTCCCTCTTCCTCCTGAGTGCTGGGATTAAAGGCCTGCATGACCATGCCTGGCCCAGTTGAGGCATTCTGAATTGTCAGATAGCCTCTGTATGCCATTCAACTAAAAAAAAAAAATTGTAGTAGACAGGACAAGAAAGACTTGACTGGCATTTTAAATTTGCCATCAGAAGTTTTAAAGGTGGGCATGGCCTTTAAATTTTGAAGATGTAGTTCTGTGTATGCCTCTACCTGCGTTCCGCTCTGCTAACTGGTAGGGGTACAGAGAGGAGCATGACTAGGAAATAGGGAAAATCTAAGAGAATATTTTCTGTGCTAGGTGTTGGTAAACACTTGTATGCTTATTGTTGGTTATTGTCACTAGGAGCTCAGAAATCCTTGCCCAGTTTTTTTTTACTATTACAGAGTTTTGAGCAGGTAATGGTGGAACTTTTAATAATCCAGATACTTTGGAAGCCAAGGCAAGGGGTGGTGTTATGAGTTCCAGGATAACCTGGGCTACAAAGCACTGAGAACCTGTCCAAAAAAGATACAGTAGGAAGATGATAGTCTGCATATTTGGAGCCAAGTGACATCAACACAAAACAGAAAAAAAAAGAATTTAAAATAAATTATTTTATCTATTTAATGTCAAGAACTGAGGAAACCATTCCTAGTTGAAAAAGCAGTAATTCTCAAGGACACTTCTTTACAAAATAAAAGGAAGAATGTAGAGAATTTTGATATTTGAAGCCTGTTGTTTCCCATTTCATTTGAAAAATCAGAGGCTATACTAGGCTTAATACTACCAGTTTGGACTCTAGGTGTGTCAAGCATATGGGCACAAAGAAAACGCAGCAGAGAGTATTGATCTTAGAGTGAGATGCTCATGAGTTACATTGTATAACTCAAAAAAAGCGTTTTTCTTTGTCCAACTCAATTTGTCCATCTAGAATTATAGGATTTTACATTATCATTTGCAGAGCCCTAAGGCTTCTATAGAGCCTCCCATGGCTGGAGCCGTGGAGGAAAATATGTGCTAAGGAATAAGAACAGTTAGGGCCAGAGGAAAGAGAACTTTGACTTCTAACCGAATGTAAGCTCTTAACACATACCCCTGCATGTCTTCTAAGGCCGGAGAACATTGTCTGAAATTATGATAGATATTCAGCAAATTTTTGAATGTTTATCAGGGTAGTGACAAAAAAAATGGAGCAAGGAGTCAAGTTTGGTATTTACCCTTTTAAGCCCTGCACTTGGGTGGGTAAGGCAGGAGGATTGCTTGTGTTTGAGACCAGGCTGAGCTACGGGCAAGTTCCAGGCAATGTAAAACATTATCTCGATCTCACAGAAAGGGAGAGAAGGGAGGGGGGACTTTTTTATTAAGAACAAGAATTGGGAAAATGTAGGAAACCATAAGATAACGTTGAAGAGGTTATGTATGAACCATGCAAGTGGCGCCATTAAAATGAAGTGAGATGTGTTATGAGGAATAGCTAAGAGTTTTCCAATTCCTAAGTTGGGAAAGGAGGTGACTTGGGAAATGAAGCGAGAGGGCAGGAAAAAAAAAAAAATCCGTGTTCAGTCAGGTAATTCTCTTATAATCCAGAGGGGGGCGCTCAATAGCTAGAAGAGTTTGATTGATTGCTGCCAGGAAAACCGGAGTGTCGCAGAGTTTATTTCCTTTGCAGTTCTAGTGTCCTTGGCAAGTGGTTATTTCTAGTGAGGACAAATTACAAGTCATCTACTGTCTGGTCTTCCCATTCCTATGGTTTAAACCAGGCAGGGGCGAGGAAACATAAGTGTAATCTGAAATTTGACTAGTTAATTTGTAGGTAAGCTTTGTATCTTTAACCTCTCTTAGTCTCTACTGAAATTGAACTGTAGATAAACAAAACCTGTTGTAGAGGAAAACATAGGTACTTTTTATGGGATGACTGATGGTTCAAAATATTTGAATGAAGCCAAAATACCATCTCTTCATAAGAGGAGAAGCTGTTTATAGAGGAAGAGGAAAACTGCTTTTAACCATTCTCAGCTTAGATTTAAGATGTGTAGACAAAAATGGTCTGTTGCTTTGGCTTTGTACGTATGCTGCTTGGGTGAATAGCCATACAATACTTTTAAAAGTCCTTAGCAAAAACAAGAATTGGACCAGGAGTGGCAAGTTTTTGAAACCATAGAACTGTATTGATAATTACCATAATGAGACAGGTCGGAGAGGCTGAATTCACTTATGGGAAGAAAGGGAAGGATGCCGGGCAGTGGTGGCGTGGCGCACGCCTTTAATCCCAGCACTTGGGAGGCAGAGACAGGCGGATTTCTGAGTTCGAGGCCAGCCTGGTCTACAGAGTGAGTTCCAGGACAGCCAGGGCTACACAGAGAAACCCTGTCTCGAAAAACAAAAAAACAAACAAACAAACAAAAAGAACAAAAACAAAAACAAAAAGAAAGGGAAGGACTTATATGGGAAGTAGGCAACTAGAGTCTGAGACAAGTGATCATCTTTTCTATGAGTAGATTCACTTAGAATGTTTTAATGACTTTCTAATATAAAGTTAGTCTGGAAAAAACTGTCTATAGAGGACATACAGGTAAAACCAAGTGGACATGTCATACTCTATGCCTATATTGGGTTCAATATCTTAAAAGCTATTTTCCCCTTGTATCTTTTCTAGATATGGATAAATTCATAAACAACATGGATGTCCGAATTAAATCGGAAAGTGGTTCGATGCAGGTATTCAAGCAGGTGAGCTTTGTGTCTTGAATATCTCTTAAACATTGGAGAATTGAAGCTCTATTTTCAAATTACACGTATGGGAAATGAGAAGTGATAAAAGAAGGTAGATTTTTCCAGAATGATTTGACTGTCTGAGTGTGAGTTCCAACTAAGGAGTCTGTCTAGCCTTGAAGAAACAGCTTCATATTGTTCCTATAGTCTTTGGTGAAGAACTACAACCAGTTACTTAGCACCGTCCCATATTTTAAGTATTGTGAAAATTGTGTGCTTTGTTTTATTTAATGTCTTTGGTAGCCTTGCTCAACAGTGTATTAGGATTCTCTAAGGAAACATCCTGTTGACTCTACTTCCTGTTAACTGTTTCCCTGGAGAGCCCTAGCTAATACACTACTTTGGGTAAGTGTGGGGGGTGTGTGTGTGTAGAAAAAGCATAGAGACAATATAGTGTATATTTACAAATATATATATATATTTGTAATATATATTACATAAAATGTATATTATATTAAATGTCTGTTATATAATTATGTATCTATATATTTTTAAAAGAAATTGGCTCCTGTCATTATAGAGGACTCGATCAGCACAGTATAGAGTTAGAGTTTCATTTCAAGTCTCCAAACACTGCTGGCAGAATTCTTGTACCATACGTGGTGGCGCAAGTCTATAATCCCTATACTAAGCAGACTGAACCAGGAAAATGGGGATTTCTAGCCCACCCTGGGCTACATAAGGAGATCCTGTCCAAAACAAAAGAAAACAAACGAACAAAACAGGAGGAACAAAGCAATTCTGTCTGTCAATGGGAAAACTGGTCTTGGTGTCCTAGTTTGCTTCTCTGGTGCTGTGATAAACAGCATGACCAAAAAAGCAACTTTCGGAGGAAAGGGTTTATTTGTTTATAGTTCACAATCAAAGAAGGCCAAGGGAAGAATTTGGAGGCAGGCATCTGGAGGCCACTGAGAAAACACTACTACTTGCTTCCCTTCCCTTGTTTTGCTTATAACCCAGGCCTCACTTGTCCAGTGATAGCCCCTCCCAAATCAATCATTAAGAAATGCCCTCACTAACTGCTCACAGGTCAATCTGATGGAGAAAATCTCTCAGTTGGAATTTTATCTTCCAGGTATGTCTGTGAGGCTTAGTCTTTGTTTTACGAAGGTCTTTAATTATTAATTGAAGCCTCTTCACTTTATGGGAGTGGCTTATTCCAACAGTGATGTAAAATACTTGTTTTATCGAGGGGCAAAAAGAAGCTGGTTGTGGTATCCCATGCCTTAATCCCAACACTTAGGAGGTAGAGGCAATCAGATCTTGATGAGTTCAAGGCCTGCCTAGTCTACATATCAAGCTCCATAGTGAAACCCTGTCTCAAAACAAAAAAAATTCTAGAAAAATGTTTAACCAGCCATCTGACACTATAACCCTGCTAAATTGTCATATAACATTAACTTATCACCAGTCTCAATGTTCACCTTTTACAGAAAAGAAAATTGGTTTTAAATTATATGAAGAAGTGTCTATTCCATAGACCAGGCTGAGCTGGAACTTGCTGTATAACTTTGGGCACCCTCAAACACATAGCAAAGCTCCTGCTGGGCTCTTGAGTTCTGGGATTATAGGCATGGTGTGATGTTTGTTCAGGGTTGAGTTATAAGGCATTGTATAAGTGAGCCCCAAATATAGTCAGAATTACCTTGAAAAGTCTGTCAAAATTACATGTATATTGAATATCCAAATTTGTTTACATAGTACTCTTCTGATTCTTTTGGTCTTAGTATAATGCCCATAGTGATGGGTTTCTGTTCCTTAATTTAAGAGTCATATATGCCATATGTGTGGTGTGTGTGTGTGTGTGTGTGCGTGCGTGTGCGCGCGCGCTTTTTCTTGAGATCAATCCTCAGTATAGAACTCTTGTTGGCCTGGCACTCAGTAAGTAGACCAGCCTGGCCTTGAGTTTAGGTTAACCTTCCCACTTCTTCCTAAAGTTTTGGAATTACAGGTGTCTATCATAATGTCAGCTAATGACTCCTATTTTTAATCAGTGAATGATTGGTCTGTGGCATATAATTGGATCTAAGTTACATATGCATTTGGATGAGACTCCTTGTAATGTTTTAATGATATTAAACTGAATTTAATATCTTGTTTACCTTTGTAGCTGGTGACATTTAGAAGCTATTAGTACATCAAATATTTGCTAGCTGTTGCAAATTATCCCTGGAGCTTGGTCATAGTAATACAAAATAATACTAAAAGAAAGCTTTCTAACTCAGGATACACATGCTGCTCTCTGTTTTCTGGATTTCTGTAGTCAGACCTACAAGGGAGCATTTGGCTGGCATACTCTTTTATTTCTAGTTTCTGGTTGTTTTCCTGAAGTGGAATCTCTTGTTTGAAACTTGCAAGTGTCTTATTGTGTCATACATGTCCCTTCCCCATGGATCCATTATGTCCTTTGTTAACATTTTACATGCTTTCTCTCTCTCTCTCTCTCTCTCTCTCTCTCTCTCTCTCTCTCTCTCTCTCTCTCACACACACACACACACACACACACACACACACACACACACAGAGATAGAGGCAGAGACATTTTACTTTGAAAGTAAGCTGCATCAAGAAACTTTGCCCCTCAATAGCTGGATATCACCTGTAAATAATCACACTCTCCTTTACAACTTGGTAAGAACCCCCACACCCCCAGATGAGTCCGTACACAGACATTTCAGAGAGATTGTCAATGGCATGTTTTCTTAAACTTCTTTTTTGTCCACCAGGACTGTAGCTAAGTAAGTCTGTCCAATTCTCACCACATTTTGGAGCCCAGATTTCAATTTTATGTCTTCTATAAAAATGTCCTTGACAGTCTAATGCCCATAAACACCATAAATACACTCATACCCCTGGAATATTAATCTATTTCTATCAGTCATTCACGTAGCTCCACTCATTTCTTGTTCTGTATCGTCAGCGGCAGCATGGAAATATATCTTGTTATCAATGATTTTCATCTCCTAAACTTTACATTTACTATCCTCAGTTGTTATTCTGTCACTGTTAACTAACTTGGTTTTTCCCCTTTTTAAAGATTTACCTTTTTAATTGAATATAAATATGTGTCATGTGGCTATGTGCCCTTGAGTGCAGGTGCCCTTGGAGGCCAGAAGCATTGCATCCTCTTGGAGCTGAAGTAGTTTCGGGTAGTTGTGAGCTGCCCAGTGTGGCTAATAAGATAACAGAAATCTATTCTTGAAGAATCCTAACAGACTTCTCAAAGAAAGTTGTTCCACTGTCCTGGACTATCAAAATGTGCACGTCAGAGAATAGGTTCCTTCTCTTTTCACACATCTGGTAGGTGCAGGCATTCCTTGGTGTGTGGCCTTATCACTCTTGCTATCTGATTGTGTGTGATTGTGTGTTCACATCCTCTTATTTTGTGGTCTCTCGAAGATACTGACCACTAAATCCCACCCCCTAGCTAATCCAGAATGGTTGCTTTAAGATCCATAATTCTGCCTAGTGGTAGCGACACATGCTTTTAATCCTAGTACTCAAGACGTAGAGGCAGGTAGATCTCTGTGACATCAAGGCCAGCCTGGTCTACAGAGTGAGTTCCAGGATAGCCAGAACTACAGAGAAACCCTGTCTTTAAAAAATCCATAATTCTATCTGCAATCATCCTTTTCCCAAATTGGTGATATTCTCTGATTCTGGGCACTAAGATGTGGGCAAATCTTTTTTGGGTGACCATTCTTCAGCTTGGTATAATGTTACTTTTCTAATATATGATACAAGAATGCAGTTGTTAAAATAATTTTGATCATGTATCATTTAAAGCAACCATACACAAAAAGAAATTATTTGCTCCTTTCTTTTCAGTTTCAAGCTAGATACTAATATTTCCGTGCTGCATACTAAGCAAATACCTAGAATTCATCTATGCATATATACATTTGTGTATATCTGTGGTTTTGTCTGTTTTTGTGTTCTGGGAAAGGCTCTTATATGTAGTCTAGGTTAGCCTGGAACTGAGTATCTTCCAGCTTTTAGCCCCTTGAATTCTGGGATTACAGGCGTATGCATTTCTGATCTTGCCCCCCCCCCCGTGTGCTTTTGTTAGTATTCTAGTCTCTTAAAATTGTCACACTAATGTGTGTATAAAGAGGTATTGTCTAATAGTACATCATTGAGGTGATGGGGATGTAAGATTCAAAATTCCTCTAGGGTTAGATTAAATTTAGCCTTTTAATAATATTCCTCTCCATCCATTTTTCTCTTACTACTGAAACACATCATGGCATTATTGGAGAAGGATTGGAATTTTGGAGGGTTAAACTGGCTTTTCGACCAAAATAATGAATGTGCATAATATATGTGTATACACACACACACAAGTGCACCCGGGCATGAAAATGATTAGTCTAAACCCAGAGCAAAGCTAGAAGAGACCTGTGTACAAAAACAGCTTTTATCTTTCTCTTGGGGAGGAGCCTGGGTTTTATCTTGTTACCATGACAACACTCCTTCCTCTCCTTTCTACTTACTGTGCTGCCTGCAGTATTTTGTTCTTTCATTTTCTTTCTTGTCTTGCCTTCCTGCTTTAAAGCTCCACATCAGAGCTATTTCAAATAAATGAAAAGTAACAGTTTGGTTTCCCTCACTTGATTTCCCTGACTCTCCTAAAGCCAAGGCTGTCTTCATCAGATGTTGAAGAGCTAATATTTATGAAAGTGACCACTTTTTTTTTTCTGGATTTCTTTATAGAATTGCCTTTCTCCATGATCTCTGGTAATTTGTCAGTAAGGAACTTAAGAAAAATGTAAACTCAAATACTGTTTTTTTAAAACATTTTTTAAGCTGATTAGGATCCTGGGCATTTAAGGAGGACCATGGGAAGTAAAATGTCTTTCACACCATTCCCAAGTTTCTGGACTGTCCACACATAGCCTTCGTCACAGAATCAGAAAGACTGGGAAGCTATAGCTTCAAGCTTTAACATAACAAATGGGGAAAAGAAGCAGCTGTTCTGTCTCTTTGGACAGTGGTTAATTATTGACTAGAGGTCACTCAAAACCTGAAACTGGCCCACAGGATTGAAGAAGGAAAAGCGTATGTTAACACAAAAAATCAATTTTTTACATCAATTTTCCTGTGGGCTTTCAAATCTGTAATCATTGTATTCAATGAAGAATAGAAGATGGCGCCCATCCTCAGTCATCCTTAGTGAGTCACGGAAATTCTAGGGCTGTAAACTCATTGCTTTCATTATCCTTCTTTACAGTCTCTAACTAGGACATGCTTTGTGAACAAGAAAAAGAAAGCAGGTAGTGCATGGGTTTTGTTGTTTTTGTAGTTGTTTATTTTTTGTTTTTCTTCTTTTGTACCACAGTGACTGTTTTATACAGAATATAGAATAAATTGTACTGCATATCAGGATTCTCACTAAAATTATTTTGATCATATTTAAAAGATAGTCATCAGTACGTGCAAACAAAAGCATTGCTCATGCTAGCGAATAAATATGGAATGATTATCTTTTTCCTCATTTTTTAAATGGACCTTACATCCCAATTGCATCTTCCTCTCCCTCCTTTTCTCCCATTCCCTCCCTCTCCCCTCCTCTCCTCCCTTTCTTCTCAGAAGAGGGACGGCCTCCCATGGATATCAACCAGCCTTGGCATATCAAGTTGCAGTAAGACTAGGTCCATCTTCTCCTATTGTGGCTAGACAAGGCATCCCAGTTAGGGGAAAGGGATCCAAAGGCAGGCAGTGTCGTCAGAGGCAGCCCTGCTCCCGCTTTAGGAGTCCCACATGAAGTCCTAGCTGCACAACAGTTAGAATGAAAGTAAGAAGAGCCTTGACAGCTACTCTCTACTACATTTGCTTAAGAAGCCTGCTTGGAGAAGCATTAACACCAGGAAACACTTGCTATAGGCTGGATTCATTTCCACATAACAAGCACACATGAAATCACTCTGTCCAGAAGGAAAACATGATGGTATTCTTTGCTAAACATACTAAAACATTAAAGTCTAAACAACCACCTAACATTTGTTTCAAAGCCACGGAGCAAGAGAGAGCAGTGACTTAAGCATCATTGCAGACAGTTTGGGTGGGAAATTGACAAACCACAAAGCAGGCTTGGTGGATAGACACACAATCCAGGATGGATTGTTTGAACAGGGCCTGTAGCATTTTCTCTCATCAGAACAATGAGTATGGGTTTCTGTACTTTCTTTGTTCAGTTTCCATTTTGGGTATTCTTGAATAGTGTTTTCAGTAAAGTGAGTTACTGTAGATCATATACCAGCTCAGCGCAAGCCCTTCTGCTGAGAGCGTTATCATAGGCAGGACTCTTGTCCTTTTGCCTTGGCAAAAGAGGGAATTTTAAAAAATAGTCTCTGTTTTATATTTAAGACTCAGAATTTTGGCTTCCTTAGAATTCTAGGCCTAAAGCATAGTCTCTAGAAAACCCATTCTAATTTTAACTAGGCACTTCCTTGTTGTGTCTATTTATACCTCAGCACCAGGGATCTTTTTATTTATTTATTTATTTATTTATTTATTTATTTTTTGATATTTTATTTACATTTCCGATGATTCCCCTTTTCTTTAGAAACCCCGTGTCCCCTCCCCCTCCCCGCCTCTGTGAGGGAATTCCTCCTCCCACCTA
>CM052722.1:12340984-12413070 GCA_028551405.1 Uromys caudimaculatus | reverse complement strand
CCAGCACCATTTGTTGAAGATGCTGTCTTTTTTCCACTGAGTGGTTTTAGCTCCTTTGTCGAAGATCAAGTGACCATAGGTATGTAGCACCAGGGATCTTATTAGGAAATATCATGTAGGGCTGAGGAGACGCCACAGTGGTCCACAGTATATACTGTCTTTGCAGAGAACCCTGAGTTCCTCCTATATCAGGCAGCTCGCAGCCATGTGTACCCCAGGTCCAGGGAATCGCATCTCCTTGTACTTCTTCATGTTCACTCTTCCATCATTTCATAAGCAGCTAATGTAATCCATAACTCATGTGTGGATTAACGTCCTTTTGTGAAAGGGGAGTCAGTAAAATCCTGTTAGCAGGAGCTGGGCGGAGTTGAGGATTACGGTGATGAATTGATGAAGCCATCAGGAACTGCTTTATGGGGGCTAAAGAGGTGGCTCAGTGGTTAAGCGCGCTTGGTGCTCATGCAGAGGACTTAGCTTCAGTTCCCAGCACCTGGCCTCCACTGACACCTAGACTCACATGCACACACCCATAGATGTATACATAATTAAAGATAAGAGGAAATCTTTTTAAAAAGAATAAAAAAGAGAAAATATTACATCTTACAACGCATGCTTCTATTACTACTTCAGTTCCATCGAAAGCCCTGGTAGGGGAAAAAATACCAAACAAACATACCAACAAACAAAAAAACCTATGGAAATGGATGGCCTTCCTACTCTTCCAACAGTCTTTTTCTACTTCTATCTGTGAATGAAGCTAGTCAGTCAGAGACAAGTAGGAATGTAAGGAAAATGGTAGCTTAAATTGATTAGGGAGGTCCACAGGTCAATAAAAGCCATGTTTATAGTAAAACAGTTATTTTTTAAAATTGTGTGTGTGTGTTTGTGTGTGTGTGTGTTTGTGTGTGTACACACCGTGAGTGTGCATATGCCCACAGAGGCCAGAAGAGGACATTGGATCCCCTGAACTGGAGTTACAGGTAGTTGTGAACCACCTGATGTGGGTGCAGGGAACTGAAGCTAAGTCCTCTGCATGAGCACCCCATGCTCTTAACCACTGAGTCATCTCTTTAGCCCCCATAAAGCAGTCCTTGAGGGCTTCATCGCTGTAATCTTCAGCTGACTCCACACCTGCTCCTGCTAACAGGATTTTACTGATCCCACTTTCACAAAAGGGGGTTAATCCACACAAGTTATCAATGGCATTAGAGAGTTATAAAATGGTGGAAGAAAGCATCTGGAGAAGCACAATGAAAAAAAATGAACACAAGGCTTGAGTTGACATGGGGACTTGCAAGTCAAGAAAACATTGTCTCAGCAAGCAGAAGAGAAAAGCAGATGGCAGTCTGGCTAAGTTCTGGAGGTTGAGTATATATAGATTCATTTTCTGTGCCCTTACTTGTTCCAAGAATGCTCTTGTGTGCGTGTGTGTGTGTGTGTGTGTGTGTGTGTGTGTGTGTGTGTGTGTGTGTCTGTAAGTGAAGTCACAGCAAGAGGTCCTTATTCAGGTCCTTATTTTTTTATCAATTAAAAATAATAGTTACTACTATAGTTTCAACACACCTTATGTTTAGCAAAAACTCTAATACCATCATATACTCAGTCATTAGTGACATTTCTCTGAATGTCTTACTAACATGGTTCTGTTTGTGTCTTTGCTGGTGTCCTTAAATGCAGTACTCCTCTTTCTCTGCTGTGTTGACATTGGATAGAGAGATTTGCCCATGCCACTCTCCTCTTCTATAACCTAGACTTTTCTTGAACCCCCCTTTTAGCTTCTTTCCAGTATATAACTGAAGACTAGCTCAGTTTTATGTAAAGTAGGCATTTTGAGCATATCTTGTAGTTTAAAACTTACATAACTCAAACATGTTGTCAGAGACCGAAGGCTTGCTCTGATTATTGGCTTAAGTGGCACTGCCATCTCAAGGGCCATTTTCATGATTTATGTTGCTTGGCTATTGTATTCACAGTATGTAACCCCCTTGACATCTGATTAGGCACAATTTTAAAAAATATTTTAATTAAGTTAGGACTTTATATGTTGATATTGCATATTTAATAACCATTTATTAGGATTTTAAATGTATTTTCACTGATGAATTTAAAACAAAATTCATATATATTAATATGGTACCATGTAATATTTGGATATCTGTATACATTGAATAATGTGCTTAAATTCCTCAAATATTTATCATTTTATCATGAAAATTTCCAAAACCTTTTCTTCTATTTCTTAAATATACATTTATTTGAATATACGTGAGCCTGTATGAATACATGTGAATGCGTCATGTTTAGAGGCAGGAAACGATGTTGGGTCCCCCTAAAATTGAAATCGCAGGTGCCTGTGAGCTGCCACGTAGGTACTGAGAATTGAAACCAAGTCTTCTGCATGAGCAGTAAGCATTCTTAATGGCGAAACTGCCTCTCTAACCCAATGTTGCATGCAGCCACACAGTGTGCTATGACATAGGATCCCAGGGTCCTTTGCTTTATCAAACCACAGCTTAGTTCCTATTGATCATTCTTTGCCCATCCTTCTTCCTTCCATTGTCCCCAAGCTCTGGTAGTCAGTTCTTCTGCCCCCAACATGTGCAGATTGAGCTTTTATGAGATTCCACACAGGAGTAGGGTCATGCCATGCTCATCTTTCTGTGCCTCCGTTATTTTATTTAAAATAAAGAGCTCCAATTCCATCTATGTTGAAGAAATGAAAGGATTGTATTCCCTTTGGAAATGAATACTATTCTATCATTTTATCAGTTGCTGGACAGATTTCATCCATGTCTTGGCTATTATGAATAGAGCTGCAGTGAATATGGGGATACAAATGTCTGTGTTTTTATCTGTGCCTCTGTCTCTATCTTTGTGCATGCGTGGGGGAGTGTGTGTGTGTGTGTGTGTGTGTGTGTGTGTGTGTGTGCTGAGACCAAGTCTTAACTGTATATCCCAGACTGGCTCAAACCCAGAATCCTCTGTCTTTAGCCTCTCCCTCCTCAGCCTTCCAATTGATGGAATTACAGCCATGCATTTATTTTTTTAAATATTCTATAATTTAGAATTTTGCATTAACAATTCCCCTGTATCACATTTCCTGTACATAGTACCTGCTAATATACTATTGCAAATAGAAGTGTTACTCTTACCTCTTTTCTCTCCTTGAGAAAGCCTATTAACTCTGACTCATCTAAAATGTCACCTTCTCCTTAAAGCCTTCCTCTAGATAGAACAAATTACCTACCCCCTCTCCCGCCCCAGCAACCCCTTCTCCTGTTGGAAATGGAACCTGTGACTGATTTTGCTAGGCAAGCTATGTACCATTGTGCCACATCCACTTCCTCTTTTGTTTCTCTGATGCTTCTTGTTCATATGTCAAATCACTTATTTTGGCATGATTATCCCAGCATTACAGTTCGTAAGCACTTCTTAGCTGTGTCTTATTCATAAATGCTGTCAGTGGACTTACTTAGCACAATGCTTTTGCAAGAAGATGTGTAAATGTCTTTTTTCCTTCCTTCTTTCCTTCTTTCCTTCTTTCCTTCTTTCCTTCTTTCCTTCTTTCCTTCTTTCCTTCCTTCCTTCTTTCCTTCCTTCCTTCCTTCCTTCCTTCCTTCCTTCCTTCCTTCCTTCCTTCCTTCCTTCCTTCCTTAATATTTGAAAAGCTATTTTCTAAATGAATATCCTTTATTGCATGTTTCAAGTTAAAATTTCATTTCATTTTAGATCTTCGTGAAAAATTAAGTGAAGGAGTTTTATCAATTGTATGATTCTGCAATGCCAGTACTTAACAATGGTGCTTAATAACCTTCTCTTTCCTTTTTATTCTTTAGTCCATTACTGTTTCATTTCTTTCAGCATCATGCATCTTTTCCATGAGAGTGGAGCTTTCTTCCTTTTCATTGTTCCCATGTCTCTTTAGAGTACCAACCTTGTCTCCTCTTGTAATTGTGTTTTAGGTCACTGGCCCTGCTCCGATCAGAGATCCTTCTGTGAGAGCAGACAGAAGGAATATGACTTCTTCACCATACCTGGCTGCTAGCCCAATGGAGAACCCAGCTCTGTTTAATGATATCAAGATTGAGCCCCCGGAAGAGCTCCTGGAGAGTGATTTCAACATGCCCCAGGTGGAACCAGTTGATCTCTCCTTTCACAAACCGAAGGCCCCGCTCCAGCCTGCTAGCATGCTGCAAGCTCCAATCCGCCCTCCCAAGCCACCGACTGCACCTCAAGCCATTATGGTGCCTACTTCAGCTGACACAGTCTCTTCAGCAGCCATTCCTACTGTTCTCACTCCGGGCTCTATCCTGGCCTCCTCTCAGGGGACCGGTGGCCAGCCGATTTTACATGTGATCCACACCATCCCCTCAGTCAGCTTGCCAAATAAGATGAGTGGACTAAAGACAATCCCAGTGGTGGTTCAGTCTTTGCCCATGGTCTACACCAGTTTGCCTGCAGATGGGAACTCTGCAGCCATTACTGTTCCACTCATTGGCGGAGATGGCAAAAGTGCTGGATCGGGTAAGCGTACTGCTCCCTCGAGTCACCCACCTTCAGAGCTCTTCCCTTCCTCAGTCAGCCTATCTTGTCTCTTTTCCCCTTTGCAATTATGAGGGACACTGTTCCAAAGGGGAATTGTCCCAATTATCATTTTTTAAAATGTTTTAAAAATAATTTTTATATAATGCTTAAGAATGTATAATGAGCTATGTGTCTTGGCACATATCTGTAGTCGCAGATTACAGCTTGAGAGACTGGGCAGGATGATTGTTAATCCCAGGCTAGCCTTGGACTATTTAGCAAGTTTCAGGCCACACTGTGATCTGGGTTTCATAAGGAGACCCTATCATGAAAGAACATATAATGGATCTTCTTTAGACCATGTTTCTCAAACAGGAATGCATATTCTCGAGTGAAATAGTCTGGATTTTCCTAGAATCTTCATATACAATTGGCTAATGATAAATCATTTAAAGCATTATATTTAAAATATTGCCAATTTTAAAGCAAAATGCAAAATCTGAACACTGAGTTAAATTACAAACTAAGCAACAAAAAACTTGACAGTCACTAAGACACTGTCTGTCCCTGGGACTTCCTAGATTATTGTGCTGGTTTTTTTTTTTTTTTTCTGTGCCATTAGGTAGATAAAGCTTTGGCAGACAACCTTCCTGTCACTACCATACTCAGTTTACCCTCAGCTCTGATCACTCTGCACACCTTCCCTAGTCTCTTCTAAGAGTCTCTGCAGTCACGTTTCCTGTGCAGCCCATTAGTTGACACCTATATAACCTATCTTTTAAGGTTTGATTGCTTTTAAGATTTTATTTGACTTCAAGAGTATGAGGGCATTTTCATAACCGAGTTAGAAGTTCTCTAGAATACTGTGGTACCATGTGCCTGTGCACCTATCCACAGATACCCACCACAGGGCTACCTAACAGTTGTTTCACCCAGCCCGTTCATTGAACAAGATGGAAGGTGCCTGGAAGAGTTTCATATGTTATCATCCGTCTATCTGTTTTGTAGTACTCCTAGTTGAATTGAGCATCTCACACATACTAAACAAGTACTCAACTACTGCACTCCACCCCAGCCTTTTTTTGATGTAAAGAGAACAAAAGAAAAAAACTCACTTTTTCTTTTTTTTTTTTTTTTTTTAAAGAATTGGGATACATGAATTTGCTCAGACTGGCTTAAAACATAACACCCAAGTAGATGTTGAACTTGTGATTCTCCTGTGTTAACTTTTGAAGTGAGCTCAGAATTCAGCACAGTTCCCTTTCTACAATTATGTTATTTTAGTTAATAACCACAAATGATCAAAGAAAGTCTGTTGCTTCTGACATGGTTTGAAATAGTTATCGTCACCAAAGTGTGATATTACAATCAGTTTTTTAGTGTCATAAATGTTGGGATAATCTTAGAACTTCTCTTAAGACAGGGAATTAGTCACAGACTTCAGTGCCTCCAGGATACATTGAAGGTGCCTTTTCTTTAGACCCTTTTCCAGGAGTCCAAGGCCTAGAGATGGATGGATCATACTTAGATTATGTCCTAGGGAAATTCACTAGAAGGACAGCTACTCTCTTTTCAAAGACACCTCTGTCCCTTCCCTTGCTTAAAAAAAGAATGTCGAGAGGCTACTGCCTTCCTCTTCTTTCTTTTTGAATGATTTTTTTTCTATCTTATATCTCAATATGGGCCAAACTGGGCTGGGAATCCTGAAAATAATTATAGAGATCTGCCCATCCTGGTTTGCAGTAATCCCCTTTCTTTGTTTTCAGTCAAAGTTGACCCCGCCTCCATGTGTCCACTGGAGTTTCCAAGTGATAGTGATGACAGTGCAATCGAGAGTGGCTCTTCAGCCTTACAGAATCTGCAGGGATTTCATCATGAGTGAGTACTTAAAGTGTGTGTGTGTGTGTGTGTGTGTGTGTGTGTGTGTGTGTGTGTGTGCGCGCGCCCATGCCCATGTGTGCACACACATGCCAAGTACATGTGCATGCAGATATCCTTGAAGGAAGGAAGAATTAACAGGGTACAATAGTAAAAGTTTGAGGAAAATAAACTACAAACTAACCGCTTTTCCCAAGAACTATACGAGTGTGTACATACGTGTGCATGTTTATGCATGTTATAATAGAGTTACATTCTAACTGTATATATCATGAATTCTAGCCCTGCAAAAAGGTTTTAATTTCCTATAAATTGTAGTTTGGTGGTGCTTTTCTCTATAAGTTTAAAATAGCCTGGTCTTCTAATCTTAAAACGATTTAGAAGCAATTTAGCTTTCATTGAACAAAACATGTTGTATGAAAAATGTATTTTGCTTTAAAAAGGACAAGAGAAGGAATCCTACATTTGTGGACCTAATCCAACAGTCCAGATTCATCTTTGCCTCACACACACAAAGAAGAGTAGAATTCACAGGCAAGCTTCATATAACATTCAAAAAATAAAAAATAAAAAAGGAAAGCAAGGGGAAAAATGTATTTTGTTAAGCCCAAGAATGGCACTTGTTGAAGTGAAAATGTTCACACTGTTTGACAACGTAGCTACTCAAGGAAAAATTACCACCTCCAGTGCTTTCTCAGGGAGCTGCATTTCCTCCGCAGAATGGCCTGGTTCAAAGAATGGCTTACAGGGTTCCAACTATCTCTTCTCCAGGGAAGCTAGCATTAACATTTGCATAAATGATAAGATGGTATGAAATAGCACCACTGTAATTGGTCTTGTCTCTCTTTCTTTGCTTAGGCCAGTGACAATGGTCCACATGCAGGGAGAAGAGTCTCTTGACTTAAAGAGAAGACGGATTCATCAGTGTGACTTTGCAGGATGCAGCAAAGTGTACACCAAAAGCTCTCACCTGAAAGCTCACCGCAGAATCCATACAGGTCTGCCCTGACCACCTAACCCCTGCCCCTGCCAGTATTCCAGCTCCAACACATACTTGCATACATAGATACTATGAGAGATGAGCCCAGGGAGAGAGAAAAAAACTATAAGGAAGAGAAGATCACTTATGGGGCTTGCCCATTTGTGTTGTTCTTATCCAAAAACCACTTTCAAAAAAAAAAAAAACTGTCTAGCAAAACAAAGCCTGGTACCTTCCAAGCAAGTATGCCGCTGTGCCTAGTTTTCAGTGCTAGGTATTAAGGCCATGGCATAATGCATGCTCTGCAAGCACTCTACCAACCAAGCTGCATCGCCAGCCCCTTAGAGTTTTGTTTGGTCTGCCCTCATACTTGCTGAGGCTGACCTTGAATTTTGGACGCTTTTGTTTCCACCTCCCAATTTTTTTGTTTTGTTTCAGGAATCTCCATCCTGTTTTCTATGGACTAGTTCACTTTTCCACCAACAGTGTATAAGAAATAGTTTTTCTCCGTATTCTTGGCACATTGTGATTGATTGATTGATTGTTTATTTATTTCTTTATTGATTATGGCCCTTCTGACCAGGCTGAGGTTGAATCTCAATATAGGTTTCTTTTGTACATCTGTGATGGGTAAAAACTAAGCATTTTTCATGTATTTACTGGAGTATTTGTATTTCTTGTTTTCAGTAGTGTTATGTTCACATTATCTTCCCATTTAGAGAGTGAATTACTCATTTGCTGTTAACTTTTTTGAGTTCCTTTTCTATTTTGGATACTAACCATCTATCACATGAGTAACTAGCAAAGGTTTTTCTTTCATTCTTTTGTTGACTGTGTCCTTTATTCTGCAGCTGCATTTTAATTTGTTAGCACCCAATGGGTAGAGTCTTGATTTTATTTCCTGAGCTATTGGAGTCATTTTGAGGAGACTGTTGCTTATGCCTACATCTTGAAGTATGCCTACATCTTAAAGTATTTCACATACATTCCTCTAATAGTTTCCAAACGATGGTTCTGACATTAATTTCTGTACCATTTTGAGTTGAATGTTGTTTAGTGAGCACTAAGGATATACTTTTTTTATTTTTTTTAAGATTTATTTTATTTATCTGAGTATACTGTAGCTGCCTTCAGACACACACTAGAAGTGTACATCAGATCCCATTACAGATGGTTGTGAGCCACCATGTGGTTGCTGGGAATTGAACTCAGGACCTCTGGAAGAGGAGTCGATGCTCTTAACCACTGAGCCGTCTCTCTAGCTCCCAAGGATAGATTTTTAATGTCTTGCATGTGGATATAACCAGTTTGCCCAGCACAATTTCAGGGTGAACATCCCCCAGTATATGTATATTAGACACTTCTCATCATTGTAACTAAATATTTGAGCAAGCCAACTTTAAGGGGGAAATATTTATTTTGGGTCCCAGTTTCAGAGGTTTTAGTCTATGGCCACCTGCTTCCCTTGCTTCTGATGAAGCAGAGCGTCATGGTAGAAGAAAACGGCTCACCTCATAGTGATGTACAAGAGATACAGAGTTTTAAAAGCATAAATGGATTAGGCATTGATCATGGCCATCATAATTCAGTCACTCCTAGCATTACCAGCTAGGGACATAACCTTTTGGGGTTACTTTGTACCAAAACGTAATGGTATGGGTGGGATGTTTGTTTGTTTTGCTTTAGTCAAGGATTAGCTGACTATAGATGTGTGGTTTATTTCTATACTCTTTATTCTATCCGGTTGGTATGTGTGTCTGATTTTATACCAGTACTGTGTTTGTTTTTTGTTACTAATGCTCTGTAGCATGTTTTGATATCAAATATTATAGTACCTTCTGTTGTAGTAAATCTCCAACTCCAAAAGCCCATGTAAAGAACACATGATTCAGTTACAATATTTATAAACTGTAGGCCTAGATCGGGCAGATACATCAATACACTACTCTATTCCCCAGCTATGAGATCCCTTGCTACTTATGGCTTCTCTGGGCCACATGGTTCTGCGGCATCTTCCTTCCACCTCTTCTTCCTCTCTCTTTTCTCCATCTTCTCCTCTCTCTCTCTCTCTTCCCCCTCTCTAAAACCTTCACCTCTGCCTTTCCCTTCTACTGCCCAATCACAGGCTCTAGCCTTTATCTGACCAGTTAAAATGAGGACAAGGTTCACATGAAATCACCTGAGTATATGCTCCACTCCTCATCAGGGCAGCCCCTCTTGAGGAAGCAGAATTAACACCAAAATACCAATAGCACCAGAGCAACCCACAACAGCCTTCAGCATCACACATTTTTTTAAGAATAGGGATTAAGATAGGGATTACATTTAATAAGTAGATTGCTTTCAGACATATGATCATTTTATAATACTTACTTGAGCAGTCCAAGAAACTGGGAGGTCTGTCCATGTTAGAGTATCTACAGGTGTTGTTGTTGTTGTTGTGTTTTGTTTCTGTTTTTCAGTGTTTTATAATTTTCAGTTTTAGTTTTCCATCTTTTGGTCTTCTGTCTCCTTGGCTAGATTTATTTCAAGATAATCTTAGACATTTGTGATTGGGGTTCGTTACTTTAAAAATGACATTTATTGATTTATTTTGTGTGTTAGGTAGGCACTTATGCCATTTGTATGGAGGTCAGAGGACAAATTGCAGGAATTGGTTCTCTCTTTTCACCATATGGATTCTGGGGAATTAACTCAAGTTGTCAGGCTTGGAAGCAAGCACCTTTACCAACTGAACCTTCTCAGCCTATCTTTCTTAGTTTCTTCTTTCTTATTTGTTTCACCTTATTGCCGTGCATAAAATTTCAGTACTATATTTAAGAGGAATGTGGCATGTATAAATTTTGTTTTATTCATTTATTTTTTACAAGGAGTTCTTCTAGTCTCTCCACATTCAGTATTATGCTGGTTATATGCTTATTGTATGTATAGACTTTATCAGGTTGAGACGTGATCCTCCTGTTTCTAATTTCTTCAAGACGTATATCTTAGTCCTGTCCCACATTTATTGAGACTGTCCTGGGATATTTATATTTGATCCTATTTACGTACCATGTTGCATTATTTATTTGTGTACATTGACCCATCCTGACACACCAAGAATGAAATCAAGTTAATCATGGATTATTATTTTTATACTCTGTTTTAATTCAGTTTGAAAATACTTTATTGGAGATTTTTGTGTCTATGTTCCTCAAGACTCTTGGCCTGTAGCTTGTTAGTTTGCTTTTTTTCTGATGTGTCCTCATAGGTTTTGGTGTATATCTAGATAACACTGACCTTAGTTTGAACACAAGCTTCTTTAACCACAGTAAATTGAAATAGAAAGATAGACTTCTTCAAGGTGCAGTGAGCCCAGAGTGCCACACGATGGCAGTACTTTAACAAGCTGATTATTCATTTGGGTGTAGTGAAAGTAGGAATTCCTAGGAGAAATCCTTGAACAATTATAATAAATTCTATACATAGCAAAAACTGTCGTGAAGTGTGGAGATGCGCTACTACTATATCGAATAAAAGTAAAAAACAATTTATATTCCCTATATTCTCTGAATCCCATCTCCTTTTTAGATGTCAATAATCATATGTAGCCTTCCAGTCTTTTCCCTTTTGTTTCGTGAAAGAGATAGACAAGGTAGTCCTGCCTAGTCTAGAACTCATTATGTAGACCAAGCTGGCTTTGAACTTAGAGATCACCCTGTTTCTTCCTTATGGGTCTGGTATTAAAGGTATGTACCAGCACACTCAGATTATCTTTAGTCTTAAAACATTCAGGTGTGTGTCAGTCTTCGTAGAGGGTAATGCAAAAATTAGTGAATATTGAAATGATCAGCAACTAACATTTTTAATCACATAGTTTCCTGGTACTACTCCAGCCTGTGAGTCAGGCTGGAGTCCATTCTATTGTCCAATTATCTAACAGCTATACAATTAATTAGTGAGCACCTGAGAGGATTAGTAGGTGTTAGCAGTAAGTTACAAGAAACAAAGAAAATCTGATTGTCACCAGAAATTAAAACTGCAAAGATGTAAATGCCTTGGAAGTTTTATAATGGGAAAAGGAGGGATAGAAGAACAAAGACTGATAGAATCTTTTTTCTCCATTATTTTATTTAATTTATTTAATTAATTTATTTATTTATTTATTCTTTCATTCATTTTACATCCCAATTGCTACCCCCCAGTCCCCCCTCACAGAGTCCCTCCCACTCCCCTCCCCTTCTCCTCTGAGAGGGTGGGGCCCCTGTAGGTACCCCCCACCCTGACTCATCAAGTCTCTGCAGGGCTAGGTGCATCCTTCTCCCACTGCTGCCAGCGCAGTTGGGGAATGGATTCCACAGACAGGCAACAGCTTTAGGGACAACCTGTGCTCCAGTTGTTGGGGGACCCACATGAAGACTGAACTGTACATCTGCTACATACATGCTAGGGGCCTCAGTCCAGCCTGTGTATGGTGTTTGGTTGGTGGCTCAGTCTCTGGGAGCCCCCAAGGTTCCAGGTTAGTTGATTCTGTTGCTGTCCTGTGGAGTTCCTGTCCCCTTCAGTTCCTTCAATCCTTCCCCCAACTCTTCCATAAGAGTCCCCCAACTCCAGTGTTTGGCTGTGGCTCTCTGCATCTGCTGGGCAGAGCCTCTCAGAGGACGGTTATGCTAGGCTCCTGTCTGCAAGCATATCAGAGTATCATTAATAGTGTCAGGGATTGGTGCTTGCCCATGGGATGGGTCTCAAGTTGGGCCAGTTATTGGTCGGCCATTCCTTCAGTCTCTGCTCTATCTTTCTCTCTGCATTTCTTTTAAACAGGACAAATTTTGGGTCAAATGTTTTGTGGATGGGTTGCTGTCCTTATTCCTCCACTTGGGGTTTCTGCCTGGCTACAGGAGATGGCCTCTTCAGGTTTTATATTCCCAATACTGTGAGTCACAGCTAAGGTCACCCGCATTGGCTCCTGGGAGCCTCCCCCATCCCAGGTCTCTGGCACTTCTTAGAGTTCCCTCCCACCCACCCCCTGCAGCTGCATATTTCCATTCATTCTCCTGGTCCTCTGGCTCTGTCCTGGCTTTCCCTACACCTGACCCTTACCCCCTCATTCCCCTCCCTATCCCCTATTCCACCCAGGTCCCTCACTTCCTCTGCTATAATTTGTGTCTGTTACTGCTCATCTCTGATGATTATAAAATACATACTCATTATAGCAGATAAGAAACAGAAACCTATTAAGGGAAAACAAATATTACTATGATTTATGATGTACACTTAAATCACAGTGAATATTTGTTCATATAGCTTATTTCTTTTAAGTAAAAAAAATTAGGCTGAGAGGTAGTGGTGCACAGCTTTAATCCCAGTACTTGGGAAGCAGAAGCAGGCAGATCTCTGAGTTCAAGGCCAGCCTTGTCTACAGAGTAAATCTCAAAATAGCCAAGGCTGCACAGTGAAACCTTGTCTAGACAAAAGTCCAAGAAAAAATAGATTTATTAGTTTTTATTTTATGTGTATGGGTATTTGGCCCATGTGTATGTCTATACACCATGTATGTATCTGGTGTCACAGAGCCCAGAAGAAGGCATCAGATCCCCTGGAACTAGAGTTACAGATAGTAGTGAGCCATATCTGGGTACTGAGAATTGAGCCTGGGTCCTCTGTAAAGAGCAGCCAGTGCTCTGAATCATTGGGCCATCTCTAACCCCAATTAATTAACTTTTGCAACAGAAGCTCACTCAGAAACTCAGTTTAGCCTCAAATTCTTGGCCCTCCTACCTCAGTTTCTTTAGTACGTGTTATATGTGCACACAGATAGACACACACACACACACACACACACACACACACACTGATTTTAAAGTATTAAAGCAGTACAAAGGTTGTAAAAGAAAAGGCCTCCTTCCATCCTTCATCTTCACTTTTCTCATTGTTAATACTTTTTCTATAATTTCCATTTCAGTGTGTTGATGTTGCCATTGTCCTGAGTGTATAAGTGTTTGTTATGTGACCTATGCATATAAGAGGATTGTGCTGTGGTAGTTCTTCTTATACTACCTCTCCCCCATTTTCCTTTCCTTAGCATTCATGTCTCATGATACAATTGAGCTATATAGCCTTAAGACTCCAAGCATGGAGCTATCTGAAATACTTGGGCTTGACAACTCTCCCCATTTCTTTTTATGTATAAATTTCTGACCATACACAGAAGCAAGCTTTTGCTGGGTGCTCTTTCCACTGAGTCACCCCGTTCTTACTGTAGATGGCTTTATTTCCGATTGTTCATTAGGAAGTATCAGATGAGAGAACATAGCTGTAATACTGTGGTAGGATAGAAAGTGCAGCAACCTGGATCTGTGTTACAGTTTGCATGTAGAATTCCACTTACAGGCACATGAGTTTGAAAACTTGCTCTCCAGCTAGTTGTGCTGTTTGGGGGAAGTTATAGAAATTCTGTCAGTTGGGGGTTGGCTGTAGGAAGTGAATCTCTGAGAGGTAGGCTTATAGCCCATACCCACTTTCTATCCTCTTTCTGCTTCCTGATCTATAGAGATGTGAACCAAGCTCCTGACTTAATGGAGCCTTTCGTCACCTTGTCTGCTTTTCTATAATGGACTATATTCATCCCTCAAACTGTGAGCCGAAATAAATCATTTTTTTCCCTAACATGTCTTGCTGGGGGCATTTGGTCCCAGAAATGGGAAATATAACTAATACGGTTCAGATTGTACTGCTTACTAGCAATCTAGGATTTCTTTTGTTTGGGGTTTTTTCTTCCTTCCTTTGAGACAGTGCCTTACTATATAGCCTTGCATAGCCTGGAACTCACTATGTAGACCAGCCTGGCCTCAAATTTGCACTGGTCCTCCTGCCTCTCCTTCCTATGTCTAGCCTCTACTGTCTTCCTTTTAAAATGCTTTGAACAATCTTGTGAGATATTTTTGCCTCTGTTTAGAGTTGAGAAAATAGACTTGGCCAGGGGAAAGGGATTACTTAATATATGGTTAGCGTGGTAAAGGCAGAATTCAAGCAGAATTCAGTGACTCTTTGAGAGTCTGTGTTCTCCCTGCTCCACTGTCTCAGCCTCACTTGAGAACTGCAAGCAGCAGTGTGTAGAGGGCAATTTTTAAGTTTCTCACCATAAAAACAAACAAAAAACCAATAAATATGTGAACTAATGTATATGCTAGTTAGCTATATTTAACCAGTCCCATAGTGTGTACATATCATGAAACTAGTAGAAGACATGTAATATGAGGTTTATTTGTCAAACTAATTAATTTAAAAGATGAATAACAGCACTTCTTCAAGGCAATTGTCTTACTTTTTGACCAAAGCTTTGATATAAACGTAAATTCTGTATTTCTGCTATTTTTCTGATAACCATTCATCTCCTGATTACCTTCATAACATCATATTTTCCCTGCAGGAGAGAAGCCTTACAAGTGCACCTGGGACGGCTGTTCCTGGAAATTTGCTCGCTCGGATGAGCTTACTCGCCATTTCCGTAAGCACACGGGCATCAAGCCGTTCCGGTGCACAGACTGCAACCGCAGTTTTTCTCGATCTGACCACTTGTCCCTCCACCGCCGACGTCATGACACCATGTGAATATCACAGGCCCCAGCAGACGTGCTGCAGCGGTCTCCTAAGTGTGTGCTGAAGTTGTAACTACGTTTGCCTCTTTGACTACAACTTGCCCCCGTGATTGGGGTTTGAACAGTTTACTGAGCCAGGTTAATGAGACTGGAAAACAAGTTAGCTGGTCTCCCATGTGGCTCTTCATATTCCGCTTCCACCTCTCCACTGTCCAGACTTCAGTTTTTGCAACCTCTTCCTGGGTTGAATTCAGTGCGGCGCCCATGGCTGCCCTCCCTGATCCCTCATGCTATATTATAGACATTTTTCCTACAATAACAAACAAAACAGGAATCAAACTCAAGGCTGTGAACAAACATCCGCTGCTCCCACCCCCAGTTTTCTCTCGTTTTCTAAAGATTTTATTCATGTGTGTGTATATATATACATATATATGTGTATATATGTATATATATATATATATATATATATATATATATATATATATACTGTAACCAGTACTTAATGTCACTTAGCAGTGTCCTAAAACGAGGGGATTTTTTTCAAAGTTGTAGCTACAAGGGGCATAACAATAAGAGTTGGTTGATCAAATTTACAGAGAGTTGAGTCTGAAATACAGAGTCTCAGGCTAACCCTGAAGGTTTTGTAGATCCAGTTTTACTTGTTCTTAACAGTTTGGTTTACAGGCAGTGCCAGCCCTCCTTTTGAAGTTCATCAAAAGCAATGAAGGGATTCCTTGATCTCCTTCTCCTCCTCACGCTCCTTTAGAACGAAAGGCTTGATGGCACAATTCCATTCTTTTTAGGTTAAGTTTGGACAAATATTCAAAGCACAGAAAGATAGATCAGTAGGGAGAAGTATTCTAGGAAACTATGTGGGCAGTGGCAGGCAAGAGCAGACCTGGGAGCACCCTGTGAACAATTACTTGGGTAAGGTTTTAGAACTGCTGTTAATCCCAAACCTCATTCAGAGGGCAGCCTGTTGAAACAGCACTTCCGATGGGCTACACTGTACTGTTTATTCTTTTGTTTACATAAAGCAACCATGCAGCACATTACCTGATGAGAAATTGCACACTGAGCACGTTATAGAGAGGTGAGGGGCTGCACTATAGGAATTTTGTTTACTTCATGCCATTTTGGGCATTTGTTCTTTTGTTTCTAATGGGATGGAATAGGTTTTCTTTCTGACACTGACTTCTAGAAAGCATTTTTGATGTTTTACAACTGCTATTAATACCCAAGCCATTTATTTTATTTAGACATAACAGCGGGATGCATAATATACATTTGGTTGCCCAATCAGACTGTTCATCATATTCTCTGGGGCATAAAACCTTCTGTTCCTGGCCCTGGACCTCATATCTACCTCCTCGTGGCATATTTCCTCTCCTGAGGAAAAAGGAGAGGGCTTTGTATTAGTAGGATTGGACACAGCCTCTCGCCTAAAGGTTTTCTTCATATGAAACCTTTATTTCTTGGCAGATATTCACAATGTTCTGGCTCAAACACTTTAGGTTACTACCTCCTGTGGCTGTACTTTCTAACTAAAACCTAGAATTCTACCATCCAGAAGGGGGCCTGTCTACTTCTACCCATCCCTCACGTTTTACAGATGAGGCAAATACGGGTCAGATTCTTTCTCCAGATAATTCCTTGAGGCCTTATAGACCTGTATACTCCTTCTCCCAGGGATCACACTAGTAAACCAAATTAAAGAAAAAAAAGTTATGTGATTGGTTGCAATATTTGTCCAATTTTATGTTATACTTCAGAAAACTTTAAGTCACTTAAAATTCATATATATTTGCTGACAAAGTAAGTAGGGTGTGCTTATGGTCATGGCCACTTAACACCGGGCACACAGTGTTTCAAGTCACATTTTTTGATTATTCTAGATTTGTTTTCATTAAGCTTGTTTAAGTTTCAATGTCTTTCCAGAGCCTAAATTCTCCATAAGTTAAGGCCTACTTGTACTTTTCAACATGGCATGTAGGTTTTGCTATTACCGCTTTGGTAAAGGATTTGTCCTGACTCTGGGTGTACAAGTTTCAGGCTGTATACTAATTACTAAGCACTCATGAATATCTAGGGCTAGTCTACTAATGGGGACCACAGTGTAAGACAGATTGATAACTGTGTATTACTACCATAAATGGGCTTAAGTTTGTAATTGAGTAGTTGGTACAATATTATAGAACAGGATAGTGAGACATATGTTTATTAATGAGCACTATGAAACTATAGTACTCATGAGGGTGATCAAATGAGGATCCCAGACACTGATGTTCCTAGCATCTCTGAGCCTTTATTCAAGTATGTTTCTGCAGAGTCATAATAGACTTTGCAAATGCTTTGTCCATTGTCTTTAGCCAAGAACAAATTCTAACCATATTCTCTTTGCTCTTTTTGTCCCCACATGGCAAAAATCTTTCCAGTTACAAACATAATCTTTACAAATGTGTCATGATTAAGAGAACTTCACAGAGCTAGTGAACTCAAACAAACATAGTACAGTGCAGAATTACGGCACCGAAAGCACAGAAGTTTGCTTGATAGTGGAATAGAAAAGAAACCATTGCACCTCTCTTGGTTAACATCTGAGGCTTAACTAAGTGTAATGAGCTTACAGCAGCCAAAGACTGATAGGATGCCTAGGATATGGAAATTTTGTTGGGATGGATAATATTCAGAAGTTTATTGTAGTGAAGTTTCTCCTTCTGTAAACATCTGGCAGCTGAACAGAATTATTGGTAATTGCCATTGTAAAGTGTAAGAAATGTAAACTGGTTTGAGGGGTTAGTGGAGTTCATTATGTACAAACCCACAAATGTTTGTAGAGAGAATTTCTTTTTAAATAAACTTTACATGTTGGAACTCTTTTTTGAGATTTTCAGAAAAATGTGAAAGTAAAACAGAGTTCCTGTGTTTATTCCACATTTTACATTAGTTTGGTATACTCGCTGCAATTAGTGAAATTATACAGATACATTAATATTAACTACAATCAATGCTTTAGTCAGACTACCTTGGGTTTTATCTGCTGTTCTTTTTTGTTTGTTTTAATATCCCCCTCAAAATACAACATTGTATTAATAATCACAGTTTCTCCTCCTCATTGTGATAGCTTCTTGGAAGAGTTCTTTGTTCTCAAGGACCTTGGAGTATGTTCTTCAGTTGGGGTTTATTTGATATTCTTCTCATGAAAATTTTCTCATGAAAAAAACTAGGTTAATGAAAACCAGGCATGGTGGCGAACACTTTCCTTTTAATCCCAGCACTTGAGAGGCAGAGGCAGGTGGATCTCTGAGTTCGAGGCTAGCCTGGTCTACAGAGTGAGTTCCAGGACAGCCAGGACTACACAGAGAAACCCTGTCTCAGAAAAAAAAACCCTACCTTAATGGGTTAATGGATTTGGGTCCAAACAACTACGCGAGTGAGTTACTATTTTCATAACATCTTATTTCTGTGACTTATTCTTCATATTATCCTTAGTACATGACTAAGGTAGTGTATATGAGATTTTTACACTATACCCCTTTTCCTATCATCATACTGCAGTCTTTGGAAGGAAGATACTATACTCAGCCCACACATACAAAAATGGTGAGTTACGTACTGTGTCCTTGAGAGCAAGTGTCCATATAAATATTTTGAAATTCTTCTGCATGGGAGCTTTGCCTCCTCTCCATTTATTTACTTACATAATTGTTTATTTTTGTCAACATGGACTCATTGATATTTATCTTATAATCCAATGCAACTTTTATTTTATTGCCCGAATTGTTGCTTTAACTTTTAGGAGCATTTTTTAATTGATCGTGAAGCCTTTTTTACATACCCCCTCTCTTTTTTCAGCATGTGGTTAATTTTTGGTGTTGCAAGATGTTCCAGTCTCATTTTGCTTTTCTTTTATGGAGGGCAATTCTATAATTAGGCATTTTGTCAATAAGTTCTAATCCCTTTTACTGAAGAATTATGTCAGAAACCAAGATGTAGGTACTATATATGTTTGCTACATTGGGAATATTATTTCTTCAAGTCCTTCTCAGTCAGTAGAACAAAGAAATTTATGCATATATTAAGTTTTATATATATATATATGCACATGTCTATAAACATTTCCATATGTAATCATCTTTATGATGATTTATATGAGTTTATATCATTGTCTTCAATCCTTAGTTATCTGCATACCTTTCCATTCTATCAGCAAGAACCATAGCTCCATCTTCTGCCATTTATTAATTGTTGAAATCCATATTAATACTAGAGTGAAATACATATTAACAGTGTCTTACGTGTTATCCTGTATCCCCATGAGAAAAATCAACTAGAACCCGGTGCTTATGTACATGATAGGTACATGTTTAGAATGTCAACTCTTTGAAACAAAATGATGTACAAGATTCTTGAATTAGAGATAATCTGTATTCTCAATTCTATCCTAGTCCCCAAATGCTTTCTCATACATGAAACAAACCATTGGTGATTGACCTAGCCTTGAATAAGCCGAGGGAATGTGTGATCCTCCATAGTATGTTAATTCCTATAGAAGGAATCAAAGAGAAAGCAGCTGCATGGGTCTAACTTGAAGAAACACTTAGCACTGTCTTTTTCTCTACTGAAAATGGATCTCTGACAACTGGGCCGTACCCTGATTTGCCTCTCTTCTGTATTTTCCCCAGTTTCTAGGCAAGTCACATCACCTCTCTGTGCCTCTATTAACCCCTCTCGAAATGGGGATCCACACATCTACCTCACAGGAGTGTTGTGAGGCTTATTAATAAATGTTTTAAAAAAATATGTAATCTCTAAATGAGTAAGAAAGTATTATAATCATTACTATGATGATAATTAGAGTACCCTATATGTATCCTATGGAAAAGGAGATTAGCCTCATTGTTAGTAAACAGCTAAAATTAAGTCAATAAAAGAACAATGAAGAGTGGCCACTGGAAGCAAGATTATTTGTTCTGTTACCCTCACTTTCCCTGTAACCTCTAAGTATAGGATTATCAACTGTTTCCAGACTCGAAATATAGGAGGACCTAAAACAGTAGGAGGCAAACTACATCGTCATTTTCAGATTCTGTTTTTTCTCCCTTTCTTACTCTGGTTGGACTGCATTACATAGAACTTTGTCAGAAGCACAAAGACCATTTCTCAAAGGGTTTCAGTCTTTGATCAGTTCCATTCCATCAGTTAAAGTTTCTCTTTCTGCGCGTACTGTACATTCACAGCCAAGGTAGGAGGGGAGTGGGTGGCATGGTTGGGTTGGGCGTGGACTGGGAGAGAGAGGAAATTACAGAGGCGTTTACTAAACGCCGCTTATCACTTTCCATGTCTTTTCTGGTGGTGGGTTTGGGGCAAGGGAAGAGATCCTATTTTGTTAACAAATTCCCCTTCCCTTCCAGTAGATGTTTCCTAGGGTCAGTACAAAGTAGCTGTGTTGGACCTTACTTTTATAACTATGTTGTATACAGTGTTGTTTTCATTGTATTTCTGAATAAAGGGAGAAGAAAGTCCCTAGTGCTGGCCATCCCTGTTTTTGACAGGAGGTCACAGCAGGAGAGCAGCACCAGAAACTGACTCTTTTTGTGGTGGGGAAAGGAGCCTGCAGTGAAGGGATTTTTGTCATTCTTTAAAGAAATTATAAAGCAGCATATTACACATTAGTCTCTATGACTCTTCTGTTTGTGCCTCCTTATTTTAGTGCTTTAGACCAGCACCTATTTTCACTCCATTTTATACTTGTTCCTGTTGAGGTGTGGTGTTGAGCAATCTCTCAGACAAATCTGTCATGTACCTGAAGAGAATTGCCTCAGTAAGCATGGCTCTCCAGAGGTTACTCTGATGTAGCTCAGTGGGGCACTCCCATTGCAGCTTCCAGGCCAGGCTGTGTGCTTGAGTACTAAGCAATCTTGTTCTGTCTGATTACTGTACTTTTTTTAATAATAAAACTATTTTAAACCAGAAACTATGGGGTTTGTGTTCAATTTATCTTCTCATTGTATTTCTTCAACATGGAGCAAGTAACTTATTTTCTTTTTGAAACTGACTAAAGTTGTTGCCCAGAGGTGGTGGCCCACACCTTTAATCCCAGCATTTGGAGGCAGAGGCAGGCAGACCTCTGAGTTGGAGGCCAGCCTGGTCTACAGACTGAGTTTCAGAATGCCCAGGGCTACTACACACAGAATCTCTATCTCAAAATGCAAACAAACAAAAACGTTGTGAGGGAAGTACCGTATAGTATCGTGCAGCAACAAAGGAAGCCAGACTATCTTAAAACCATGATTTTCCCTGCTTAAGTACAGGCTGCCCTCCCAATTCTTGCTGATACATTCAGACATAACCATGAATAGGACTTGTTAAAAATTTCATGCTGTGTTTTTGTATTCCCTATAGAGGATTGCTCAAGATTTTGCCTGGGGCGGGGGATAGTGGAGGGGTACAGATTTTACCTAGGTTTTCCTGCCCTGTTCTCTTTGCCATTTTATATTTTTAGGGGGAAAGTCAATAGGTAAAGGAGGGTATTAGGACAACTTTCAACTTAAAAGACATCTCAATACAACAGTAGTCCTGAGCAGACCCGTTGGAAGAAGTCTCATCCAAAACATTGGTATTCAGGAAACAGGAAAAGTGAACTTTGAACACCTCCACTTGCTTATCAGAAGCACCTGTAATGACCAGAGTGAATGGCCACTATTTTGTGCCTGGCGGCTTAACACATGTGACAAATGATTATCGGGCAGTTTTCTTATTGGCATTTCCATTCTGTGTAGGTAGCCTTTTCTGTCATCTGGTAGGCATGCAGCCCATTTCTTGACACCCAACAGTTCCCACCAATACAAGCATGCTCTTGTCCCACCTTCAGAATACTGATTCAGAGCTGCTGAACACGTGCTTCCAAAATGGGAAGCTCTAAGGCCTCAAATGAAGATTTTGGTTGTTTGTAAGGTGTGCACTTTTATTCAAAGGGTCTCAAGTCAGTGTACAGACCAGCCCTGGCTGCCTCCGCACCTCAGCCCACTCCCAGGGAGACCAAATCTTCATACATCAAGTTAGGGGGACAAAAAGACAGGACCACGATGACTGACCACTCAGAAATTAAAAACAAAAATGAAGTATTAAGGCAGAAGATTTTAAAAAACTTTGCAGTACATAATTTACACAGAAGCAATGCTGTCACTTCCCCGGTGTGGACTCAGGGCATGGACTCGGCCATCCTCCTCTTAGGAGTGGGGGTGGCTTTGGGAGGGTCAGGGACTTCCTGCAACCACATATTTCATGGATACTTGGAATGACTATTTAAAAAACAAAAAAACAATGTACAGTCAAAGTCCTCAACCACATTGTAGAACTTTGGGGGATGTTTGCTCCAACTGACTGCTGTTGCCTTCACCGTTCCAGTTTTTAAATTCTGAGTCAAAAGCAACAAAACAAAACAAAAAGCCTTTTTTAAAAAAAATTTAAAAAAGAACAAAAGAAACAAATAAAACCATGCCAATGTTGTCTAGTTTTTTGTTCTTTTGGTTTTTTTTCCCCCTGCACAAGTTAGGTTTTGTCAAAGAAAGGGTGTAAAATGCAGCTCAGTAACAGTCGGCCTAGAAGCATTTGTGGTACACAATGGAGGGGCCGGACTCATCGTACTCCTGCTTGCTGATCCACATCTGCTGGAAGGTGGACAGTGAGGCCAGGTTGAGCCACCGATCCACACAGAGTACTTGCGCTCAGGACGAGCAATGATCTTGATCTTCATGGTGCTAGGACCCAGAGCAGTGACCCCCTTCTGCATCAGGTCAGCAGTGCCTGGGTACAAGGTGGTGCCACCAGACAGCACTGTGTTGGCATAGAGGTCTTTACGGATGTCAACATCACACTTCATGATGGAATTGAATGTAGTTTCATGGATGCCACAGGATTCCATACCCAAGAAGGAAGGCTGGAAAAGAGCCTCGGGGCACCGGAACCGCCCATTGCCAGTAATGATGACCTGGCTGTCAGGCAGCTCGTAGCTCTTCTCCAGGGAGGAAGAGGAGGATGTGGCAGTGGCCATCTCCTGCTCCAGGTCTAGGGCAGCATAGCACAGCTTCTCTCTGATGTCACGCACGATTTCCCTCTCAACTGTGGTGGTGAAGCTGTAGCCACGCTCAGTCAGGATCTTCATGAGGTAGTCTCTCAGGTCTCGGCCAGCCAGGTCCAGAGGCAAGATGATGTGAGGGAAAGCATAGCCCTCATAGATGGGCACAGTGTGGGTGACCCCGTCTCCGGAGTCCATCACAATTCCAGTGGTACGACCAGAGGCATACAGGGACAGCACAGCCTGGATGGCTACATACATGGCTGGGGTGTTGAAGGTCTCAAACAGGATCTGGGTCATCTTTTCACAGCTGGCCTTAGGGTTCGGGGGGCCTCAGTGAGCAGCACAGGGTGCTCCTCAGGGGCCACACGCAGCTCATTGTAGAAGGTGTGGTGCCAGATCTTCTCCATATCGTCCCAGTTGGTGACAATGTTGTGTTCAATGAGGTACTTCAGGGTCAGGATGCCTCTCTTGCTCTGGGCCTTGTCGCCCATGTAGGAGTTCTGACCCACACCCACCATCACACCCTGGTGCCTAGGGCGGCCCACAATGGAGGGGAAGACGGCCCAGGGAGCATCGTCCCCAGCAAAGCCGGTTTTGCACATGCTGGAGCCGTTGTCAACGACGACGTGTGAAGTGATACCGGCATCCATGGTGAACTGGTGGCGGGTGTGGACCAGAGACAGAGGAGCTGCCAGAAGGCTATGCTCATGGGTGGATGCGGACTCGACAGTCAAATGAAGATTTTTACCTTTTCCAGTTTCTGCAGTGAGACTGATTGTCATTACATTGTCAGGGGTGGATCAGAGGTGACTCATCTCTGCCTGTGTGCTGTTGCTGACACCAGTACCTACAGCAGTCCTCTTGTATCCCAGCATCTTCCTACAGCTTTCAGGGTGTAAAGGTTAAAGGTTTCACAACCTTTTCTTCCACCATTTCTCAACCTCTTTTTTGTTTTTTTCAGGTTTCAAGTCTTTGTAAGTGTTCTTTGTTGATGATTACCTAGTAGGGAAATGGCATGCTTAGGTGTCTAAGAGAGACTTTTTTTTTTCATCTAGATACATCATCAAAACCTTGGGAAAGAGTGAATAAAATTTATGTCTGTAGTTGAAGGAATAGAGTCAACCCATATGGATGCACTCTTCTGACTGAAAAGAAGACATTCATTGCTCAGACCTTCTGAAGCCACCACTACTCTGACCTCATGTTGTTCTTTTTCCTAACAGGTGACCACCATCCCATTTCAGTAACAATCATGTCACCCCTCTCATTTTAAAATTAGTTTTTGTTTTTGAAATTAGAAATACCCCCCATCATTTCTCCCTTCCCTTTCCTCCCTCCGAACTCTCCCATATATTCCTCCTTGCTTTCAAATTTGGGTCCTCATTTTTGTTAACTATTATTATATAATACATATTCCTAAATACAGTGTGCTCAGTCCATCGACTGTTACTTACATGTATATGTTTTCAGGGCTGACCATTTGGTATTGGATAACCAACTAATCTATTGTTCCCTGAAGACTATTTCTCCTGCTCTCAGCATTCCTTAGTTGCCTGTAGTTCTTTGTCTAGGGTGGAGGCTTCCTGGCCCTCCCCTGCCCTCCACATTAGCACGTTCACGCCATGTTCAGCTCCTGTTCAGACTTTAGAGATGTGGCTTCTGACTTTTCTAGAGGATACAATCTCACAGCAAATGCTCTGTTGTCTGGCTCCCCTTCCCTTCATCAACTAATTTTAAAATGTTACCTGAGCCTTAGGTACAGGAATTATATTATAAATGTATCTGTTGGCAGGGATGCAGAGATGGCTCAGAGGTTAAGAGCACTGGCTGCTCTTCCAGAAGCCCTGGGTTCAATTCCCAGCAACCACATGGTGGCTCACAACCATCTATAATGGGATCTGATGTCCTCTTTGGATGTGTCTGCAGACAGCGACAGTGTACTCATATACATAAAATAAATAAATGTTTAAAACAAAAACAAAGAAAAGAAAAGAAAGAAACCAAAATTATATATATATATCCCCGTTGGGACTGGGCTCCACAACTCAGCATTTTGATTGGTTATGACTTTCTACAGTGGTCTCATCTATTACAAAGAGAATTTTTCTTGATGAAGGGTGTGTATAAGGATAAGTGTTTAGAATGTACTTAAGGCTTATGCTGGTTTAGTAAAGGGACGGTTGTAGGTTCTCCTCCAAGATCCATGACTTCACTTGCTACATTTCCAGTATCAGGCACGATTTCCCTATAGTTGAATAGGGCTTAAATCCAGTTAGAGATTTAACTATTGCTTGTTGCCATGGTACAAGTGACACTACTGAAACTTAGTGTTATACCGCCGTGCTGCTGTTGCGGTGCATAAAGAATCCCAGCTGGGTGGGACTGTTGGTTTCTTTCCTCCTTTGCAAACTTCCATGGCTCCTTCTTTTCAGTGAGAGCTAGTTCTCCAGGAAGAGGCTTTCAGGTCAGCTCCAGCTCAGGGGCTCTCTTCGACTTTAACGATAATCATATCATTCCTCTCAATGAACGCAAATACAACCTTAACTTTTCTTGTTTGTGACCCTGAAATATGTGTACTTTTGTACCTTGATTCCTTTACTTAGAATTATGTGTATGAAATCCGTCCATGATGATATGTATAACTCTAGTACTTTTATTTTCGTTGCTATGAGATATTTTATCATATAACTACGATGAAATAAGTTCTTATCTATCCAACTTATACTATCCCTTTCAGGGTATGGAGTTCCCCTTACACTGAGGTATTTGGGTTTTCCTTATACTGCTTCAAATCTCAATGTAAAAATGTTTAAAGAAACACAACTTTGGTGAACGTTCTCCTAAATGTCTTTTGATGTCCATTTGTAAGAGCTTCTCTAAAGAAAATATCTAGGGAAGGGAATACTAGTACATAGGACAATTGATTTTTAAACTTAGCTTGGCAATGTAAAATATTTTTCAATGCAATTTCACCATTTATTTACTTATGTGTGAGGTTTTGAATCACAGCCCTGATAATATATATCATAATTTGTTTTTTAAGGGATTTCTGAGAACAGAGATGATGCAGGTAGTATTGTTCATAGCAGCTATATAATAAAGGCTGATACCAGGTGTGAAAACTCTCATCATATGTTTTTATTCTTTAAGTTATTGACTTGGTGATTTAGATGGTCAGTTTTCTAGTGCTGTACTGTTGTTTTTCTTTTTTCTTTTTTAAAGATTTATTTTATGTATATGAGTACACTGTAGCTGTCTTCAGACACCCCAGAAGAGGCCATTAGATCTCATTACAGATGGTTGTGAGCCACCATGTGGTTTCTGGAACTGAACTCAGGACCTCTGGAAGAGCAGCTGGTGCTGTAAACTGTTGAGCCATCTCTCCAGCCTGTACTGTTGTTTTTCTTTGTAGCATGAATTCACTTTGACTGCACTTTATAACAAATACTGTTATACACCTTGGAGTTTTCCACTTCAGTCTTCATTTTTTGTTGTTGTTGTTTTGTCTTTTATTCTTGTATTTTAAACAAAGGTCTATTTATATGCACATTGGTATTCTGCCTGCATGTCTATGTGAGGGCATCAGGTCCTCTGGAACTGGAATTACATACAGACAGTTGTAAGTGTGGGTGCTAGGGCTTGAACTCAGACCTCTGGAAGAACAATCAGTACTCTTAACCTCTGAGCCATCTCTCCAGCTCTTTTTAAAAGATTCTTTCCAGGCAGTGGTGGTGCATGTTTTTAGTCCCAGCATTCAAGAACCAGATTCTCTGTGAGTTCAAGGCCAGCCTAGTTTACAAAGCAAGTTCCAGGACAACCAGGGCTACACAAAGAAACCCTGTCTCAAAACAACAACAACATGGTTAACAGTAGTTTATTATGCATTCCAAATCTGCTAAGAATAGATTTCAATTGTTCTCACCATAAAAAATGACTTAAGGTAGTACATATATTAATAAACTTGATTTAATTATTTTTTTATGTTTGTAAATCATAATATGACTTTGTACCTTATATATATGGTCTTACTTTATAGTACAGGCTGGTCTCAAATTTCCAATCTTCCCTCGGTGTCTGTACTACTGAGGTAAAATGGGCGCATCATCATGCCTGCCCCCTCCCACTCTATCTTTCCCTCTCTTCCCCTGCCTCTCTCCGTCTCTTCTCTCTCTGTGTAAAATCATTGTCTCACTGTCTAACCCTGGCTGACTCCAATTCTATCCTCATGTGTATTGTAATTACAGTCATGTACCAGCACACCCAGCATTTTCTACTGAAGACATGTTCATATATCTTTATGGAGTATATTGTGGTAATCCAATGCATTTACACAATGTGCAAACCAGGTCAAGTGATGGAGAGGCTATTTGGTAGGTCTACACACACACACACACACACACACACACACACACACACACACACACTCATATAACACACATAGACACACACTCTTACACAAAAGCTCAAGAAACTAGATCAAGACAATAAGCATTTTTATCTCAAACAGTAATTTCTTATGTTGTAGATTCTGAGCACTTCTTTGTCTAGTCACTTTGAGGTATTTTGATGCTTTAGTGCCTTATATCAAACTTCTTTCTACATACTCACCCCACCTGCCTAATCTCAATAATGTCCAGATATCTATAAGACTGGTTTAATTAGATTTCCAAAAATGATTAAGAACATGTAATGTTTGTTTTCATGTCTGGCTTTTTTCACTGAGCTCAAAGATCTCAAGTTCCATCTGTGTTACTTGAAAGAATAGAATTTTTTCTTTTCTTTTCTTTCGTTTTTTGTAATCTAGATTTACTGAAGGCTATGTGCAAAAATTCTATATTTTAGATATTGAAAATAGTGATGCATTAAAAAATGAGAGTGCATGTATCTTTGGTACTTCATCTCCTTTGGATGCATGCCCAGCCATAGAATTGTTTGCAGCTTTTTTGGCGGGAGGGGGGAGGTTTCGAGGCGGGGGGTTCACTCTGTAGCCTTGGCTGTCCTGACGACTTGCAGCTTTGTGAGGACTCTCCATCCTGTTTTCCATAAAGCCAGACTTCCACTCAGTATATGAAAGGTTCCTTGTAGCTGCATGCTTGCCAGCATTTATTATTTCTTATGTTCTAACTATAGTTTTTAACTGAAGTGATGCGATATCTCATTATGTTTTCATATGTGCTTGCAATTACCTGATGCTTACCAAGACAGAGAATTTTTAAAATATACTTCTTACCCATGTGCATATCTTCTTCTGAGAAGTGTCTCTTGCTTAATTGGATTGTTTGTGTTGTTCGTGTTTACCTTTGAGTTCCTTATTAAATTCTGGATTATCAGTCACTTGCCTAGTGAATAGTCATAGCTGTATCTTCTATTCTGTACATTTATCTAAAAAAGCCCCAGCTCTTTATTGTCATGTAAGTCATTTAAAATGAGAATTTTAGCAAGCACACTTCTCCAGCACAATGTGTCCTCTTTATATCTATCTTTATTTTATGTGGGTTTGTGTGTGTGTGTGCTTGTTAGCTAAGAAATTTGTATACAATATATTTTGATCATATTTTCCCTCTCCCAACTCCTAGATCATTCCCACTCAGCTTCATGTTCTTGTCGTCTTCCTCCCTTCCTCTGCCCCTCTCTCAAAAAAACCAAAGCAATAAAAGAAGAATGAAGATCGTAGAGCCCCCAGCCCTGAACTGGGTGTCTTCATCTAACCCCGCCCCTCGAGGCTCAGGGGTCTATGTGGAGGAAGAGACAGAAAGACTCTTACAGAGGTGGTGAATTATTAAAGGAAACCGTGTCTTCCAAAGTATTCTCCCTCCGATTAGGAAAGACAAGGGTGTTGACTCTCTGTACTCCTCCTATTCAATAGAGTGCTTGGTTAATTTGGTTAGGGGTTCATCGATCTTATTTATCTTTTCAAAGAACTGACTCACGGTCACACTTTTTTTCTTTTTTATTAATTTCTGCTCTGATTTTAACTATTTCCTCCTGTGTACTGGTTTGGAGGTATGGTTTGTTCTTGGTTTTCTAAGGTTTATAATTAAGCTCTTTGAGAGATCTGACACTTTTTTTTAAATGTAAGCATTCAGGTCTATAAACTTACCTCTTAAGACTGTCTTCCTTGTACTCGCCACGGGTGTTAATAGATGATGTATATTTTCATTGAATTCTTGAATCCAGTTTACACGAATTTTATTAAGAAAATTTGCATCTGAGTTCACAAGGAAAGTAGTATATAGGTTCATTTGTTGTTATGTTTTTATCTGGTTTTAGTGTCTGGGTAGCATTTCTCTTGTTTGGTGGTTTTGTGGTATTCTTCTGTCTTTTATTTTATGAAACACTTTGAGAAGCATTGGTGTTATCTCCCCCCCCCCTTGTTTTTGTATTGTTTTGTTGTTTGTTGTTTGGTTTTTGAGACAGGGTTTCTTTGTACAGCTCTGGTTGTCCTGGAACTTGCTTTGTAGACCAGGCTGGCCTCGAACTCACAGAAATTGGCCTGCCTCTGCCTCCCAAGTGCTGGGATTAAAGGAATGTGCCACCACACTCAGCTCTGCTGTCTCTTTTTTAAGACTTGGTAGAATTTGGAAGTAAATCCATCTGGTCCTGAGCTTTTCTTAAAACCATATATATTTCTTATTTTTTGCAATTATAATTACATAATGTCCCCCTTCTCTTTACTCTCTCCCATCTTACCACCTTACCAAATCTTACCACCCCAGCTTTCGTTCAAATTCACCTCCTCTTTTTTCTTTAATTGTTGTTATGTGAGGGAAGGGAGGCTGTATATACTGGAAGATATTTTATTAGTGATTCAAGATTCAGAAATAATTGATCTGTTTTAATTGATTATGTAATCTTTATTTACAATTGGCAGTTAATTATCTAGAAAAGTATCCATTTCATACAGATTATCTAGATTTTTAGACTATAAGTTTTCAAGGTAATCTGTAATGAATGTTTGGATATCACAGTAACTTATCATAACCTTTCCTTTATCATCTCAAATTTGTTGTTTTTATTTTTTCTTTGTTTGTTTTGTTTTGTTTTCAAGACAGGGTTTCTCTGTGTAGCCCTGGCTGTCGTAGAACTCACTCTGTAGACCAGGCTGGCCTCGAACTCAGAAATCCGCCTGCCTCTGCCTCCCGAGTGCTGGGATTAAAGTCACGGACCACCACACCTGGCCCTCACCAGCAATCTTATTGGTTTTTTTCTTTTTTTTTTTTAGTTGAGAAAGGGTTTACCAGTCTTCTTTGTTTTTCCAAACAACCAAGTCTTTGATTCTATGCATTGTTCCTTTAGACTCTGTTCCATAAACTTCTGCCCCGTTCTTTAATATTTTTCAGGGTTTGTATTGTTCTTATTTTTCTACAACTTTGGGGTACATCATTATTTTATCTGAGATCATTCTGATTTTTCAGTGTAAGCCCACGTACCAATAATCTGCTATTATTACGATTCTAGTAAGATGTGCTCTCACTTTCATTTACTTCTTGGGCATTTTAAATGTTCTTCCTGCTTTCTTCAATGGCCTACTGGTCATTCAGGGGTGTGTTGGTCAATCTTAATCTATTTGTGTAGTTTCTGCAGGGTTTTGATTTTGGTTTTTTTTTTTATTTCCAGTTTTATTACACATGATCTCAAAAGACACACAAAATCAGTTCCGTTTCTTTTCCATCTAGTAAAACTTTCTAAATGGTAAATATTTTAAAAACATAAATAGGGTTAATAAAATTTATATTCCTGCCTGAAAACCCTTGGGTTTAAAGATGAAGGTACGCCATAGAGTATTTACATAAAGGTAAAATGTCAGAAGAACAAAAGCTAAGGAGATAAAATTATTATCAAAGTGAGAGCACATTTAAAGAGATGTCTTGTAAGAAATAGTCACAGAGGGAAAAAAGAGCATAAAATTGCTTATTGGACCTCCATCCTTCCCCATTGTATTTCAATCTTTGCTTTAGACTATATTGAGGATTCTACCACTAAATTTTTGTGAGTCAAGAAAACTCTTAGGAAATAATTTGGTAACTATGTGTGTCTCAAACATATATGAGAATGACTAGCAAATAGATCATGTGTAACCAAACATCAATGTATCTGGGGGATTCATTTGATGATAAAGGGTGAGATGCCTTAAAGTAGAATTCCCGAGAAGAAAAAGAGTCTCAGAAGAAGAAAGGCACAACAGAGTTAACTTTGCAACTACATTGGGAACTAAAGTTTTCTCAAGAAGGCACATCTGTGTGGCAGATCCTGAAAACGGATTAACTTACTAGAACTTCGTGATTTGTGGAGAGATGGAATGTCACAGATCAGGAGCCAAATCTTCTTGGGCTATCTTTAGTCCACATAATGGGCATTTATCACCAGCCTCTCTATCTGTTCTAACTTTTTGGCTGTTAGGTAAAACTTCTGGAATGCATTGTTACACTTAACAGACCACTCATTTCCTCCGGCCCTAAAGTTAAGGCAGTTGACGATTGCATCTGAAACCCGCAGCAGAGAGCTCTCTGCTCTGTCGGAACCCACATACCGGATGCTTTCACCTGTGTGGCTGGTAAATGCATCGATTTTTGGTCTCCTTTTATTCTTTGACAACAAAGTTGTAACGTTTCCTACAGTGGCTGCCATTGAGTCTGTTCCAAGTCTCTGTTCCTGGACCATTGTCAGAGTGGGTGTTAGATCCACTGAGGCTGTGTAGTCAAAAAAATTTTTGAGGCTTAAGAAATAGGACATTGAAGGAGCTGGAATGAATTGTACATATAAAAAGCAGTAGAAACATAAGGGTCAAAGGATGGGAAAGGGTATCCCATGTGAAGAGAAGCAGAAATGGGTGGGGTCCCTGTTCTATTATCATATACAGTAAAGTAGATTTCAAAACAATATTAGTCAGAAAGTGGGTCTGGAGAGATCGCCCAGAAGAAAAATATGTTTACTGTTCTTTCAGAGGACTGGAGTTCAGTTCCCAGAACCCATGTCAGGTGGTTCAGCTCACAACTGCCTGGGAGGCCAGCTTCAGCTGATCCAACCTTCTGGCTGCCCAGGCACGTGTGCTCACACACACACACTTAGATGCAGTCATCTCTTTTTAAAATGAGACCAAAAACGGATACAGAGGAAATACTCCATGCAAGAAAAATAGAAAATTTAAACATCTACACATCGACGATCCATGCTCCCAGCTTTATAACATAAACAATACTGAATGTAAAGATCAGGACTGTAAGAGTACTGTACCCCCTCCCACTAATAAACAGCTTGTCTTAGTTAGGATTTCTGTTGCTATGATAAAACACCAAGGCCAAAGCAACTTTGGGAAGGAAAGGACTTATTTCAGCTTACACTTCCACATCACAGTCCATCACGGACAGGGCGGTAACTCAAGGCAGAAACCTAGAGGTTAAACATGACGCAGAGACCATGGAGGGGAGCTGTTTACTGGCTTGGACTTGCTCAGCCTGCTTTCTTATAGAACCCTGGACTACTGCCAACAGTGAGTTGGAAATTAAGATTGTCTTTCCCCAAAAGACTCTGTGCTTCTCAATCTTCCTAATGCTGTGACCCTTTAATACAGCTCCTCATGTTGTGGTGACCCCCCCCACCATAAAATCATTTTCGTTGCTACTTCATAACTGTAATTTTGCTGCTGTTATGAATTGTAATGTAAATATCTGATATGCAACCTCTGTGATAGGGTTGTTTGACCCCCCCCCCCAGGGGTCTTGGCTTACAGGTTGAGAACCAGTGCTTTAGCTGGCATCAAGGTGGCAGAACACTGTTTAGCATACAGTTCATCCTTTAAGAAAACAGAGAAATATTCAAGTTAAATAACTGTAGATGAAATATACCAAGCACTGCAGAGTAGTCTTCTCAGCAGCCCCAGGACTTTCTCTAAAAGTAGATCACATAATGGAACACAAAGAAACTTTTAATCAATAGAGGAAAATTAAAATAATCTCTTTTACTCTATCTGAGTATAACCAGAAAAATAAAAACCCTTGAAATCCACTGTAAGAGAAACTGAAGATCATGTGCAGGCTTATGGATGATGAAAACAAACACAAGTAACAAATCAGAAGGGAAATTTAAAATTTCTTAGCATCAAACAGAATTGAAAACATAAGCTACAAAAGCCTGTGGACGTGGTGCAAACATTCCAAAGGAGAAGTTTATCCCTACAAGTGCCTGCATATGAGGGGGGGGGAGAGAGAAAGAGAGGGAGGGAGGGAGAGAGAGAGAGAGAGTGCAAGAGAGCGAGCAATGTCTCAGATAAATAAACAGTAAAATTTGCAGTCTTAGAAAAACAAGAACAAGGAAACCTAAATCAACCGATAGAAAGAATTAAGATTAGGGCAAAAATTAATGAAATGAAAATAATACAAAGAATCAGTGAACCAAAGAATTCACTGTTTGAAAAGATAAGGAAGTTTGATTACCCCCTAAACCAAACTAACAAAATGAGAGAGGACCCACATTAATAAAATTAGAGACAAAAATGACCACATTACAACAGAAACTAGTGAAATCAAGAAAACCTTTAGGATTTGCCTTAAAACCCTATATTCCAATAAATTTAAAACCTAAAGAAGTTAATGAACTTTAAGCTGCAAAATTAAACCAAGACAAGATAAACAGTTGAAGCTGGTTCATAATAAGCAATGAGGTTGAATTTAAAAAAAAAAAAAACTCAATTAAATAGTGTCCACCCAATTGGAAATTCCATTAGCTCTTTAAAGAATTGCAAACGCCAATGTTTCTCAAACTATTTCAAAGTACCATGGAAGGAATGCTACCAAATTCTTTTAACAAAGCCATTATTAACAAAGCTAATACCAAAATTAGATAAATAAAAAATACAAAAAATAAAAAGGTAGGTGTTGAGAAAATGCCTCCATGAGATCCAGAGGTAATGCATTTTCTCAATTAGTGATCAAGGGGGGAGGGCCCCTTGTGAGTGGTACCATCTGTGGGCTGGTAGTCTTGGGCTCTATAAGAAAGCCAGCTGAGCAAGCCAGGGGAAGCAAGCAAGCCAGTAAGGAACATCCCTCCATGGCCTCTGCATCAGCTCCTGCTTCCTGACCTGCTTGAGTTCCAGTCCTGACTTCCTTTGAACAGCAGCATGGAAGTATAAGCTGAATAAACCCTTTCCTCCCCAACTTGCTTCTTGGTCATGAAGTTTGTGCAGGAATAGAAACCCTGACTAAGACAAATTGGTATCAGCGTAGTGGGGTATTCCTGTGACAACCTGACCATGTTTTGGGGAGGACTGTGGAAGGACTTTGGAACTTTGGGCTAGAAGATTCACTTGCTGTTAAGAGCTCTGTGGGATATTGGGTAGGAGCTTGGAATATAAGATTGAGAACAGTGCAGAAGATGGAGGCCTGGCTTGTGAAATTTCAGAGGGAAGATTAAAGACTCTTATCAGGGCCATTGCTAGTTTGACTTAAGATTCTTTAGTTTTGGTTATCTGGGGCTGAAGAATCAGCTGCAATTAACAAGAAAGCAGAACTACTAAAGAGAAAACATTTCATTACTGGGACTACTGATGCTGGTTAGCTGGAGCTGAGAAATTGGCGGTGATTGGGAAGAGACCAGCATCATTGGGGTGAAATCGTCTGAGAAGTGTTTTCTGAGAATACAGAGACTGCGTTCCAGAGATAGCCAAGGCTGTACCTTGTGCGGTGGCTGGACTTGGTAATGTGTAAGAGTCACCCAGGTGGTACTGGTTTTGAAGTCATGAAGGAGTCGTGAAGAGCATCTGAGGCCTGGGCACTGTGAGAGGCCGTGGAAGGCCATTGGTGAAGGTGCAGCCTCAGTTGCAATTGGTGGCCCAGTACTGAAGGGGTCATATAAAGGAGGTGAGGCTTGGCACCATGGTAAAGCCTAGTTACAGCGGAAGACAGCAGTGTTTGGAGATACCAGTACCATGAGATGACCACCAAGAACAGCAGCAGCAGTGGAGTACTGGCATCTGGAGCCTAGAAGACAAGGTGTGTGCTACAAAGGGCAGAGGTGGAGAAGTGACTCAAGCCCTTGGATTTACCCAGAAGATCGTGAGAGATCCCAGACATTGGACAGTTGGAATTTGATTTTGCTTTTGATTGTGATTGTGGCCTGATATTTTTCCCTCTTGAAGAAAGAAGGTATTTTAGTGGAGCCCACAGTTAAGAGACTTTGGCTTTTTAAAAGACCTTGAATTTTAAGAGATTGGATGTTTAAAGGGGACCGAAATGTTAATATGTAAGAATTTGTAAAGACTGTGGGACTTTTAAAGTTATTTAGATCTTGGGGATGAATAAGGAATTAAGGGTCGAGGCTTATTGGTGATGTGTTTGTGTGTCAAGTTGACAAGGGGTCAATTGTACTGGCTGGTTTTGTGTGTCAACTTGACACAAGCTGGAGTTATCACAGAGAAAGGAGTTTCAGTCGAGAAAATGCCTCCATGAGATCCAGCTGTAAGGCATTTTCTCAATTAGTGATCAAGGGGGGAGGGTCCCTTGTGAGTGGTACCATCTGCGGACTGGTACTCTTGGGTTTTATAAGAAAGCCAGCTGAGCAAGCCAGGAGAAGAAAGCAAGCCAGTAAGCAGCATTCGTCCATGACCTCTGCATCAGCTCCTGCTCCTTGACTTGCTTGAGTTCCAGTCCTGACTTCCTTTTGTGATGAACAGCAGCATGGAAGTATAAGCTCAATAAACCCTTTCCTCCCCAATTTGCATCTTGGTCATGATGTTTGTGCAGGAATAGAAACCCTGACTAAGACAGTAGGTCATAGATGTCTATCAACAGATGGATACACAATCCAAATGTAAATCATATATACAATGTGCTTTTATTCCATCATAAAGAAAAATGAAATTTGGAAAACATTATATTGAGTTAACCGTGGCTCAGACAGACAAGTATGATACACATACTTCCTAGCCTACAATTGTCAAATATATGAAGACAGGTGGGAATAAATATGGGGAAAGGAAACTAGAAAGAAGAGCCAGGTGGCTGCAAATAGAAAGAGGCTCTAAAGGGAGGGACAAAGAGAAGACAAGAGGACAAAGTGAAAACAGAGCAGAGAAAGGGAGCAGGAAAATGAGGAGAATCAGCCAAAATCAAAGTCATTTTAGAAAAAGAAAATTATAAGCCACTGTCTCTGATGAACACTGATGAACGCAAAAATTCTCAAATACTTGACAAATGAGTTCAACAGAGGTTTTCAAGAATCCCTCAAAAATACCAAGTCAGAAAATGGTTTTCATTTTTTATAAAATCCAACATAATTTTATGATTAAAAAACCTTGGAGAAACTAGGAATAGGTCTATACAAGGAACTATCTCAATAAAGGTTGTATGTGGGTTATCTATAAGTAACTGAACAGGAGAAAACTCAAAGCTTTCCCATCACGACAGGGGTGCCCACTCTCTCCGATCCTGTTTGCTACAGTGTGTGGAGTTATAACTGGAATAACACAAGAAAAAAAAACATAGTGAGAAAACAAATGGAAAAGAAGTCCAAGTATCCTTAGGCATAGACGATATGATTCTATATGTAAGAGACTCTAAGGGCTCCACCAGGAAACTCTCAGAACTGTTTGAAACTTTCACCAAAATGGTAGAATAAAAAATTATCATAAAATTTCTTCAGTTTTCTTATATGCAGATAACAAGCACACTGAGAGGAAAATCAGGACGATACTCCGATTCTGAATAGCCTCAAGAAAAATCTTGAAATAAACTCAAGCAAGTAAGTGAAAAACCATGGCACACACAAGTTAGTGTAAGTTCTTCAGGGTATGTAGGGCACAACTGAGATTGGAAATCTACATTTGTCTTAGGAACAAAGCAGGCTGTATAGTCAGTGTTAGCTACAGCCACCATTTTGAAAAGTTCTGGCAGTTTCCCATAAACCACAGTCATCAGGATTCTGGAATCATGATGACTAAGGTGACTTTTCCCCCTAGATTCCTGCCTCAACCCCCCTGCAGGCACCCTCCTAATGACTGGCCGGGAAGATGTTATCAATCACCTGACATTCTTTCAGTCACGACTCACTGAACTTTATCAGTCCTAACAAACAAAAGTCCATTTTGGGCCCTAAAGTAACCCTTCAACCTCCTTTCCTGGCCCTTCACCTTTTCCCTCTCTTATCTGTCAGCTCCTCCGTGGATGGTAGGCCCTGATTCTCACAGAGAACCACCTCTGCAGATTTTTGCTCCAGGTAAAAGCCTGCAATCTTTTTTTTTTTTTTTAAATTAACTTTTATTTAAACATTTTTCATACAATATATTTTGATCATATTCTTTCCTCTTGTCAACTCCACCCAGATCCTCTGTACGCACCCAACTTACATGATTGCTCCCTTCCCCTCTCTCTCTCTCTCTCTCTCTCTCTCTCTCTCTGTCTCTGTCTCTGCCTTTGTCTCTCTCTGACTCTCTGTTTCTCTCTGTCTCTGTCTCTCTGTTTCTCTCTGTCTCTGTCTGTCTCTATGTCTCTCTGTTTCTCTCTGTCTCTGTCTGTCTCTATGTCTCTGTTTCTCTCTAGCAACCACAACAACAAAACACCAAAGCACAAAACCTGAAGACTTAAGTAATTTATTCCCTTGTCTCATTGACCTTCCAAGTCAGGAGAAATAAGTAATGACTCAGAGCAGATCTAACTCTCCTGACAGAAATAAAAATATTCTAAAGAGACATCTGTGCCCTTCCTTTGGTTTTCAGACTATTGAAACACGGAAGTCCAAAGAAACTGGAATTTTCTCTTGAGTCTGCTGAGAGAACAAAAAGCCTGGGAGTCTGGTACTAGCCAGAGGAGAATCTTATCTGCACGGAAAAGATTTCACACAGTGCCGACTCCCAGTTTACTTAAGAGATTAGAACTGAGACAGTGGCGTTGGGTTGGTGGGCCAGACCAGGATAAGAACTGCTTAGGTATGCTCCGGTCCTCTAAACTTAAACCCCATGTTTGTACCCTAAAGATAAAGTTTGGCATAGGGGAATCACGGGACCTTTTTATTCTTCCCAAAATGGTACTATGAACCCTGCTCATTACAGGGGCTGTCAGAGCCCAGGTTTAGATCCTAACTCTGGCAAAACAGTGAGTAGTAAGGCCCTGACACCTGAGTTTAGTGTTGACTTCCTTTAAAGAGACAGCCACTACATAGATTCAGCACATTTTTTGCCTGTCAGATAAAACCATGATAAATCTTTCAGGTTTTTTTTTTTTTCCAAGACAGGGTTTCTCTGTGTATCCCTGGCTGTCCTGGAACTCACCTGTAGACCAGGCTGGCCTCGAACTCAGAAATCTGCCCGCCTCTGCCTCCCAAGTGCTGGGATTAAAGGCGTGTGCCACCACTGCCCGGCCTTTCAGTTGTTAAGAATAAAATATCATTGGCTTTTTGGCCTTTTGGCTAAAATTATATCATAGAAGATATAATGAGATAATATTCATATCTATGACTATAATATAATATATTCTATAAGATATAATGAAATAAACATGTGGATATGTGTGGACATGTGCATGTAGTCAGTTTTGTGGGAACTTGGGGGGATTTTTAATTGTTAATTTAGAAATGTTAAGTGTTATTTCGGTCAGACAACAAACATTTGAAGTCTGAATCCAGTTCCAAAGGCATGGTGACAAAACAGGGCAACGTAGGGGTCTGAAACTGAAAGGAACATGTAGGAAGAGAGGTAATAAAGAAAAACTGGTGTCAGAAGATGAAAGTTACATGGTTCACAAGACAAGCTATATTTCCATCACAGTTTTGCCTAAGGAAATTCCCACTTTATGAAACATGTTTCGCTTAAGTGTGGACATATGTATGTGTCATATGAAGTCTGAAATACTTGTTTTGGAATAAACTCAAAAAGTTACTACAAATTCTTCCTATAGGAATCCATGTTCTGTCTGGGTATTATGAATATATTAATGCTTAAGGGTTACACTTACGACTTCTTTGATTTAAAGACAATAAAATGCTGCTTTGAATTTTTCCCTTGGGTATTTCATGCATGTATACTATGGAATATATATCCATCCCCCAACTCACCCTACCAAGCTCACCCCAGATATCTCATACACATCTACTTCCCAACTTCTTTTCTTCTTCTCTCCTCTTCCTCTTCTTCCCTCTTCCTCCTCTTCTTTCCTCCTCCTCCTCTTCTTCTACCCCCTCCTTTTCTTCTTCCCTCCTTCTCTCCTTCTTTCTTGTAACTCAGCAACTTTCTTTACTGTCTCTCATATATACACAGGTATGCAGCCATTCACTGGTGTATGAGGAACCTACAGTGATCAAATCCCCAAAGAAGAGTGATTGTCCTTCGCCCACAAGCTATCAACTGCAAATATCCCCTCAGTCAGGGATTTATTCCCACATCACTACAGGAGTTTGGGTTTACTTGATCTTGTGCAAATAACCACAGTAACCATGAGTTTGTGTTCATCAGTCATGCCAGGCCCAGAAGACAGCACACCTTATCGTTTTCTGACTCTTCTATTCTTTCTTCTTCCAAAGTGTTCTTCAAGGACCTTGGAATTGAGGAGGATTGAGGAATATGACCATGTGTTCTCAGCATCAGTCTTGAGTATTTGCATTGACTACTGTCTGCTACAAAAACCAAAACCAACCAACCAAACACACAAAAAAGGCTCTTTGTCAAAGCTTGAGAGCAGTCCAGGTCTATGGGATAAACATAAATATTTATGAGCTAGTCTAGCCATTTAGCAGAAAACGATAGCTGGTTCCACCCTAAATGCTTTCCTGTGAAGCAGGCCTCAAATGCAACGAGAAAGCATAGATATGTTACTATTTCACCACTGGGCACATGTCGCCTAACAGTATTGAGTTTCTACAACGAAGAAATGAAACATGACAATTCTCAACTTATTTGGCATAGAAATACCTTGAGAAAAATACACTGGGAAAAGGATCTCTACTTTTCCAAGTTGATTTTCATCCCTTCTTGTCTCAGAAACTGTGTGGATTCAACACCATCACAATTCTCCATGGGAGAAAGAAAACCCTGTTGCCTAGCTTCTAGTAGAGTGAACATGAATCTAGATGGATAGTATGTAATTTCTGCACAGGACTGTGATTAATAAATGCATACATCACTGTATACAGAAGGAAACACTCTCCAACACGGGGATGTAAAGACTTTTTTTTTTTTTTAAAAAAGAAAGAATTCCTATAAGACAGAGTGAAGGGGAGAAGACTGGCAGAGTTTACTTCACATGGAAGATAAGGGCACTCTTGGCCTGAGAGTGGATGGACAATGGCCAAAGAGACCATTGTGCCCATCTACATTTTAAGCAGGCCTCGTGACATTTTAAACAGGCCTCGTGTTATTTCTAAGTTCTCAGGTACAAGCAGCTTTTTGAGGGTCATTCTCCTGTCTAAGTGATTGATGGCCCCATTTAGATAGACTTACACAAAGGGACAATGGTTTGTCCTTATTCTCTATCAGAAAGCCTTCTGCTAGATAATAATTTAACAAAGTTTCGGACTTTTGGAAGAAGAAGCAAATAGTTATCAGTTAGTGACCATGGGGCAGTCCAGGATATCACGTCTCCTCCGGAGTCCAAAGATAAGACACAGATCCCATTCTTCTGACTGGTGTTTAGAACCCTATAGTTTCGGTCTTTGGCTTAGCATAATATTGATTTTGAAGGAAGGGTCAGTTCCAATGTCCGACAATCCTGATAATACCTAACTAGGTACCAAAGAGTGTGAGATACTAGCCTTAAGTTTATGAGAGGTGACACACAATACAAATACAAAAACAAGACACATCTGCTGACACCAACCTTTGAAGATCAGTTAACTAAAGTCCACAGTAGATAGAACTGGCAATTTGCTTAAGAAGGACAAGAATCGCCCTAATGCTAGACTCTATCTAGATGGTTCTATTGTGATGATGTTTGTGGGACAAAAAAGTGTATTTTCTCAGAAACTCCTATCCATGTTCTTTATGATGTGCCCAGGCCTACTGAGGTTCCTACCACACAAATAAGCTTCATTTCATTCTACTGAAAAACTTGCTAGGGGGACATCAACCCACCCACAAAACTTTCAACCCAAAATTTGTCCTACGAGATGAACAGGGATAAAGATGGAGCAGAAATTGAGGGAATAGCTAACCAATGCCTGTCCCAACTCCAGACCCATCTCATGGGAGAGAGCCAGCCGCTGACACTACTAATGAGACTTTGCAATGCTTGCAGACAAGAACCTAGCATAACTCTCCTGACAGGCCTCATCCAGCAGCAGATGGAAACAGATGCAGAGACCCACAGCCACACATCAGGTGTAGCGTGGGGAATCTTGTGGAAGAGTGGGGGTAAGAATTGATGGAGCCAGAGGTTCAAGGACTCCACAAGAAGACCAGCATAATCAACTATCCTGGACCCACTGGGGCTCACAGAGACTGAACCACCAACCAAAGAGCATGCAGCGGCTGGACCTAAGCCCTCCATACATTTGTAGCAGATGTGCAGCATGTCACATGAGTCCCCTAACAAGTGGAGTGGGGGCTGTCTCTGACTCTGTTGCCTGCCATTGGATCCCCTTCCCCTACCTGGACCACCTAGTTGGGCCTCAGTGGGAGGGGATATGGTTAGTCCTGCTGAGACTAGATGTCCCAGAGTGGGGTGGTACCCAAGGGAGGGCTTCCCCTTCTCCTCACATCAACATGACTGAATATACTTAAGTAGAATACCTTGTAAATTATATATAAGCCTGGAAAATGAAATCCGTGACATGCATGCTCTCAAATTAAACAATAACTTGTCATGTAAGAAGATCCAGCAACATTGTTTGTCTGTACTTGTTCATCACAAATTAATTCATCTAGTAAGTCTGGGAAATTCAATTGCTTTTGGAGGAAAGAATAATGAGACTTTTCATTTGTCTTTTCGAAAGCACATAGTTAGTGCTTAAAGTAAGAGCCCTACACAGGACGGAGGGTTAAGGAGAGAGGGGGGGTCTTATCTTCCTGGATATTTACATTTCAAAGAGATGGTTCTGGAACACTTAATTAAAACTTTCTTGGGCTACAAAGAAACCAAGAGAACATTTTTTACGTACACTTCAAAGGGACAAATTTACAAATACTAGGTAAATATCTCAAGGAAATGCTCCAAAAAAGGGGAGAGGGAGCATTTTTTTTCCATTTTAGAAAAATAAAACTTTCTTTGTTTTTTACAGTAATCACTTCTAAATAATGAAGAAGCTATTGTGTGAGATAAAATGAACTTCTGCTAGGGATCATTATGCAGAAAAATTACAAGAAGACAAGTCAGGGCATCATCTGTCCCCAAATTAATAATCTTTACCTTCCTGTGTGAAGTTGGGAATTAGGATGTTGCCCAGTCTGGCTTTGTAGGTTCCCCTGCCCTGGAGGGAAACTAGTGAGAAGGGTAGAGGCTATGATGAGTGGAGCATACAAGTGAAGAGATACCTAGGTATTTCATCCTGAAAATAGAAACCCAGGAATAAAGCAGAATATAAAAGAAAGGGCCAAATTCAGAAGACACCCAACCAGATAACTTCTCTAGGGAGACATAGTTACTGTTTATATCTCTGACCATGTGAGGCAGGAGTTATCTCCCTGCAGGAAGTCAGGAAAGGGTCCAAGGTAGATGGTGAACTAATCATTTAGCCCAGTATCAAAGCTTAAAAGTAGCTCTGTTAATAACCTACAGAGTGAGTGAAATGAATCAGAAGACAGTGGATAAAAGGGACGACAATGGGTGATAACTGGCTTGGTTGGATGAGTGAGTAACACATGATGCTCTCTGATTGAGCTGAGGAAGCAAGCATACGGTGTGTGGATGCCTCATTAGCTTAGCTTGTGAGCCACTCAAAGAATGAGAAATCTCAATAAGACTACCTTCCTGTTCCTCTGAACGGGGCAGCACAGCAGTATCTGTCTTGGAACTCATTCTCATGAATCTTTTTCATGGTCCTTAAGAAATAAATGTACGTTCTCTCTGTTTGTTCCTTGACAATGTTTTCTTGTTCATTTTGGGCATGGACAAGAAGTCCAGAAACATCTGGCTCATGGTGGCTTCAGTGACCATAATTATCTGGCATCCTAGTTTCCTGTTAAGCTCACCAAGAGCCAAGAGTGATCCAGTTGCTCGAAAAGATCCCAGGACTACTAGCAAGGAATTCCAGCGAAAGAGATTTAGTATTAGACAGTATTGTGCCAGGATCACGGAGCCTAAAGTGAGGGGCAAAAGTGTTTACCATCCCTGAATTGACTGAAAAGTTTTAATAAAGAATATCCACTGGGAACAGAAGCACAATAGGTGAATTAGCAGAGAAAGATAATTACCTCCCCACTGGCATGGGGTCCTTTGGAATCAGTTAAGAGAAGTTATCTGGCCTTGCCTTCAGGCCCAGTTCAACAGATAAGAGGAGCAGAGCTCACTATCTGCTCAGTAAATTGTATAATTACCTTTTCTTCCCAAGACTGCCTGTTTAGAGTGAGGTTCCAGGTTTTTAAGAGCTAGGGTCAAATTGTGTAAGATATCCTGAGTCACCTGGTCCGGCTTCAGTTACTGTATCATTGTAAGAGAGGAAGGAATTTTGGTTTTTGTTGTCTTGTTTTGTTTTGTTTTGTTTTGTTTTTTGATTCATCTCTTTTTCTCTCTACAAATAACTACACATTAAAACAGCTTCTTCATAATCTCTTGGTTTTGGTTCCTTTTGAAACGGCTGCCACAAATGACTCCATTGTTGTCACTGGCTTTTAGAAGGGGTTTTTCTTTTCTCTAATTTAATTTAATATTTTTATTTATTTCAGCTCAATGTCCTTGTCCCAGTGACCCCTTCCCACTATCCTTCCCCCTCCCCTTCTCCTTTGAGCGAGTAGGGGCCCTCCTGGGTATTCCCACACCCTGGCACTTCAAGTCTCTTCGAGGCTAGGTACTTCCTCTCCCACTGAGGCCAGACAAGGCAGCCCAGCTCTAGAATATATCCAAATGGACAAGCAACAGCTTTTGGGACAGCCCCTGTTCCAGTTGTCCAGGACCCACATGAAGACCAAGCTGCACATCTGCTACATATGTGTGGGGAGGCCTAGGTCCAGCCTGTGTATGCTCTTTGGTTGGTGGTTCAGTCTCTGAGAGCCCCAAGGGTCCAGGTTAGTTGACTCTGTTGGTCTTCCTGTGGAGATCCTATCCCCTTAGAAAGGGTCTTTCTATATAACCAAAGCTGGCCTCAAATTCAGGGTCCTCCTGCTTCAGACTTTTAATATTGGAACAGTGGGAATATATCATGTCCTGTGTGAATTTATTTAAGTTTGTCAACTTCCTCGTTTATCACTGAGTGATTCGCAGGCTTTGCTGTAGTTTGTGTTAGACTTTCTCATTTACTAGGATGAGATGTGTCAGAATTGGAGATAATGACAGATGTCAAAGGCTTAGTGCCAATAAAACTCTTGATGGACAAATTCAAGCAACTAAAAGCTGTAGATTCTAGAAGTAGTAACTCTGCTGACAAGCTTATTTGGAATCCACATTTGAATTTAATTTTTGTCTATCCTGTATGTGATGTCCTAGTGGGTCAGGAGAATGGAGACTGGATAAAGGTTCTCTTCTAAAATATGAAAGAGTCCAGTTGACAAAAAGCACTGGAAACCTTTATTCACCTGGGCTACAGGCAACAAGCAGTGCATATGTAAGAAAAGCCTTCCATGTATAAAGGTGGGACAGATAAGTGTTATGTAGATGACTTGTAAAGGACCTTGAGACTTGGGGTCTTCCATTTTTAGCATCTTTTTTTCCCAGCTCACTAGCTCACTCCCATTTTCCAGAATATCTTTCTCTTTTTTACTATACTATCTCTTAGCTTATCATGCATCCCTAATGCAATTCTTCTTTTCTCCCAATTTTTATCTTATTTTTTAGCATTGTGGTGTGATGTACTGTGGTGTTTGTGTGTGTGTGCGCGCGCGCGGGCGCGCGCACACACACACACACACACACACTTTGATATGCTTGTGCCATGGTGAATGTTTGGAGGTCAGAAGACAACTTTGTGGAGTTGATCCTCTCCCTCCTGTGTTAGTGATACTCAATCTGTGGGTCATGAGAAGATTACCCAAGACTATTAGAAAACACACATATTTATATTACAATTCATAACAACAGCAAAGTCACACTTGTGAAGTAGCAACGAAAATAATTTTATGGTTGGGGTCATCTGAGGAACTGTATTAAAGGGTCACAGCATTAGGAAGCTTGAGAACCACTGGCCTATATGAAGGTTCTGGGGATTGAACTCAGGTGGTCAGGCTTGCATGTGAAGCGCCTTTACCCACTGAACCATCTCATTGGCTTTGCTGGTACAATTCTGGGAAAGAACATGGAGACTTCAGTGCAAGCCCTCTAAACTGTAAGTCAGGCCTGAAGTAACAGCATCTCAAAAAAGAAATTGTTAGGTGATTTTTTTTTTTTAGAGGTCACCCTCGGCAAAATGTCGACAGGCAACAGTTACAGAGTTTTACAAGGAAGACAGAAAATATGAGCAGCAGGAGCACACACGTTTAAATATACTATTTTGAAAAATAATTACTCACTTGATTGTGAGTGCCATAGAAAAGCATCAGGACTGTGGCTGACAGAAGAGAACTTACCAATGAACAGAGCACTGGGATGGATGCTTTTAGTACATATAGTTACTTAGAGGTAGGAGCTAGGACTGAGAGCAGCGTGTGTTTTTGACAGCCTATTCTAACTCTCTTCTTATTTGAAGAAATACATTCAAATGATTGTTTTGGTTAAAGAATGACATAATTCTTCTATACTAGGTTATGTTTTACACATTAATATTCATTTAATGTTGTGTTCTAAGAATAAATAAAAAATGGGGCTGGTAAAATGGTCCATTTGGCTAAGGGCACTTGTAAAACCTTACTACGTGGGTTCAATTCCAGAAAGCTCAGTGGTGGAAAGACAGACTCTCCACGTTTTCTCCTGACTTCTACATGCATGCTCTATCATTAAAGGTAAAAATATTTTAAACAAATAAACAAAACCTATTTTAAAAACCCAAAGTGGAATGGTTTTGCTTGTAGGCACAACCCTCAGGCTCCCAATTAATTATCTGTTACTTTTAAATCATTAGTAGGCGCTGCTTTGAGTGCACTGTGGTACAGCAGGTCTAATTATCTTTACTTAAAGAGGATGCCAATGATGCAATTAAGGATGAGTGAACACAGGCTTGGAAAAGGTTATCGCCACTAACACTTCTACTTAGGAAGATGCCAGTTTGGCAAAGTATCCTTCTAGATGCTTAATGACTCGAGGAGCATAAACACATTCAACATACAGAGAAGCCCAGAACAATTAGGACATAACCACATAAAGGGTGTGTGTGTGTGTGTGTGTGTGTGTGTGTGTGTGTGTGTGTGTGTATGATTAGCTTTTACTTTGAAACAAAAATGTAAATCTTAGACTTGGCAAAATAATAAATCCACAATGGCTAAAAAATAAATACTTTAGACCTGACCTCTCACAAATTTGAGGGACATTGAAAATGCCCATAAATAGACTCATTTTCTGATGTGTTTTTCATATATACAATAACAAAATGCTTTTTTAGTCAAAGCATATAAATTTATACAGAGGTTTAAATAGTCAGTGTTGGGGGTTGGATAAAAATGCCCCTAGAAGCTTGTATATTTGACTGCTTAGTTACCAGAGAGTGGCACTATTTGAGGAAAGATTAGGAGGTGTGGCCTTGCTAGAGGAACTGTGTCACTAGGGATGGGCTTTGAAGTTTCAAAAGCTCATGTCAAGCCCAGACTATCTCTGTTTATGGAACAGGATATAGAACTCTCAGTTCCTTCTCCAGCACCATGTCTGCCTGCATGCTGTCATTCTCCCCACCATGATGATAATGGACTGAACCTCTGAAACTGTAAGCCAGCCCTATTTAAATGTTTTCTTTGATGAGCGTTGCCCTGGTGATGGTGTCTCTTTACAGCAATAGAGCACTGACTAAGACAGACAGATTTCCAAGTGGCGAATGAATCTAAATGGTACTGTTTTATAAGGGCCAGAGATGTGAAAATTTTTTCACTGATTACTTTATGATAGTGGTTCAGATATAATAACTATTATGTTAGAGACACCACATGTTCACTTTGTGTATATTAAACTTTTGTTTGCAATTCTGAAGACTTTCACATAGCATTTAGGTAAGATTTAGACATACAACTGCACATTTTTTTCACAAATACTCAGAAAATTGAAGGAATTTAATTCACTTTAAAATATCAGTTGTTTCTACAGTGGTCACTTAAAAACCCTAATACAGAGCTCCTGCTGCCCTCCAGAAGGCCTGACTTCAGTTTCCAGAACCCATGTGGCCTGTAATTCCAACTCCAGGATTCTACCATCCTCTTCTGGACTCTGGGTACCCCTCCACATATGACATGAATCCACACAAGTTCACACACACATAAATAAAATAAAATAAAAATAAATCTTTTAAAACACATTTTAATGAAAGCATAGTTACAGGAATCTTGACTTCTTTAAGACTTGAATTCCTGCCAGGCAGTGGTGGCGCACGCCTTTGATCCTAGCACTTGGGAGGCAGTGGCAGGCAGATTTCCATGTTTGAGGCCACCCTGGTCTACAGAGGGAGTTCCAGGACTTGCAGGGTTACACACAAAGAACACTGTCTCAAAACAAACAAAACAAAGTGAAACAAAACAAAAGTCTCAGATTCTTAGCCAGAATCCTGAGAAAAGCAGCAGAAACCATAAGCAATTATCTAAAAACATAAATCTTGTTTTCTAACCCAATTCTTTTTTGTAAATGTTGCTAAGAGCAGAACTATATTTTAAAGAAAGCTTTATTGATTTAGTAAGAATGAGGTCTTATTTTTCCACTTGTGTATTAAAATTCAATGTTAGAAAAATAAATTTATATTCTGAAATATTGTTTCATAATTAAAAAATAGATTGGTAGAAAGAGTTTGGAAGTGTCCTTCCTTCCTTCCTTTCCCCCTTCCTTCTTTCCTCCTTCCTTTCTTCATTCCTTCCTCCTTCCTCCCTTCTTTCCTTCCTTTATTTTGAGTCAGTTGAAGACTGGCTGTAGATCTTCTTTGGTTGGTAGAATTCTGCTGTGAATCCATCTGGGCCTGGCCTTCTTTCAGCTGGAGGACTTTTAATTACTATTTCAAATCTCCTCATTTGTTACAAGTCTGTTGAAGTCGTTGATCTCTTCTTGGTTTACCTTTAGCAGTCTGCTAAATCTAGATTTTCCTCAGAGAATTGCTTTCGATGTGTCCAAGAGGTAATTTGCAGGTGGTATAAGGTCTATAAATAGGTACCCGATTTCTCCCTTCATATACTCCTTTTCACTAATATGTCTGACTTGTAATTTTTTTAAAAATTTGCCTGAAGTTGTCATTTTACAAAGAGTGAGGATGTGTGGGGGGAGAAGGCCCCTTAATAATCCTCTAATAAATTACAAATGAGCCCAATAGGTCTCTGCTGTTTCTAGGCAGAGAATGTTCCTTTGCTCCATTGCACTGTCAATATGTTGCATAGGTCTAACTGCTAACTACATTCACTTTAGAGCATAGTGAATAAGTAGGAGGACTTGGAAGAAAAAGCATCCCTAGATCTAAGTGTCTTGAAAAAAAAAACCCATTTATTTATTTATTTTCCAAATTGGGGAAACAAAGCCTTGATGAGGCCTTTCTGAATGTCCTTAAGATATCATGAGGTAGGACAATTAAAGGCCATTTAAACAGCTGGGTGGGGGAGAGATAGTCTTCAAGTTTCAAAATTGTCCCACCTGCCTCCCCTAGTAAGATAACCTTTAACCTAGAATTGACAAATCTTAATTGCAACATAGCACCTGGTCCTCTTTTCCGTGATGGCAGCTGCTCTTAGCATCATTACATTCTAGCTAGCATTGATAAATCTTATACCTACCTAGCAGATTGATTTGGGGAATTGGCTCTCATAGTTCTTTCTGTTGTTGTTGTTGTTGTTTTGTTTTGTATTGTTTTGTTGTTTTTTTCTGCGACAAGGTTCTCTGTGTAGCCTTGGCTGGGATCAAAAGTATGTACCACTCCTTCCTGGTTGGCTCACACAACTCGTATTTGTGTCTTCCTACCTATGTGTTCTTACTGCCTCTCATCCTATCCAGGCCAATGTCAAATGAGCGTCAGATGGGGACTATCTGAATAAACAGGGTCACTATTAAATCGCATGAATTTGGACCCTCTTATTGAGGTTTTGAATAATCTGGCCTGAGGAGATAACTCACTGATTAAAGTGCTTGCTGATCAAGCAAGGATCTGGGTGGGCATGGCTGCTCCTCTGTAATTCTAGCCTCAGATGATGAAGGCAGGGAACCCACAGAGGAAGCTGGCTAGCAAGACTAGTTATATCCACGTGTTCTGGATTTGGTTAAGAGACCACGCCTCGATAAATAAGGTGGAAGAGTGATTAAATAATCTCAACATCAACTTCGGGCCTCTACATACATGTACAAGCACAGACATGTGCTCACATACATACAAAGTGTGCATATACACAGGCATGTATGCTGCACATGAAAAGCAGAACAAAGGAAAAATGAATAATTTAGAATCTGATGAAACTAACTGCTCTACTGTGTTTTTGTTTGTAAAGGCAGATATTGTCAACTCTTCTCCAGAGCCCATGAAAGTAACCTTCTTAAGCACATTCCATTTTGTATGACCAGATACTTGCACCTAGACTGATAGAAAATGAATATTCAAAAAGGTGAAACAATTGCTAAAATTGCCCTGATAACATCCGGCACCTCAGTCGACAGATGGCCATACATTCAAGATAGGCCTAGGAAAGTAGGCCAAAGGTTTAGTAACAGGGACAAAAGTCCTAGCTCCTAGTTGCCAGGTGAAGACTTGTTTCTAGGCCAGGTGGTAAGTGAACTCAACTCTAGAATTGCCCTCCTGATTTGCATAATAGGTATAATTAAGGAAATGCCTCAAGGCACAAGGAACCAGGCTTAGTTTTATGAACTGTAAGAAAGGGTTTAAGAGAGTCATTTATATTGCACTATTTTTGTATAAAAAGCCCACATGTTGGATATTAGATGTTTCTTTTGTTTGCTTGTAATTTAGTTAAATTATTAAAGCACCATAGAGTAACATTTGTTTTGTGGTCTAATAACAGCACTGTGCACAACCTAGAATAAAACATTTGTTCTAGAAATCAAAACCAGTTTTCAGCTTCTTCATACTTTCCTCAGGTGTGCCCCCCTCTTTCTGCCTCGTATCCTCGGTAGGGCCCACTTTCTTTCTTTTCCTTTCTTGATACATACCCACACTCTAGAAAACCCCCATCACTCTAAGTGCTAGGGGATCCAGAATGGAATTATCCGAGGGTGTGACAACAGTTAAAATGACTCTCCTTTTTATTCATCCCTAAAAATAGAAAGAAAAATAAAAGAGTAATTTGTACAAAAATCATTAGACACCAAATGGCTCCAAAGCATTGAAATAAAGCATTTGTGTTCAAGTATAAAAACTTTTCTTTTCTTTTTTACACTAAATTTTAACTTAGCATACAAAATAATGACATTCATCCTGGAGTTTTTGTAACTGTCCTGGAAAGGATGAAGATACAGCAATGAGACACCTGTGTGGGAGTCCTTCAGGGGTCTTTCAGTTCTGCTCAACTACTAGGATCATGTGTATGGCAGACAGGCTTTGGACAAGAGTGTCTTGCTGTGACAGGGATCTGGGGCTCTGCTGAGCCATTTGGAGTCCCATTGAGCAATCTGTGACAGAAGCAAGAATGTGAGATATCTAATTGTGATTTGGATAATCAAAAGTATTTATTTATTTATTCATTTATTTTAGTATTTTGTTGACCTCTAAGGAGATTTCTAGCTAATTGGTCTCCCATAGGCTCATATATTTGAATGCTTGGTCTTCTTTTGGTAGAACTGTTTGTGGAGGATTATGGGATGTTGGAGGAGGGTTGTTACTGGGGGTGGGCTTTAAGGTCTAAAAAGCCCATGCCTTTCCAACTTGTCTTTCTCTCTTTCTCTGCTATCAGTGACTACTCCAGGTCCATGCCTACCTGATGGCTGCCACAATCCCTGTTATGATGGTCATGGTCTCTAATCTCCTGGAACCATAAGCCCCAAATGAGTGCTTTCCAAGTTGCTTTGGTCATGGCGTCCAAAAGGAAGGAAGACATCCTCCTTCCTGTCCTCCGTTAAGTCTCCCCAGAATTCCTCTTAGTCCTGCTGTAGCCTCCTGCCTGAGCCCCTCCTCCCTACACATTCCCATTCGACCTTTTGGTGTGGACCCAAGGTCCACTAATTCTTTCCCAATGTCCCTTCAGCCCTAGCTTCTAGCTCAGCTCCAGTTGTAACCCCCTGAAACCTGCAGAAGCCCTTCTCTACCAGGGACCCACAGTGGACACCATTTGATGGCTCCCATGTAGGCAACCTTTATTTTCCTTCCTGTTCTTCATTCCAGTCTCTTTAGACTTAGCCTTAGTCTTGCTGCAGTCTGCTGGCTTGAGGCCCTTTCTTAGCCCACGTCCATTAACTCGGGACTAGGCCTCTTGGTGTGGAGCCAAGATTCTTTTAGTTACTTCGCATTGTCCTCTAAGCCTTTCCTTATAACCCATGTCCATTCCTTTGTGATTCCTCACTGACCTCCAGTACAACTCTCTACCAGGGACCCTATAGCCACCACAGTTGGCTTAGACTCGAAGACCCTACAGCTGCAAAGGTTGCCTAAGATCCACAATGGGCAACAGCAACCAAAGAACAGAACATTCATCCAGCAAAGATGAGATGTAGATATCACTGAGAAACACTTGAAATCTCCTAGTTCCTAGATCCCAGCTTAAAAACAAAAACATGAACCACCAAGACAATATACCTCCTTCTTAACCAGCAACTTTATTGTAATAGACCCTGAGAAAAGCAATGTTGCTGAAGCACAAGACGAGAACTTCAAAAGAGCAATTCGTGTATGTTCATAGTCTTTAAATGCTGTTATGAAGACTGTGGGAAAAATCAATTGAATGAAATAATAGAAACAACTCAAGACATTAAAGTAGAATTTAACAGACAAATAGAACCATGAAAGAAAGCCTAAACTGAAGTAAAACTGGAATGAAACACAGCGTGTCAAACCAAAAATTTACCAACAGATTAGAAGAGAGATTTTCGAGTCTGTAAGACAAAGTAGAAGAAATGGATAGTTTGGTCAAAGAAAATGTTAAATCTATAAGCGAAACAAAACAAACAAAACAACCAGGCACAAAATATCCAAGAAATCTGGGAGCCTATGAAAAGACTAAGCCTACGCTTAGAGGAAGAACAAAATAAAACAAAACAAAACCAGATCACAGACACAGGAAATCAACACACACACATACACACACACACATACACACACCACACACACACACAGAGAGGGGGGGAAGGAGTGAGAGGGAGGGAGGGAAAGGGAGAGGGAGAGGGAGAGAGGGAGAGGGAGAGGGAGAGGGAGAAGGAGAGGGAGAGGGAGAGGGAGAGAGACCTGTCAAGGTCCAAGAGGAATACATAATACTAAATATACAGGACCAGAAAAGAAACTCCCCAGGACACATAATAGTAAAAAACACTAAAAGTACAGAGTAAAGAAATGATGTTAAGATCTGCAAGGGGAAAAGACCAAGTCATATATAAGAGTGCAGGCCCATTTAAATAATATCTGACTTGTCAGTGGAGACTCTGAAAGCCAGAAAGGACTGGAGGGATGTTCTACAAAGTCTAAGAGAGCACAGATGCCAGGTCAGACCACTCTACCCAACAAAACTGTTGATAACCATTGCTGGAGAAAGAAAATGTTTCTCAATAAAATCGAATGTAAGCAATCTCTGTCCACTAGCAGGCACTAGACGAGAAACTTCAGGATAAAGAGAAGTTTAACCACGCTGAAGAGCAACCTGACTGCAAGGTACACTGGTGCAAAGGTATCACACATATTGTGGGAGTAACTAACCATTTTTAAAATTGAATTTAAGAGCACTCCATGAGATGGAATTCATACTTAACACTGCTAAAGTGGCCAAGAACCTGAGACTAGCTAGCTCATGGACCTTAGGGGAAAACTTACTGCTATTATTTTCCCAATGAAACATAGCAATAAATGACTTCCAATGACATATTGCTGTACCCATAAATCAGAGCATTGTTTCACCCTCATGGGAGACTTTTCTTATTGCAGTAGATGGTAATTAACACAAAGATTCACAACTGGATATCATACAGAGGGAGAGACTTTGGAGCACTCAGTCCTCAATGGGATGTCTTTGTCAAACACCTCCCTTTAAGGCTAACGGATGTACAGAAGAGGAGGCAGATCATAAGAGCCAGAGGTGATGGATGACTCCATGGAAACAGTGTCTTCCAGACACAACAGGACTGATGCAATACGAACTCGAAGAAACTCGGAAGCATGCAGTGGGCCTGGGTAGGTTCAAACCAGACAAAATCTCAGCACTGAGACAGTGAAATGAACAGAAAAATCTCACCCCTCAACCAAGAAGTTGTTTGTTATTGATACCTGCTGAGAAAGGCAGAAGCAGTTTTCTCCAATGGAGTGTCACTGGGTATATCAATCACACTCTGGGGCAGGCCCTATTCATTTCTTTGGGGTTTTTTCTTCTTTTTGTGGGGGAAGGAGGAGGGAGGAAGAGAATGAAGTTGGGTGTATAGGGAGATAGGGAGGGAATGGGATGAGGAAAGAATATGATAAAAACAGTTTTTATTAAAAATTAAATAAATTTTTAAGAAGAGAAAAAAGGTTGGCTAAATTTCAGGAATTTGACAGTTGCCTGTAAAATGTAGGGCTGCCAAAATGCTGCTTGAGTAGTTTACCTAAGGCTTTATCTTAGGCAAGTCTTTTGAAATTTTTAGCTGATTGAAGTAACAGTTTTAAACCTGCTTTTTGACAGGATGATTTAAATGTCTTGCTTTCAAATGTTAATTCGGGAAACAGAGGCTGAGAGGGAAACCTGCTATAGGATTTACAAACAAGATGACTTAAAAGGTAATTAAACTGTGAAATTCAAACTTTATAAACTGGTTTTGGCCCAGAAAAACTAAAATAGAAATCTAAAAATTTAATGTAAGGATTGTCTTCCATGTTCAGGTACTTTCACATGATTTCTGGACTTTGATCCACATGAAATATACATATATTTTGTCAATTTTGAGAGAACTAATTTTGCTAATTTGATAATTTTCAATAAGTAATATATTTTGTAATAATGTTAGAACCTTGGAAGTTTTGATATCTAATTTAGTGTGTATGTACATCATGAAATTATCAGGATAAAGCCAGTATCATTCCCAAAAAGGTAAAACTAAACTTAGGATCTCTGTTCATTAGATCATTAAATTCAATAATAATATATGAAAAATGTTCTTAAAGTATTCATTGTATAATGCTATGTAATTCTGATGTATACAACATGAAACAAATGTTCGAAATTTTGTTCAATTTTTACGTTTCCAAATTTATTTTTAGTGAATATTTAGTTACAGCTGTAAATGGAGTCCATAATTTGAAGTGTAGATTTATAAAAAAAAAATAACTTTTACAAGAAAAGTTTTATGTGTTGACCATAAGCAAAGTGCTATTTCTAAGACTTTGTGTTGTTTTCTAGTCAAATTAATTGGGCTTCTGTAGGTGGTTGATTCAGTGAAATCAAAAAAGGATAACTTTAAAAGACCAAAATTCAATGTTTTCTTTTTCCTATTAATTTGGTCAAGCTTTTAAAATAGTTGGGGGGGGTCACTTAAATTTCTGTTCAGGCTGAGGCTGTCCCTGCCTTTATACCTTCGGGTGAATCTGGCTACCACGCAGGTGAGTTCCACATGTGCGCCAGGTGATAAGTCTGTTCTAGTCCTTACCGCTGTTTTCAAGTTATTTGAAAAGCTGATTCAAAATTTAAATTGACCTTAGGGTTTTTTTGAGGTCAAAATTTAATGTACCAGTATAAACCTAGGACCTAATGCTTGTGTCTGAATTGGTAAGTTTGTCTTAGCAGATTAATCTGCTCTTAGAAACTCTTACAAAATAGAATTGGTTTAAAGGAACAGATTTTATATTTTTGTTTAAAGAGATGTTTGTTTTTTGCTAATCCTGTCAGACTTTTGATTACTTAGGAAACTGTCTTTTAAAAAGCCAAGATTCATTTAAGTGTTTGTTTGTGCTAAGTATTTTATGTGGCCACTTTAGAAGCAACTCTTTGGAAGTGATGGTAGTGTATCTAATACCCTATGCATCTGTGGACTAGAAGTATTTGGAACTGTGTGTATGTGCTTTCTATATGATGCAAAAGTTTGCAGAATTGAAGGACATGCAAAGTAATCACTCTGTTTCCTGTAATAGACATTTTATATCTGGGCTGTGGCCTATAAAGGGGTCAATGAGACATTTGTGATATTTTTGCTATTTTTAATTGGTACCATTCTGATGATACCATTCCAAATCTGCTATTGGGATGTCATGCTAGTTAAGCTCTTGGCCTACCCTTATTGCCTTGATAAGCTTTTATACATGAGATAGACCTGTAAAACAGAAAATGCGACTTTGTAGTAACTACCATTGTTCCCTAATTTTTCAAGGTGTCTAAGATTTTATGTTTGGTTAATGCTTTGGACAGATTATCTTACTAAGGCAAAGAACCTGAATTTTGTTTCAGAAGTAGAAGCTGAATTAAATGTAAATGACTTGTGTGTAGTTCCTGTACTGATGCTAGTTGTTGCTTGTTCGTTCATATGATTTCTTTTTCATTGTGTAGAACACTCGACCAAGGTGTTGTCTTCCAAACTAGAAATTAGTGATGTTCACATTTTCCAGGTTTGTGTTCATGTGTGCTTGATTGTATCATGGCTATTCTCTTTAAGCAAAGGCAATTGCACTGATAACAGAAGACAGAAATTATTCGAATGGACAGGGGCAGGGACAGGGACAGGGACAAGAACCTTGAAAATGAGCAGTTCTGATTCTTGTGTCTGGCCAAGAATGTCAGAAATTCTCCAGACAGACACTGATTCATGACCTGGTTTGGGTTCTGTCCTGGCCAGGGAGCAAGCATGCCAGAAATATTCTAGCTAGAGGTCCTGGTGTGTGTCAGAACCCCCAACCCAGCCACTTGAATGGAAGGAAACATAGACATCTTGTAGAGGCGGGGGTGGGGGGGAAGGGCGGCAAGTACACTGACCAGCCAATCCCTTTGCTTCACCTCAGTTTCTGCTCTCAGTCCTGTGAAAAGCCCCTAGATGAGCGTCTCCATGGCAACACAGCTCTTGTGACTCACTCTTGCTTAACAGCTCTGTCTGCTTCCTGTGTCTTAAGCCATCACCTATGAGCCTATAATAAATTCTTTTTTGAAAACTCATCCTTCCTGTAGCCCAGAAAAAAAATCATTCTTCAAATCTGTGAGACAAGAGGCTATACTCTGTGACACAGCGGGATTTTTGTGTGAGCTTCAGGCATTCTAACTCCTGAATTAAATCCAAGACCAGAGAGCCTCTGCCCTACTCGAAGACCCAGCATTATCCTCGCTTTAATTAGACATGCCACAGTCCTGTGCATTTCTAGAAGAGCTTCCTAATAATGACAAGTTATTAGACAGTCTCACTGTAAGAGTATAAGGAATATTTGATTTTCAAACCAGCTTTTAAAGATTTTGACTTTCGGTTTTTGTATTTTTTATAGAGCTTTAAAATTGTGCTCTGTTAATATTCTGAAGAAATATAACTTCTGACAGAAGAAACGGAGCAGCAATTTTGAGATGATAGGACATCCCCCACAGACATAATTAAAAGACAAGTGTTGCTAGGTAGGCCTGACACAAGAGGCACTCCTTAAAATTTGTCATGAAAGCTTTTTTCTTTTAAGATTCATGTTTACATTTCATTTTTGTGTGAGTGTGTGCGTGTGAGTATGCATGTGTGTTCGTGTGTTCGTGTGCACCTGCACATGTGTGTGTGTGCCACATATGTCAGGTGTCCATAGAGGCCAGAAGAAGGTGCTGAGTTCTGTGTGAGCTGCCTGATGTTGGTGCTGGGAACTAAACTTGAATCTTCTGGATGAATAGCAAGCACTCTGAGCCATCTCTCCACCACAAGCCATAAAGCATTTCACTGGCACTCCCTGACGCCTGTCATTTATCTGTTGCCAGTCTCTTGAGGTCCGTTGTTTCAATAGTATGATAGTCAAAGAGAAAGGGCACGTGTGTCTCTTCATCCCAAGCTCTGACCCTAATCCCTGGTAACATTCTTATGGTAACACGTCGTGTCATAGTTGTCTTCTTTCCCCATTGCCAACCCTAACCTATCTGTCTCCTTATTGTTACTCCCTCCTTCTCCCTAAACAATCCTTTTTCTTTAAACCCAGGTTCCACACATGACAGAAAATACAGGATTTGTCTTCTTGAGTCTGGCTTGTGTCAGTTGACATAATGATCTCATTTATTTTCTTACAAACCACAATTTGAATTTTACATGGACTGAAGACCAGCAGTTCCCCAGGAATTCACTGGGGCCTTCAGTGCCAGACTGGGAATGCCAAGGCATCCAGCCCCACGTACTAAGAAACTATAGAGTCCTTGGCCTCTCTGGTGTGAGATAACCATTGTGGACTACCCAGATGTTATCATGTAAGCCAATCTAATAAGTCTCATATGTACAAAATTATCAATCAAGAAATAAAAATTTAAAGTACTTGAGTATATACACATATACACATACATACGCATACACACATACACATATACATACATACACATATACATATATACATACACATACATACATACACATATGTACATACACATACATACATATACATACACATACATACACATACACACACATACACATATACGTACACATACATACATACACATACACACACACATACACATACACACACATACACATACATACATACACATATACTTATACATACATGCATACATACACATACATACACATATACATACATACATATACATACACATATACATACATACATACACATATACACATACATACACATACGCATATAAGTACACATACATACACATACATACACATACGCATATAAGTACACATACATACATACATACACACACACACACGCACACACACATACACATATATATGTTGTTTTTGTTTCTGGAAAATCCTGACTAATACAGTGGCCTAGAATGTGGTCTTAGCTTTGAAAAGTTTTTGTCAGCTAATATGAAGAAAGTTAATTTAATGACTTCCGGATGTACATATTGTTTAGGTCCATTTCACCTATTTGATTTTCAATTTGAGTGATTTATTCAAAGAAGATAGTAAAGTCTTGAAATTACTCACTATTATTGTATCATGATGCATCTGCTTTTCCTGTCTTAGAAATTGGGAGCCCTATCACTCAGCGCATATATATATTTAGAATTGTTACATTTTCTTTTTAAAATATGTCCAAATTTGATTTACTGTTTGATAATTTCATGGATGAGTACTACATTTACATGAATTTCCCTCTCTTTATTTTCCTTCCTTTTACTCTCATGTATCTCCTACCCCTTCTCCAATTCATGGTTGCTTTGTTCCTTAATTATAATTGCTTTATGTATGCAAATGTATGTATATAAATTTATAAATATCACATTCTGAGATTATTTAGTGCTGCTCACATGTGTTCAGGGCTGACATCTTGGGACTAACTAACCTATCCAGGGGCTTGTTCCTAGAGAAGACTGATTCTCTGTCTCTCAGCAACCATTGATTTTTACAGCTCTTCTTCTAGAGGCGAAGCTTTGTGAGAATTCCCACATCCATGCTGGGCACACCAGTTGCCGTTGCTATTTTTTAGGTCTTGTTTAGGCAGCCTTATATTTGAGATTTCCTGGGTGCAATTTTCCTGCCATACATAGAAGACACTGTTTGCAACAGAAATTTCATCTTGATTCCTCTGGCTTTTACAATCTTTCTTCCTTCTGTGATGCCCCCTGTGTTGTAGATATAACAATTGGCCTTGAGATCACCACAGTCAGTTTTTCTCTGCATTTCAACCAGTTGTGTCTTTCTTTTAAGTCCTCTGATGCAAAAAGGAGCTTCTTGGTGACAGGCAAGAACTACAGTTTCCTTATGTATAAGAGTAAGTATTTAGAAAACAGTTTAATGAAGAGGCACTAGTAGGCTCTCTTTTAGGGTTTGTGGCCTCACCAGTCATGGGGAGTGAGCTAAGTTTATAGACATGAATTCTCTCCTATTGAATGAGAAGGTTTTAAGTCCAACTAGATAGCTGCTGGCTCCTTCCAATATATAACTATCACGTCTTTTGGGATATCTTGTCATTCTGGTCAGTTTTCTGATTGCTTTTCTCCCTTAGCAGTTTATATAGCTCCTTCTGGTATTATGAGAGCTAAAGGAGGCTTTCGGGTCAATACCAGTTTGATTCCTCCAAGTCCACTATCTGAAGGGTATGGTGTCCTCAGCAGCCCTATTGCTGATAGGTAATCAGGACAATAGAAATAATCTGTATTGTACTGGGTTGTCTTGTACTCCTCTCCCCAGCAATTTGAAGGTTTCCCATGCCTGGCAATAGGGTTTTTTAAAATTAGATAATCTGGCTGGGCAGTGGTGGCGCATGCCTTTAATCCTAGCACTCAGGAGGCAGAGACAGGTGGATTTCTGAGTTTGAGGCCAGCCTGGTCTTCAGAGTGAGTTCCAGGACAGCCAGGGCTACACAGAGAAACCCTGTCTCGAAAAATCAAAAAAAAAAAAAAATTAGATAATCTGTGTCTCTTGGGCGAATAGTGTCACTCTGTATGGCACAAATTAATTTAAATTATCTGTGTACCTGTCTATGATGTATCTATTATCTATCTATATGTATATGTGTGCACATATACATATACACATATACATATATATATAATGTGAAGTGGACATAAAATAATGTGGTTCTCTATGGCTTTAAAAAATCTTTAGTGTTATTTATCTCACCTTCCTCCTTCCTCTGTGTTGACATCCCTTCTCTCTTTCCAGGCAAATGTCACCCCTCCACTTCCTATTCCCATTCCCCTCTTCATAGCGCCAGTGTCCTACTGGTCCCCTCTCTAAAGCGCCTTTTCCTTCACCGTGGTCCCTTTTCACTTTCCTGGTATGTGCTGTTATTTCAGGTCGAAACTTTCCATACTCTTTCTTTGTTTTATCTATTTAATGGATCTGGTTTGATTATTTGTTTGTTTGTCTTACTGTGATATGCTGTGGGGAGTTTCTTTTCAGGTCTTGTCAATTTGGTGTTCTTTGTGCTTCTTGTATTTGTATGCATATGTCTTTCCTTAATTTGGGGAAACTGTCTTCCATAATTTTGTTGAAGATCTGGTCTATGCCATTGATTTGGGAATCTTCTCCTTAATCTATGCCCACAATTTAAAAATTTGGTCTAACCATGGTATCCATAGTTCCTGTGTGTTTCTTTAGTGCATGTGTGTGTGTGTGTGTGTGTGTGTGTGTGTGTGTGTGTGTTTCTAATTCCTCTAGTTTGTATTCTAGTCTTGATATTTTATCTTGTACTTGATCCATCTACTTGCAAAGCTTTCCCCAGAGTTTTCTAACTGTGTTATTTAGTTTTTTAGTTTCTATCTTTATTTTAGCTTGAGTTCTCTTTAATGTCTGTCTACTTATTGAATTCGGGTTCCAAATCCTGGAGTGCTGCCATCATGTTCTTCAGCGCTATGCTTGGGTTTTCTTGGGCATCACGCAGGCATTTATTGCTATTCAGATCAAGTTCCTTGGGCTGTTTCTTAGTGTCTTCTTTAAAAACTTCTTGAGTTCTTTGATGAAGGTTATGATTGTTCTTTTAAATTCTGTGTCCTTGGGCTAATCTAGGTAATTCTTATTGGAAAACATTCCTATATTTGATAGGGCTTAGTGGTACACTCTCTTAATCTTTCATAATTTTTTTTGTTTTGAGAATGAGATATGACTATGTGGACTTCTTTCATTGGTTGATTGTCTAATGCAGAAACAGCACATTAGCTTGCTACACAGGATGCTTTATTTAGCCCAAGCCAGTGTTTGTTTTTATTCCATTATTTTTCCTTCATCTGAAATATTTCTCCTGTCTATAGATTTTGTGATTGTTCTTGTTTTCCCAAGGTCTTAGGGTTTATCATTTAGATATTTATGTAAGACGTGATTTTAAAAATAATTAGGTTTTATTCTTTGAAAGTTTCACAGATTTATCCAATATTCATCGATCAGATACTATCCACCACTACCCCCCCATGGCTCAATCTAGTGCCCCCATCCAATTCTCCTCCGGGTTTCATGTCCTCCGATATTTATTGTTATTAATAACCCTGGAGTCCTACTAGTGTTGCCTGTATGGGGCTATCCACTGGGACATAAGCTGCCTACTAATGTAGAGCGACTCTAACTCCCTCAGCCAAAATCAACTGCTAATATCTCCTCTAATGGGGCTGAAACCTCAGGGGCCCCATCTCCATCTGTACTGGAATTTTGACTGTCTTCATCTTGAGCAGATCTTGGACAGGTAAAGGCAGCTGCTATGAATTGATGCATGCCACAGCCATGCCTTGTCCAGAAATCAACAGCTCTCTTCCCCATTTACCAGCTCTTACATTCTTTTCTTCCCCTTTCTGTACTGTATCTTGAGCCTTGGACGGTGGGACATTAAATGACCTACTCGCAATTTAGCATTTAGTGCTAGTTATACTCACACTCTGACCAGTTATGAGTCTCTGTAATAAGCACTACTCATAGCAAACATGTTTTTTCAACCAAAGCTGAGAGCAACTGAAATCTATGGGTATAAACATAAATGTTTAGAGTACAGTTTGACAGTATGGTCATTTAGCAAAACAGCAATACTTGGTTTCCCCATGAGACCTACTATCACCTCAGTTGTGGTCTTTTGATCAGATTTACTGTACCAGGCATGAAGTCTATGTAGATTAAGTCTCATAGCAGAAAGTGGTTGGTTGCCGACACTGCCCTCATTGTGCCATTATTGCACTAGAGGCACATCGTTCCAGGTGGGTCAGTATTATAGGACGCAAGACCCAATGCTAGGTAAGACCATTGATGTCCTTTCTCCCCTCAATGGCCCACATAGCATCTTATAACATTATGTAAGCTATCTATCACGGAGAGAGTTTCCTGTTCGGTTGGATGTTAATTTCTCTGTATCCTTCGTCCAAAATGAGTGGTGTCTTCAGCATTGGTGTCTCATTGGATAGTTAAGGTGGACAGCCAAGAGCAGTGAAATAGCCTGTGTGGTTTTGCATGCATCTGGGGCCTCCCTAACCAGTGCCTTATAGGGAAGTATCACATGCCTAACTCTGAGACTTTCACTTAATAACCCTTCTGGGAACAGTATTGGCCACTGATGCAGGGTACTTCTTTCCAACCCTTTAATAATAATTCTATTTTAAATTAGCTTGTAAAATAGGATATTTCCACTTGTGTCTTGGTCATTCTAACTGGAGCAAGATGGGTTCTTAAAGTAGTTTCCATCTGTATTTCCCTGATAATCAGGGTTTTGAACAGCTTTAAAGTATTTTTTTAGACATCTCTCTCTCTCTCTCTCTCTCTCTCTCTCTCTCTCTCTCTCTCTCTCTCTCTCAGAACTTCTTGTTCAGTTCCATAGCCTTTTGAAATTGTTTTGTGTATATGTGTGTGTTTAGTTTTTAAAAATTCTTTGTATGTCTAGACAGTAATTCTATCAGATGTGTAGCTTACAAAGATTTTCTCCTATTCTGTGGGCTTCCTCTTCACTCAATTGACAGTTTCCATTGTTGCACAGAAGGCTTTTAGTTTCATAAGATCCTACTTATCGATTATTGGTCTTCCTGCAATACAGGAATCCTATTCAAAACATTCTCCCCTACACCTGTCTGGTGAAGCATAGCCTCTGCTTCATCCTCTAGCAGAGTCAGAGGATTAGGTCTTATGTTGAGGTCTTTGTTCCATTTGGAGTTTTGTGCAGGATAAGAGTTAAGAGCTCTGTTTCACTTTTTTCAAATTGAAATCCAGGTTTCCCTGCACCATTTGTTAAAGATGCTCTCTATTCTACAACATATTTTTTACACTTTTACCAAAAGTCAGGTATCTATACTATATTTTTTTTAGTTTTTGTGATAATATATCATTTTCCCCTTTCCTTTCCTCCCACTAACCCCTTTGCACCCCTTTGCTCTTTTACACTTTAATTGTTCTTACATATATCCATATAAATGCAATATTATAATATATTCCTAAATACAACCTGTTACACACACACACACACACACACACACACACACATGTATGTATTCATATTCATATTGCCAGAGCTGACTGCTTGATGTTGGATAATCAATTGGGGAGTGCTTTTCCCTGAGGAAGTCTGGGTCTCTTGCTTTCAGCATTTCCCAGTAACCTACAAGTTTTTGTTTAGGGTTGAGTTCCTGCAAGCTTCCTCTCTTCCACATTAGTGTGACCATTGCAGTCGTTATTGTTCAGGTTTTGTTTAGGCAGCCATGTTGGTGAGACTTCATGTGTGAAGCCTCTCTGACATCTAGGAGACACAATTTCACAGCAAATTTCCTGTTCCTCTGGCTCTTACAATCTTTCTGACCCCTTTTATTACATATTTCCTGAGCCTTAGGTAGTAAAGTAGATGCATCAGTTGGAGCTGGATACACCGTGAACTCTTGCTCTGTGCATTTTGATTGGGTGTGGTTTTATGTAATGATCTCTGTTGCAATGAAAGTATCTTTGCTGAGGGGCTAGAACTACACTTATCTATGGGTATAAGTCGTCCCCCCCCCCATGAAGCTTGTATGGTGATTTCTGATACCAAGAAAGCTAGTACTCCAGGGGGAGACTTTTAAGTCAGATCCAGCTTGGATCTAGGTGTACGGTGTCCAAAGTGCCTGGTGTCTTCAATCTCTGTGAGTCAACAATATACAACCCTGATCATTAAAACTATGTATAGAAGCACAGACTTGTATATATTGTATGTGATTTTAGGTAGCTAGATAAAACTATGATTCCTTTTGATGCCTGTGAATGCCAGAAAAGGGTGTTGTATCCTCTGCAACTAGAGTTACGGATGCTTGTGAGCCACCATGTGGCACTGGAAATAAAACCCAGGATCTAGGAACAATCAGTCAGGATGGTCCACCCTCATGGTCACTAGGCAAGCATCACCACATTCCTGGCTGGTTCTGTCGTCTGCTGCCTTCTAATGCAGCTCTCCATACCTGGATGCCCTGCCTTGAGTCAGGTCGGGTCTGACTTCACTTCCCCTGACTTGTCCACCAATGTGGAACTCTGCAACCTGGAAACACTACCCTTTCTCTGAGACCAAGGCTTTTACCCCGAGTTTTGGACATCTAAGCTAGTTTCCTCCTGCCCTGGGTCAGCTCTGGATTCTGCTGATCTGAGTTTTGGGGCTCATGGTCTGTGTATTTCTGCTCTGCTTTGGCTTCCTCCATGTACCCATGATTTCTACTGGTTCAAGTTCTGCTTTGTTTTTGTTTTTTTTTTATGTTACCCCAGACTGCCTTCACTGTGTTCTACAGAGTTTGCTATATTGTGTTTTCATTTCCATTTAATTCTAGGAATTTTTAATTTCCTTTGTGATTTTCTTAGTGAGTCATCCATCATTTAACATCACGTTGTTCAATCTCTTTGAGTTTGTGTACTTCTTTAGGTTTAAAAAAAAGTCTAGCTATATTTCATTGTCGCCAGAGTACAAGATGTAATTTCAATTTTCCTATCTCTGTTGAGCATTGCTTTGCATTCTAATATATGATCGATTTTGGAGAATGTTCCATGAGCTGCTGAGCAGAAGCCATGTTCTTTAAGGTTTGGAAGGAATGTTCTGTAGATTTATGTTAAGTCAATTTGGTTGATGCTATCTTTCTACTCCAATTTTCCCACTTATTTTGTCAGGATGGCAAGCCTATTGTTGAGATGAGGTTTTAAAAGTCACACACTGTTACTGTGGTAGGGTTAATCTGTGACTATATATCTAGTATTACCTGTGTTTTGAAATGGGTGTATTCATGTTAGTACTCTTGGTACACTGTTCCCATATTAGCATGCCGTGACCTTATTTTAACTAGTTTTCATTTGCCAATTTTATTTGTCAGATATGAAATGGTTTCTATACCTGATTGTTTCATTGTTTCCTTTTGTTTGGAATATTTTTTTCCACCCAAAGTAATGGGTATTACTGATGTGAAGGTGTACTTTTTGAGAGGTGAAAAAGATGGGTTATGTTTTCTAAGATACTCTAATAATCTGTGTCTTTTATTAGAGGAATATATACTATGAATATACTACTGAGAGATGCATATTAATAACATCATTTAACTGATTTTTGTGTGTACACTTTCTGAGGCCCCTTTTTGAGTACCTGTCCTAGCCTCTTCTGTGCTCTTATCCTTGTCTTTAGACTAAGGCTGAAACATTCTTTTCAGTTTCTTCTGTAGATTTATGGCTTGGTGCTTATAAATTCTTTTAGCCTAATTTCATCATGAAATGTCTTTATTGCTCCTTGAATTATGACAGTTTCACTGGATATACTAGAATGGGCTAGAAGTCTTTCAAAGTCTGCAATGAATGTTTTCAGGTCCTTCTGTCTTTAAAAGGTTCTATTGAATAACCAGCTGTTACTATGATTGACTTGCCTTTACATGTTATTTGGTCTTTCTCTCTTGAAACTTTCAATGGCTTTTATATATATATATATATATATATAAATATATATAAATATTATATATATAATATTTAATATAATTTATATTATAATATTATAATATAATTATATATATATATTAAAATTAAAGATATATTTAATATTTAATAAAATTCAATAAATAACATAATTATAAAGTATATAATATAAAATTATATATCATGTATCAATAATATGATTTGGGGAGTTTCTATTCTGGTCCTGTGTGTTTGGCATTGTGTAAGCCTCTTATAGATGCCTGGAGTCTCTTTCTTTAAAATTGGAAAAGTTTATACTATGATTTTATTGAAAGTGTTCTCTATGCCTTTATAATGGATGTCTCCTTCTTCTATAGCCATGATTCCTAGATTTGAGTTTTCATCTCAAAGCGAACGTTGGATAATGGTTTCTTCATTTTTAAAAATATTGTTGATGTTGACTGAACGGTGCAATACCTTTACCTTGCCTTTAAGCTCTGACACTCTGTCTTCACCATCATCACTATGTTGCTGAGGCTTTCCACTGCTATTTTAGTTGACTAATTCTTCATTTCCAGCTTCATTTCTGTTTGGCTTTTCTTCAGTATTCTTATGTCTTTATTGACTTCTATTTTTAAGTTCTGAATTGGCTTCCTTAATTCATTCATCTGTCTGTTTTTCACTGGAAAACATCCATGCCCACTTTGCGTTCTCTGGACATATTTTAAATCAGTTGTTTGGATTCTTTGTTTAGAATTTTTATCTATATAATTCTCATTGCAGTCCATTACTGTGGGACTTGCCATTTTTAAAGGAGACGTATCTTAAGAGTTTTATATTGTTTTTGTTTCTGTATCGTGACTTGTGCCTCTGGGGGTCATTTTCTTGATAGTTTTCTTTCTTTCATTCTTACTTGTATCCTGTTTTTTTCTTTTAGAGAGAATATTTATAAAGATCAGGAAAGGACTAAGTCATAGTGGAGTCGAGGTGTCACTTTCCTCCTCTGCTAGACATGACCCCAATCTTTTATCCCTAGTCTGCTTCAGCTGTCAGGTACTGTCCACAAAAACATTCATTATACAGGTATCAATACACTGTAAAATAGAATAACAGTGATCTATGCAATATGTAATAATATTCACCCCTTTATTATCAATAGTATTACAGGGTACAGGAGAACCAACACTATTTTGTGGACTAAGATAGTAGTTGTCATGTATTTGTCTAAAAATAGGGGAGGAGACATGGTGAGATTAGCGATTGTTATGTTGTTGAAAAAATGAAGGGAAGAAGAGTTTTGTAGGTGTATAAAGGTGAAGGACAGTCATAAGTGTCTTTTCTGGTGAGCTAGAAGATACTGTATCTTAACAATTAAAGTTCAAAATTGCTGTAGTTCTATAAAAGAATAAATATGATAAAGAACTCAACTACTGAAACATGAGAAAAAAGCCTAACATAAAATACCTTAACCCAAAAGTTGCCTTAGAGCCAAGTTCTATGTACAAACAGGTAAGTTATAACTACACACACACACACACACACACACACACACACACACACACACATGAATATATATTTTTCATATATATATTTACATTTCAAATGTTGCCCCCTTCCTGGTCTCCCCTCTGCCACTCTTCCATCCCATCCCCCCTCCCCTTTGCTTCTATGAGAGTGTTCCTTCACCTACCCACCCACTCTCACTTCAGCCCTCTAGCATCCTTCTACGATGGGACATTGAGCCTTCACAGGACCAAGGGCCTCTCCTCCCATTGATGTCTAACAAGGCCATCTTCTGCTACATATGCAGCTGGAGCCATGGGTCCCTCCATGTGTACTCTTTGGTTGGTGGTTTAGTCCCTGGGAGTTCTGGAGAGTCTGGTTGGTTGATATTGTTGTTCTGCCTATGGAGTTGCAAACCCCTTCAGTTCCTATAGTCCTTGCCCTAACTCCTCCATTGAGGTCCCTGTGCTTAGTCTGATGGTTGGCTGCAAGCATCTGCATCTGTGTCGGTAAGGCTCTGGCAGAGCCTCTCAGGAGTCAGCCATATCAGCCTCCTGTCAGCAAGCACTTCTTGGCATCAGCAATAGTGACTGGGTTTGGTGGCTGCAGATGGGATGGATCCCCAGGTGGGGCGATCTCTGGATGGCCTTTCCTTCAGTCCCTGTTCCATTTTTTTGTCCCCGAGTTTCTTTTGGACAGGAACAATTCTGGGTTAAAAATTTTGAGATGGCTGGGTAGCCTCAGTGTGTTTTGCCTCAGTGGTGTTTCATGTTTCTTTCCAGTCCTAGAGTTGTCCTTTGTTACTGTTTATTCAGGTCAGGGAGGAAGCTACTATGTCCTTTGTGTGCTGACAAAGCAGGACATTCCACAGATACAAGGCTTCTTGCAGGTTGACCTTCCTAAGGTTTGTACAATACCTATTTGGGCTTGGGGGATCCTGATGATACACTTCCAGGCTGGTCTCCACCTCAGCCACTTAGTGTCACTCCTTGTGCCTGGGTACCATGCCCTGGGTTACCACTGACCCATTCCCTGCCTCTACTACTCTTTGGTGTGAATCTCCGTGGCTGGGCATGCTCACAGGCTCACTCCCCACCTTTATCACCACTTTGGGGTCCCTTTGTTAATTTTAAATGCTCTTACTTTCCTTGGAATAAATTGAATTTTTATTGTTTTGATTCTTCTTCCACTGGGTCACAGTAAGGCATCTTTTAGTTTGCCATATTTCCTGGAAATTTCCTGACAAACCATTAAAAAACAATGGGAAGAAAGGAAATTAATATATGGAAGAGAAATCCACACTCATGTGTACTGCAGCATTAGTCACAGTATTAAATATGCAAAACCAAACTGGGTCTAAGGATGGAAGAATAGATAAAAAAATTGAGCATTTAATTGTAAAAAGAAGGAAACTTTTGTGTTTGTTTTTAAAACAAAACTCATTAACTTGGAGAACATTAGGTTTATTTAGTAACAAACTAGGTATAGAAACACTAATGAAGATGTATAATTATAGATGGAACTGAAGAAGAAAAACTACTTATTGGGTGGCTCCCATACAAACATATGAATATAGACAGAGCCATATAATCTCTAAGCTTCACAGCAGTTATATGAAGTATATAATATTCAATTGGTTTCTTTTACAGAGTTAAAAGTTAGAGTCTAGTCAGGTTCTCAGAGAAAAGTCAAGGTAAGGGTAGACAATTCACCTAATTCCTCCTTTAGCTTGCTAAATAACCAGAATTTTGCTTTTGCTCTTCCTTCTCTGATAAGAAAGCATTCCTTCTACGGCTCTATGTAGTTCACTACTTTGGTCACTAAATGTTTTTATGACCAAGTGGGTTGACTCTGGTTGGAAAGTTATTACAGGAACAATGTGAGCAGCCCTCTTTTATTTGTAATCGGAGGGGGAAAAAACAAATTAACTCTCCCTTGGCTACAAAGTGAAATACAAATTCAATGTTCTCTTTCAGCCTCTCCTGGCAGATAATGGAATGGACTTCACAGCATGTTCCAGGTTGATGTTTTCAGAGAACATCTCAGTCCAATTTGAATGTCCACTGCTCTCTCTTCACATGTTCATGTTTCTGTTAAGGTAAGTGCTCTTGTCATATTTTTTGAGGTGAATCACAGGGACTATTTGAATCTATTGCGTAGTCATCAAGAAATACTCTATTTCGTATCTTGATGTCCGGAATCCCTGTTTTCAATGTAGTACAGATGGCATCCTGGTCTTTCTGTCCTTGAGCTTCATCAACTCACATCAATAAAGCTTCTTAAATGTCTATTTAATATCTCAGGCTTCACCATGCTCTGAGGACATGAAGAACCTCAGTCTGAAGTTCTAAAACTTCACAGCAGTTTTGTGGTTTAGAATCCATTCTGGAATGGTAGCAATAAGAAAATGACTTGCTACCACCATTAAAGCAACATGAAAAACACTGTGCTCTTTAGGAACAGAAACTGTATGGGACACATAGTGGCCTTGGACCCCTAAAGTCAATAACATGGCTTTATTGTTGCTTCTTATGGCTAGAATCTATGACTCAGATTATACTAGTGGTGTGCTTTTCAATAATGGGAAGGTGATTTATTCTACTTTAATTTTCCTCGGTGACAGAGTCTACCTTCATCTGGCCATCTATCACATCAGTTTCCTTGCCAACGGAGTAACTGTCTGTCACTCGTTATCATACTATTTTGACATGGTCCTCTGTCCAGTTGTACTATCTTTATTTGATTGTCTTTTCCTTTTTTCACTTATAATAGTTGTTTTTTACTAATTCTTTCAAAATTTCATACAATATATTTTGATCACATTCACCACAATTCTTCTGCCTATTTCCTTCCAGACTCACCCCTGCTTCCTTACTCCCCAAAGTTTATAATTTTAAAGTTTTATCATTATTAATATTATTTTTACCTTGATATGTGGGTTTGGTTATAGGTTTGCTCTGGTTTTCAAGTATATTTTTGAAATTAAAATATAATTACATTATTTCTTCCTTTTTATTCTCCTCTCAAACTCCTCTCATGTCCCTTCCCCCCTTTCTCTCTCTTAAATTCATGGCCTCTTACTTGCTTATTATGAGCATGCGTGCGCGCGCGCGCGCGCGCGCACACACACACACACACACACACACACCACACACACACACACACAGAGGCATGCATGTGTACATATTCAACCTGCTCAATCCATATCATGTTACCTATGTGTATATGATTTAAAGGTATTGGATCACCAATTGGAGGCTCTTTCCTGGGGAAGACAATTTTTCTCCAGCATTCTTTAATTGCCTGCAGCTCTTTGTCTAGGGTTGGAGCCTTGCAAGATTTCTCCCTTCCACATTAGCATGTCTTTTGTTATTGGCCTTGTTCAAGTCTTTAAGCAGACAAGTCACTGAAACTTCATAGTTGTATTGTTCCTAGCATTTCTAGCAGGCACAAGCTCACAGCAGGCATCCTATCCCTCTGGATCTTACACTCTTCCTGCCCCTTCTTCTTGGTGAGTTCTGAACCTTTGGGGGTTGTGTTGTCGATGGATCAATGTGAGCTAGAGACCACACAATCACCTGTCCTCTGCATTTGGATCAGTTGTGGTTTTCAGCAATGGTCTCTGTATGTTGAAGGGTGAGAGCTTCTCTGTGAATATAAGAATATATATTTAAAATGAAAGCCCAAATCTAAGAATTATGGCCATAGAAGAAGGAAAAGCCCATTAACAAATGCATAGAGAATACTTGCAATAAAATCATAGAATAAACTTTTCCAAATCTGAAGAAAGAGACCCCTTGCATCTATAAGAGGATTGCAGAATGCCAAACACACAGGACCAGAAAAGAAACTCCCGAAATCACACACACACACACACACACACACACACACACACACACGTGTGTGTGTGTGTGTGTGTTGTTGACATTAACTGAATGATGCAATACCTTTACATATAATATAAAAATCAGGAGACTATTCTCCAATGTTCTGCTGTCTAAAGTGCATGGCATCTTCAGCAATGGGAACATACATTCCTCCTCTGGGAAGAAACCAAGGGCAAGAGCAACATACTGTAATGTTTGGGGAGTCTCTTGGACTCCTCTGACAAACAATTCCAGAAAACTTTTTCATGCCTGATATTGGGGTTTTGTTATCTAGTTTATGGATCTTGTGGGAAACATTACCAGCTTAGGATGTACATTTTCATTTAAACCATGTATACACATGAGATATATATGTGTGTGTGTGTGTGTGTGTGTATGTATATATATATACACACACATATATGTGTGTGTGTGTATGTGTAACTAGATAGCAATATTTTTAAATTAAAATATAATTATGTTTTTCCCCCTTTCCTTTCTTCCACCCAATCCATCCCATGCTCCCCCGCTCCCTCTAAAATTCATGTCCCCATTTTCTTTATTATTTTATATATGCACATATGCATAAATATATAAATACAAACTGCTTAGTTCATTTAGTGTTGTCTGTATGTATGTGTTTTCAGGGCTGATCACTTGATATTAGATAACCAATTAAGATTTGCTCCCCCACTTGAAAATATCATCCTGAGTGAGGTAACTCAGTCACAAAAGAACGAACATGGTATGTACTCACTGATAAGCGGATATTAGCCCACAAGTCCAGCATGTCCAAGTTTCACTTAACAGTAACCGCTGGACTGAGAGTGAGGTACCAGATGGAGGAGTTGGAGAAAAGTCTGAAGGAGCAGAGGGAATTGGCAGCCCCATGGAGGGAGCAAGAGC
>CM052722.1:12317718-12340484 GCA_028551405.1 Uromys caudimaculatus | reverse complement strand
GAGGTAACTCAGTCACAAAAGAACGAACATGGTATGTACTCACTGATAAGCGGATATTAGCCCACAAGTCCAGCATGTCCAAGTTTCACTTAACAGTAACCGCTGGACTGAGAGTGAGGTACCAGATGGAGGAGTTGGAGAAAAGTCTGAAGGAGCAGAGGGAATTGGCAGCCCCATGGAGGGAGCAAGAGCATCAATGGGCCCGACCCTCCCCCTGGTCGTCCTCTAGTTCAGACCACTAACCAAAGAATACACATCTGTGGACCCATGATTTGGACTACATAGGAGGCAGAAGAATCACCTTGATGACCACCAGGGAGAAAGGAGAGGACTTTGGGCCTGAGGGTGCTAGTGGCCCCAGTAAAAGGGAATGTCAAGGTGGGAATATGGGAATGGGTGGGTGGGTAGGTGGGAGGAGGAATTCCCTCACAGAGGCGGGGAGGGGCAGGGGACACGGGGTTTCCAAAGAAAAGGGGAATCATCGGAAATGTAAATAAAGTATCAAAAATAAAGAAAAAAAAAAAAAGATTTGCTCCCCCAACTTTCTGTCCTTTTTTTGTTTGTTTAATAAGCACTCAATTCTAGTTTGTGATGCCCATATACTTTTAGATGTGAGGTTATCTGCTGGAGCATGGTCAATCTACCAGGAGGCACACCCTAAAACAAAACTGACTCTTCTACCCCACAGAATCCATCTGTCCACAGCTTCTTAATTTGGGTGGAAATTCCTGAATCATGCTAGAATCTTTACTAGCTTGATCTTGTGCAAGCAGCCATAGCTACTAATAGTTCGTAAGTGCAGTGGTCCTATTATGTCCAGGAGACCAGGTTTTATTTCGGTCCTCCCAGGCCTGTCACTCCAACAATCGAAAGATTGCTTCCCCTTCCTCAATAGTTCCTGAGCCTCAGGGGATGGATGGCTTAGTTGTGGCTAAGTTGCCCCACTGGGACTTATTCTCGGCACTTTTCTTCTAATTTGGAGATTCTCTCTCTCTCTCTCTCTCTCTCTCTCTCTCTCTCTCTCTCTCTCTCTCTCCTCTCTCTCTCTCTCTCTCCTCTCTCTCTCTCTCTCTCTCTCTCTCTCTCTCTCTCTCTCTCTCTCTGTGTATGTGTGTGTGTGTAAAATGGTAGGAGTTAGTACAGATGTCAATAATGGTTCTTTAAGTTTTTGAAAAGGAGATTCCTTTTTTAATTTTCCAAATGTTTCTATATGTTGAACAGTGGCCTTCATTACACTCATTAATCCTTCATTTGCATATTTTTATGAACACAGACAATAAAAACAAAGCTTAATCCATCCAAAAGTAATCAAATAGGTACCAGTTACCAAGCACCATGTGTATTAGTCAGGTTTTTTGAGAGGAAGAGAACTAATCAATGAATCTTTTTTAATGTGAAAACGGATATAGTGAAATGGCTTAAAGACTGTGTTCTGGCTAATCTAATAATGTCTGCCTCTGATGGTAAAGGTCAGGAATACAGCAGTTACTCAGCGCATGAGGCTGGATGACTCAGCTGGCCTTTAATTTCCGTTGAAGTAGGATCTAGTGGCAGTGAAGAACGGCCTCTGTAGCAAGATAAAAGAACTTGCCAGAGAGAGTAAGGACAGAATCTCTCTCCTCTATTTACTGTGTGTTTCCAAAGACAGTAAGGACAAGCAGGCAAAAACCAAAAGCTTTCTTCTATGTTCTTTTATGTGACCTGTCACCAGAAGATGTGGCCCAGATTTAAATGATCCAGATTTAAGCTTGCTCTCTCCTCAGATGATCTAATCAAGAAGAATTCTCTACAGGTAGGCCCATTTGGGGCTTTAGTTAGTTTCAGATGTAGTCACGTTGATAATCAAGAAGAGCTAGCACAAGTTCACTCCTAGTCAGCATGATGCACAATCATGTGTTCTTATGTTGTGATTAATTTCCAAATGAAAACAAGGAGGTCATAATTATATCTAACATGATATAACCATTGCAAATATAACTGAAAACACCATCCCATGTACAGTCGCAAACACTATATATTTTAGAATAGGCGGCAGTGTCCTACGAGGGACAGTCCTTTAGTGTCTCATAGCTTAAATATAATAACTGCTATTATTTCCATTGATGTTACATTACATGATAAAGATAGAGGAAAGAAAACAAAAATGTCTATTTAATACACACACACACACACACACACACACACACACACACACACACACACACACACCATGTCCTTCACAAAATACAGCAGAAACACTCATGTCAATAGAATTCTCATTTTTGCACCTGGTTACATGGCCATAGATGGTATTTATAATTATGCTTCTTTACTTCCCATTGTGTATTTCCTCCACTCTCAGCAAGCACCTTGACAGGTCTTGGTTTTTTTTTTTTTTTTTTTTTTTCAGAAGGAGTGGCTCATAAACGTAAGATCAAAATGATGGAAGCAACGAGGAACTAAAAGACAGAAGGCAGGCATCTCCAGAAACAGAATTGTTCTTTGATCAGAACAACTGAAGGGCCACAGTCTCTTGGTGGATGTGAGATTGCACACGTATGCCATGGAAGTCTGAGCTTCATAGGACAGAAAGAAAATAAAAGTCCTTCTGAAGGTCAGTTGCCCTGCAGTCTGGAGGTGATAGATCCTGGTGGGCTTGGTGTGTGTGACTCCTTATCAGAAGCACCCATGGGTGTTACCAGTCAAGCTAGATTCCTTGCTTAGAGCTTCTCACTCCACCTGAGGCTTTTAGGTCATTAACTCTACCATACCCGCATTCCTGAAGGGTCTGTGCCCTTTGTCATCCTGCCTGGATTGAGGTGTTGCTGTTTCCCACTGACTTTAATGACAGGACCTGGTAACACCAAGAGATGCCCTAAAGAGATCTCTGGACATTCTCTTCCTTACCTCCACTGTGGAGAAGCAATCCAATTTACTCACAATAATTTCAAACATTGCTATTCCTTTCTTAGCCTGTTGGCTTAAGAGCACCAGAAGCACAGAGTGATCAGGGGGAAGGCTGAGCTTCCAGTTCAACAAAATGTTTATTGTGGCTCCTGTCAGGAGTGTCCCCCAAACTGGAACCAAAACTTCTAGGCCAGCAGACTTTGAAGTCATGGAAACACAAAGCAATCCTTTTCCGAGTGGGTCACCAGACACGATAGGCAGTGGAACCGTGCCCATTTCTACATCTTCATCCCTGCACTCATGAATCCCGGCTGTTGGGAAAAGTGCACTACATCTTGGATGCTGATTCAAAGCATATACCTGCTTTCTGGAGACTCCTGCCCCAGCTTTCCATGCTGATGCCACCCAATTGGTGCTGTAAATATGCCTCCGAAGGGCCATTCCACCTTTCTATCAGGCCAGCTGCTTCAGGATGGTGGGCAACTTGGTAAGCCCAGTGGATTCCATGATTGTGGGCCCACTGTAACAGCTCTCTGGTTGTGAAATGAGTTCTGTGATCAGAAGCAGTACTGTGTGGAATACTGGGATGGTGGATAAAGCATTCTGTAAGTCCATGGATGGTGGTTTTCACAGAAACAGTATGTGCAGGAAATGCAAATCCATACCCAGAATAAATGTCTACTCTAGTAAGATCAAAGCATTGTCATTTCCACGGAGGAAGAGGTCCAATTTAGTCAACCTGCCACCACCAGGTCACTAATTGGTCAATGGGAATGGTGCCATATTGGGGCCTCAGTGGTGGTTCCTGCTGCTGAGGAAATAGAAACGAGGTAGGGAGGCTGGGAAGCATTTGCAGCAATAGTTCCTAGTTTCACACCCCAGCACTGCCATCTAAATCTGCTGCTCTCTGCAATGAGAACGCTTGCCTGATTTTCTTTCATGCTGTTCCATCTGCAATAACACTTTCCTACAAAATTTTTATGCCAATTTTCTGTCCCATGTTTCCTTCTGTTGATGACCACTTCATTATATTTGATGTTATGATCTTTTTAATCTTTTCATTTGTTTAATGGCATTTAATGAATCATTATCAGAAGACTAAGATTTACTCACTCATCTTGAAATAAAATGTTTTTATTTGATTTGTTTAAAACATTGAATAAGGCTTGGGGACATAGCTCATCTAGTTAAAGTGCTTGCCAGACCAGTTAGAGAATCAGAGTTAGGATCTCTAGAACCCACGACATATCTGGATTTCCAACCTTAGAACAAAATGACAACACTAGCCAAATCTGTGAGTTTTGGGTTTGATTGTGAGATCATGCCTAGATGAATATTGTGGAAGAGAAACTGAAAAAAGATTCCCAACAGCAAACTTGGACCTTCACACACATGTGCCTGCACACATACATGTGCACATACACATGTAAACACAAACACACACACAACATACATACACATGGAAAGAAGTAAAAGAAAACCCATTTCTTCTGTTATGTAAGTTAATTCAACATGTATTTACAATGAATACAACTGGGAGACCACCACATTTTATACTTTGTAGATATTTATGGTAAATTAATAGGAAATACTAGAATATTAGTTGAAAGTGTTTTTTTTTTTTTGTTTTTTTTTTTAAGAGGAATAAGCAGGTTGGAGGACAGTTGCCTTCAAAAGAGGTAACTTACTACAACTGGACAAGTTCGGACTCTAGGAAGCATAACTATGGTTAGTTACCTTAGAACAGAACAACTGTTGACTTGGTAGTCTAGATCTGTGCCCTTTGAATGATGACTTTTTGGACAAATACACACTGAGTACTCATGCTTGGCTAGTCTGTTTCAAGGCTAGAATTCTGCCACAGAGTGTTATGAAATGATGAATAGATTAATAGAGATGATAAACATGTACACAGACATATGTGCTGGGTATAAGATGAAGAAAAATCAAACTAGAGGAACCGAAATGGCAGTGCTTGTTTCAGGTAATAGAGTCATCAGGAAATGACTCTAGGCCAATGGTTCTCTGAACCCTGTAGTCAGTCAGATGAATCATACTATCAAATTATTTAAGCTTGGAAAATGCACATATGATAGAATCCAACGCAAACCTCCCACTGATACGTTAACAGACATTGTTAGTAGGCAGTCTGAATGAGCATTATCAAGAAAGTTGCGTCTGGTGCATTTTTCAGTCTCTTTTGCCTCATCAACAGTCACGCTTATTCAGTACTGTCCCGTTTGACTGAGCTTGCACTGGACTTCATTAGAAGTACCTCCTCTGGACTACTCTGGGCCATGGTGGGGAGGGAAGAGGTGGGATGATGGTTGGGGAATGGTCCTCTGGTTTCTAGCTTGCATTGTTGCTAGAGGACTCCAGGTACACCAGGTCATGGGAAGAGTCACCAGACCAATGACAGGTGATGGCCTGAACTGGGGCCAGGGAGGAGTTCATGTCCTTCCCAGAAGTCATAAGATGGTTCCAAACACATGCCTGCTGTGAGTTTGAAACATTGGCTTATCTTGAGTGGATGGGAAGTTCAGTGGCTAGTTCTTCCTCTCCAAGTCCTAGCAGACCAGGACAAAGCCTCTTGCAGAAATGGCCACCCACAGATCATCTGTGTCAGGAGCTCAGGCCGTCAGTACAAAAAGCACACACTGTTGGCCACTAGCATAGTGTTAGTGGCCACTCCAGTTTTGGTGACCATGCCAGTGTTGATGGTGCCACCAGTGTTGATGGTGCCACCAGTGTTGATGGCCTTACCAGTGTTGGTTACACCAACATCAGCATCAGCATCAGCACTGGTGGCTGACATTAGAATTGATGACTGCCAGAGAGAAAGCTCACACTTCAGGCGAAGCTCAAGGTGCTGAGCAGCAGACATAGTGGTAAGATTTAGCAAGAATCATTTCTATTTTGTCTCTATAGCATTGCGTCTGGCTCTGTACATACATTTGGACATATGGACATACATTTTCTATAAGACCTTTACACTGTCTGTAAATCTGGCAAAGATTTACTTTGCTATGCTGAAGCCTTTTTATTTGTTATGGTTCTACTGCTCAATTGTTGGTATATCCTAAGATAGGAGAGTTCTGGTAAGGAAACTGCCTATGCCATGATTTCTATCTTTTAACTTTGATTACTATATCAAAGGGTTTTTAAAAGTTATTTATATATTTGCATAGCTTACTTATTTATTTTATGTGCGTTGGTATTTTGCCGGCATGTGCATCTGTGTGAGGAGGTCAGACCCTGGAGTTACAGACAATTGTGAGCCACCGTGTAGGTGCTGGGAATTGAACTCAGGACCTCTGGAAGAGCAGCCAGTGCTCTTAACCGCTGAGCCATCTCTTCAGCCCTATCAAAGGTTTTTAAATTCTGTTTATCTTTTCTAAAGGGTAATTCTTTACTTCATTGATAGTTTTCATTGTTGTATTGGTTTTCATTTCAATATTTTCATCTCTGATCTTTGTTCTTTCTTTTCTCCCATTAATTTTGACTGTGGCTTATTCTCATTTTTGTACAATCTTGTGACATATTGGGACTTATTTAGCATTGCTCTGGTAATTTAGTGTTATTTACATTTATTTTGTGTATATTAATGTTTACCAACACATATGCATATGCATCCCAAATGTGTCTGGTGCCTGCAAAAGTCAGAAGAGGGGGTTGGAGCCTGTTGAACTTATTCTGGATGGCTATGAGTCACCATGCGAATGCTGGGAACTGAACCTAGATCCTCTGCAAGAGCAAGTGCTCTGAACCACTGAGTTTCTCTCTAATCCCACCTGTCCAGTGTTTTAACGTAGGTACTAGTAGCCATCAACCTCCCTGTTAGAGCTGTGGTGACTTTATCCCACAGCCTACGACAAATTACATTTCCCTTTTCATTTAATTCTTAGATGTTTTTCATTTGCCATTTAATTTCCTTAATATACCACTGGTCCCTCAAAAGTGTACTGTCCAGTGTCCATGTGTTTATATATATTATGTTACATAATTCTTTAAAAACTATTGTTAAGTATGTATTAAACCAAAATATTCCTTATGGCTCAGAGACCTTTTCTTTCTAGTTGTAAACTGGTGCTTTTCTTTGGCACCATCAGGTTCAAAGTGAACCCTGACTAGGGGATAGGAATTTGTGCAACAATAATTTGGTTTTATAAGTGCTAAAAAATAATTCAAGCACATGGTGATGTAGCAGAGATGAAACAAAACTAAACAAGAAAGATGCACAGCCTTTCTGATTGGCAACTAAGTAGTCATCAGAGTCACCTGAAATAAAATTACAACTACAGTGGTGAGAGGATGTGACCCATCTGGTTCTCAGGAAACCACTGAAAATTTCCCTGGCAAGAGGATAAATACCTTGGGAAATTAGTCTCTTAACCAAGACTCCTATATAAAATAGATATTATTTAGAATATGATCAGTAACATTTTCAGAGATCACTTCATAATAAACATTAGTAAGATTTATTTACCTTTATGTTAACTTATATTAAAATATTTTGCATATCTACAATTTAATACCACAAACTAGTATTTCAATACAAAGCAGTTCAAATAGTAACTGTCCTTTAAACTGTTCAACTTTATGATACTTCAATTTTCTTTACCAAAAATATGCATAAATATTCGTCCACTCTTAGGTTTCTGATTCACTGGCATTTCCAGTTGTTTTTCTAATCTTAAGTTAAATTAAAATGGACTACTTTTAAAGGCTTAAGTTGGATTTTTAAAGTTCTCTCCCAATGCAATATTTAAAGATGGTAGCATTCATGTGCCTAACAAATTTTGCAAAATTGTTTCATGGATTTTAAGTCAAGTTTCTATAACATGAAATGAATTTTAGAAGGTATATTCAATATTTTCATCAACAACATAATATACATGTACAAAGTATATCTTTGCTGGCTTCCTAGTTTTACCCTTCTTATTAAAGTCCTGCCATGACTGGGCAAAATACATATGCTCTTCAGTCTGACTGTCATAGTACTGCGAGGATGACTCTAAGAAACTGGAATCCCCCCCAGGAATATCATGCTGAGAGAAGGAACCAGAGCCAGAAACTTGCCTCCCAGGATGTCATTTCACACAGTGCTAACAACTTGCCAGGTCACCTTTTTGGAGAAACTGGATGGTAGAAAATGATAGGTTAGTGATGGGTTGGGCCCAGCTTTTTAGGACTGCTCAGATGTGTGACTCTCTGGCCCTCTCTGCAAACTTTAATGTCACTTTAGATCACAAGGGCAGACTAAAGGGCATCACTTAACCTTCTGTCTTTCCTCCCAGTGTGTCACATCGAATAAAGTTCCCCTTTCTGCTTTTTGTTTTTGTTTAGGGGGATTATGTTTTGTTTGTTACCATTAATTTCCTGGTAGTTAGCCTGCATGTGAGCAATTCTAATCTTTTGGATCCATCAGAGGAAAATGACTTTTCTTGCCACGTGGTTTATTCTTGTTCCCAGAAGAAGTCTCCTCAACTATCTATTTTTTTTTTACTATCCCTAGGGCAGAGAATCTATATCAGTTATCTGTATAAAGCCACAGTACTAAAATTTAACAAAATAACTTTAAAAACCCTAAGTTGCAGACTAATAAATATTGTGTTTTCTGAAGTTCTCTTGATTATGTTACCAGGGGTAAGTTGAATTAATGCAGTCTGGGTTTTCAGATGTGAACACATCTTTAAGCTTGACTATTGAAGCAAAAGGGGAGGGCAAACCGTCAGAAGATCTATATTAAATTCTACATCAAATTATTCTTAGGACTGGACAGTAACGCCACTGAATGCTTTAACTTTTCTTAGTTCTAATCCTATACATTGCCTGTAAGATATGTAATGAAGTCCTTTTACTTGCTTGAGGACAATGTTGCTTCCTTTGCTTTTCATGCTTTATAAACAGCAAGGCCTTCTTACACAGAAGAAAACGTATCATGTAGAATAAAGGATGGCCTCCGTGGTCCTCTCCCATCTTTGTTTATCCCTATCCGAGTGTTGCTTGCAACCCTCCTCAAAGGCTGCTTTATACATCTGCTTTTAATGTTATCATGGATCAGTTATGTGATATAGGATTTAATGGCCATCTTAAGACAGGGTTTCCCAGGTCTCTTGCTCTCTGCCCTATAACAATTACATAAAAGTAACCCTGACAGGCACAAAGCCCCCATCTTCTCCCTCTGTGTTTTTCTGTCAGAATTTGCAAAGAAGAATGAGACTTTCTCATGAAGTTTAGTGAGTATCATTTTAACAGCTTCTGGCAGGGTCGTACGTTGTAAAGCACACAGTTCTCCACAGGAAGTAGCATTCTTTAGCTAAACTTTTATTGCCTGTACCACCTTTCCCCCCTCCCCCTTCAGTTGCTGGTTTTTCAGTGTGAAGCCCCCAGAGCTGGCTTTGAAAGTCCTTTCTTCCAGAAAGAATTGAGTCTGTTAAAAACTAAATGAGTGTTGACAAAGAGTCAGCTATTTATGCCGTTGCAAAGAAACCATAGTAATTTGCATTTGAGTCAAAACTAGAAAGTTTTTGATGAATTCGATTTGATGAGTCATAAAGGATAACTAGTCAAGATTTGAAGTATTGAGATTTGAAAGTGGGTGTTTTCCATGACTAATAATAACTCTTTGATTTAACTCCCTGGATATGTGAAGGGTCAGATTGCTCAGGTCAAAGAAAATGGCTTGCAATCATGTGCAAATGAATTTTCTGGAGTGTGTGTGTGTGTGTGTGTGTGTGTGTGTGTGTGTGTGTGTGTGTATTCTTAATTTTATTTTGTTAGAATGTGATAAGATAAAAGATTTTATTTCATTTTCTCAGTTTTGGTAAGACTTGGATTCAAGAATATTTCTGAGCAGCAAAGAATAAATCAACTGCGTCCTTTTAATGGATTTTTAAAAAACTAATGTCTTAGGTTTATTGGTTCTATCATGTACTTGATCTGTGTCTTTGTTGATTCGTTTTACATGGATGAGCTCTCAATTGGTAAGAATAGAGTATTACAGTGACTCGCAACTATTATATCTACTATCTGTTGCTCTTTGTCCACTAATACTTGTTTCCTTAAATTAAGTACACTGCTCTTTGGTACATATATCTTTACAGTCGTTATCTACCTTCTTGGTAGACTGGTATCTTCTTTTATAGGTAGTACTCATTTTATTCTTGACTTGATTCTATTCCAGGTGCTTGAGTTCCCTTTCCTTGGGCCATCATTTTATCTGTTCCTGTTCAATTTTCGAAAACTTTGTCAGGGAGGTGAGTTTCTTTCAAGCTGCAAAGAGGTAAGCCTTGTTTTGAATTCAGCATGGCAATCTGAATCTTTTCCTTGAAGGAGCTGTAAGAGTTTACCAGGGCTAGCTTTGAAACATGTAAACTAATGCCTGCTATCTTGTTTTAGATAGGGTCTTGATATACAGCCCTGGCTCTCCTGGAGTCACTATGAAGACCAGACCATCTATCCTCTACCTTCCAATTTCAATTCCAAGAAGCTCAGGACCTAAATCATTTAGATCATTGTTAATCTTTTTTTTTTTTTTTTTTTTGACATAGATCCCTAGCTTAGGCACAGCATGAGGACTCGGTAGAATGTAAAAATGCGTGTTTATCTTTCATTTTGCACCTCAGATTCCATTACTGCAAACATGGGGTGATGACTCACCCTCTCTTAATGCTGACTAGGGAGGAGAAGTTGAGCTCTTTTCTTAAACTGAGTCGCAGAGTCACACATTATCTCTACATAGGTATGTAAATATAGGTGTGTTACTGCAATCAGCTGACCCTCAATGGCAGGCAAGAATGCAGACACTCACCTCTACCTTGTCCTATGATGGGTGCAGGGATCCACATACTAATGCCTTCCCGGGAGCTTGGAGGGAAGAAGAGAAGAAGAAAGAGTGCTACTAACTAGCCTGCCCTTCTAGTTCCCACCCCATTAGTCAAAGCCTTCCACTTTTTTGTTTCCAAATGGAGATGGTGACTCAGTTTCTTACACAGTTCAATGACACCAAAGTAAGAAACAAATGAAGTACTTGCTAATCCCCTCCCCAATCTTTCTAAGCAGAGTGGAAAATTTGGTGTGCCCAGTGATGATCAGCCATGGCTCCAAACCACCTACAGTACTGAAGCTGCTGGTGGAACCTGTGTGTTTATTCCCTGTGGGAGCTCGCTATACGAAGGGTGGGAAGAAATGGAATGTCAACCAACTTTAACTCAGGAAACTTTGTTCTGTCTCATTTATGCCAATATAAAGGCAGGATCTGGTCTTTGGTAATTGATTTTTATTTTCAACTTTAATATATTAAGAGGCATCTAAGATATTAGTATGGCACACACTGTGCCTTGTCTATGAGTGTGTTTCCAGAGAAGTTTAAATGAGGAGGGAAGATCTACTCCAAATGTGAGTGACACCATTCCAGGGGCTCGAATCTTTTTTTTTTTTTTTTTAACAACAAAAATCCAATTTATTTTCTTCTTTTTCATTATATTTTTAAAGACAAGGTTTGTTGTTTTTGTTTTTGCTTTTTTTGTTTTTTTTTTTTCTGAAACAGTCTCTTTTTTTTGATACTTTATTTACATTTCCAATGTTTCCCCTTTTCTAGGTCTCCTCTTTGGAAACCCCCTATCCCCTCCCCGCCTCTATGAGGGAATTCCACCTCCCACCCACCCGACCACCCAGGGGCTCGAATCTTAAATGGAGCCATGCTAGCTGATATTTGGGTATCAGCCTCCCACTGTTGGGAAAAGAGGTAGAGAGAGATATTGGATAATGGGGAAGAGTGGGTATTGTCAAAAGAGACTTTCTGTTCTGTTAAATTGTCCTTTTGGGGTGGGAATATGGATATTCTTGGAGGTGTTGTGTCTGTGTGTCTATCTATATGTCTGTCTGTCTCTGCCTCTCTGCCCCTCTCTCTCTCTCTCTCTCTCTCTGTGTATTGGTGGAATACAAATGGAGTCCTGTCTGCAACGTGTGAATTTCAGGAAAGTTAGAGTGGTGTTGACCACAAGCCCTGAAGTCCTTAGACAGGATAAATTCTTCTTTCTACTCCAGGGAATTTGAATCTCTTTTATCTGTATTATTTCTGTCTTGTCATTTTTAAAACATGAGATCTAAGTTATAAAAGGGGGGCCATGTGACAGATATGGCTAGGGTGAAGACACACACAGAGGAGTGCAAATCTGTTTTATAAATCTACTCAGGAAATTCTGAAGCATAATAAACTTTGAGAAACACCTGAGCTACTAGAAAATGGTGTTTGCAGAGACAGGAAACATCTGAGCACAGTTTGCTGCAAAATCCAGATTTCAAATGCCAAAGAGGAGAATCTGGTGGTGATATAGGGTTTAGAGTGTAAAGGAAAATGCAGGCAGAAATGTAATGGTAGATCTGCTGTTGACAAAATGGGGGTCATGTGAGGTATGGTGGGCAGAGTTTAACTTGTTGACCGAGAATTCCTGTGATTAAGCTGAGACTCCAGTCCAAAACTTTGGGCTGCAGTTCAAATTTCTACTTCATCAAATTCTAGCTTTAAGATCCTTGGCCAAGATACATGTCTGAGCTTTTGTCTTTCTAGCTGTAAAATGGGAATAATGAAGGCATCTATTTCAAAGAGTTGTTAGGGTTCCATAAGATGATAAATAAAATATTGAGCCAGTTTCTCACTCCCATATATTGTGCTCAATATGGGGTAGAACGTATATTCTATTAAGAATCAGTTCTGAGACTCTCCTCCAGAAGCAGGATGAAAAATTGTGAAACAGCTGGGAGATTTGCTAAGATGACCTTTGTGTGTTTACCTAGCAAGCAGTGCATGTTTTTGAAGGAAGATCTTTCTCAATCTTTCCAGGCCAGTCTATTGGAATTTCCATTAGGTCTTGGTTAGTTTCAATCAGAATTGAGGTGCAAGAGGGAGGTATTGGGGACAGTGGTGGGTTCCATATGTTACCTCTGGATGTAAGTTTTCCTTTGCTCATGGAAGGTGAGGAGGATGAGGAAACCATGCAGACATTAAGGGAGGAACCAGTTTTTGTTATTGCATATACTATCATTTAATTATCACAACATCTCAATGAAAGAGGAACTGTTATTGGCACTAATTTTTTGATGAAAGTCAGAGGATTTAAGGAACTTGCCCTGTCACTTGGATAACCTAAGTTACCTGACCAAACTAGACCTTGAACTCAAACTCTGAGATTTGCTCTTTTTGTGTACTGCCTCTTTAGGGAAAATTACATTTTTCAAAAATCTATTAACATTTCTTTCTATGACTTTCTGATGTAATAACCTCTTCAATTTCTCTCGTAACAGCAACTTTATGATTTAGAGAACCAAAATTATGAAAGTCTTCTTGAACGCTTGCTATGTGCTAGATTCTCTCCTAAATACTGGTCATATAGTAGAGTACAAAATAGGGGCCATACACAAGTGAAAACCCATACCATAGCATTTATTGTTTAGCTAATAACAGAAACTTAAGATGTATGATGATAAATGACGGGCTGAGGGCTTTTTTTTAATTTTTGAGAGTATGATTTAATTATTTGTCTCCTTTCCTTTTCATTCCTCACACACCCCTCCCAGTTTTCCTTCAAATTCATAATCTTTTTTCAGTAATTGTTATTGCATGCATATATACATTTATATATTCCTAAACATAACCTATTCAGTCTGCATAATGTTACTTGTAGGTATATTTTTCCGGGCTGCTCATTTGGCACTGAACAGCTAATTGGTGTTCTCTTCCCGGGGGAAGACCACTCCTCCTTCTCCCGGCTTTCCTCGGTTTGGATTGAGTTTTGATTTAGCTCGAGTGCAGGCATAATAGCCAGGCAGAGATTGTAGCTTGGCAACCAAGGCCACTGTTCTTTCATCACTAGCAGATGCTTAGAGATTTTTTTCAGGGAAGATTTTGAAAGCTGAGGTTCATTTAAAGGGAGTTTAGTCAAAGCATGAAAACCGAGGGTGGGTGTGAGGAGAGTCGTTGGAATCAGGCAAAGGAGAAATTGTGAATATGTCTGGAGACAGAGGCTGGGACACAGCTTGTACTCTCCCTACTGCAAGGATCAGAAATCCAAATGGACGTCAGAAAAGAGGGCTGCATTTTTCTTCAAGATTCAAAGCCATGCACAATGTAACCCCAGCATTCAGGAGGCTAAGGCAAGAGAATTGTGAGCACGAGGCTGATTGATTCTCTCTCTCTCTCTCTCTCTCTCTCTCTCTCTCTCTCTCTCTCTCTCTATATATATATATATATATATATATATATATATATATATATATATATATACACACACACACACACACACACACACACACACACATATATATATATATTCAGTCTAGGAGAAAATAAAGTAAGCATGATTTTAAGATTATAAATCATAAATATACATATAAATTGCTCTAAATTTTATCTAGGTAAGTTAAAGACAAGTAAGGGTCATGTACTGTAACAAATAGGGCAGGAGAGAAGAAAATATTCTTTCCTGGATATTAATGCCTTAGAGAAACTAAAGAAGAGGGACCTAGGTGAACTCGACCAGGTACTTATTATCTTTGAGAAAATTGCAGATGAAGTGCATTGCCACTGGTAATGCTCTTGAAGTCATCAGAACTCCAGCATTAGGAACAATAGAATAATCTCTGCTTTTAAACTTCCTGTTACAGAAATCAGGGATAGCTTTTAATCTTGTCCAGCAGCATTAAAGATTGCTAACAGACTGGAAAAAATGGATAAATGTTTAGAATACTTTCTGCTCTTGCAAAGGATCTGACCTTAGTTCTCAGAACCAGCATGGTGGCCTGCAATGGTCTTTAATTCCAGTTCCAAAGGATTCAATGCCCTCTTCTGCCCTTCATGGCACCAAGTAGACAGGGGATGCCACAAACCAGCACATGCTACATACACACATGCAAGAAAAAACACTTGTGCACATAAAAATAAAAACAAATGAATCCTGCCAGGTGAGGTAGCACAAGTGTTTAATCCCAGGACTTTGGGAGTAGACATATGTGTATCTTTGCGAGTTTGAGGCTGTCTTGGCCTACACAGCAAGTTCTAGTCCAGCTAGGGCTACATAGTGAGATTCTGTCTCAAAAATATTGCTATGTAGTGTCCTTGTCAGTCAGACACAAGTAAGAAATGGTTGTGGGTATTTGAAATGATCTAAAATTTTAAAGCGATATTGAGATAATCAGACATAAAGAGACAACTATATAGAAACCAGTTTTCTGAAGCCAGCAATCACTCTAGTTTGTACTTTGGAAGAGTAAGAGGAACAAGTAGGAGTCATTGGGATATATAAGACATAGGCAAGTCAAAAATCTGCATTTACACAATCATTTTTTAAAGATTTACTCTCTCTCTCTCTCTCTCTGTGTGTGTGTGTGTGTGTGTGTGTGTGTGTGTGTGTGTGTGTGTGTGTGTGTGTGTACAAGTGCCTGTGCAAGCCAAAAGATGTCAGATCTACTGGCTGGAATGACGTGGGTTCTGAGATACTAGGTATGGATGCTGGGAATCAAACTGATGTCCTCTGGAAGAGCAATATGTGTGAGATACAGAGGCCCATGCTGAGTGTTAATGTCCTTGGCTTTCAGATGCTCATTTGATTTCCAGAAAATCCATTGTGTTGATATAAGAAAAACACATTCTTTCATTTCATTTCAAGACCCCAGCTACACTATAATTCAGAATTAATTACTCTCTCCCCCCCCACCAAATCTAAGACACTACCCTACTTCCTGATGTTTGCATAGGCATATATATACACACATGAAAATTTAATAAAGAAGCGGGAGTAATTTCCTAGGACAGTTAATCTTGTTATTCAATAAATATGAGGTCTACCTCATATTTTAAACTTGTTGTCTATACTGTGGCATAGGTTCTTGGGTTACATACATATTAAATTAAAGAAAATGATGACAAAATGCGATCCATAGTCCAGGTGGGATGGTTTTACTGAAAGACTATATGAGCTTCCTCACTAATTAAATTTAAATAACCTAGTCCTGCTGGTGAGACAACAAATGACTCTTAAAGTGACAATCTGCCTTTGGTTTGTAGACTTCTCGGACTTCTTGAAGGTTCCCACTTTCAAGCTTAAAGAGAGAACTGTTAAAATAACCAAACCATGTCTCAGGACTTGATCCCTAGCTTTCCTGATTGTTCACAGTGATAATTGGTTTTACTCCATATTTTTTTAAAAAATATAATTTAAGGCATAAAATAGCCTCATGGAAAATAATCACAAGCTGGCATGGTGACTTTTCTTTGTCTATTTGATTTTGTCTTTCTGTTTTTGTTTGTTTATTGAGAAAAGATCATATATTTTCCAGGTTGCCATTTCTCATGATGGAGCAGAGGAAGGCCTCAAACTGCAGGTCATCTTGCCTTTTTCCTGGGTTGAGATTATAGGCATATATGCATTGGGCTTGTAAATCCTAAACAGCAATGTTAAATGGTGTTGTCAAAGACAGAATTCATCGGAATAATAATTTACTCATTCATTTAGTTATTGCACCAAGGCTCAAAGACTATTTTAGTCTGGATTATTGGCTAGGTTCTCCAAGTGTAAAGAGAAACTAAATAATACTGAGCTTCAAGAAACCTACAGTTTAGGAGAGAGGCAGGTTAAGTCAGCAAAGCGAGGCACTAAAGAGTCGCAGGAGAAAACCAAAACCAGCAAATGATAGAAGCAAATGGGACTGTCCAGCATCTCTGGTGTTCAGAATTAGCACAGCTAGGTCCCAGGTGCTTAAGGATGTGCATGACTGAGTTAGTTCACTGAAATTCAATATTGGAAAAGAGAGAGTTGGAGAGTTCTAGAAATTATGTTTATCATAAAGTAGGGTGAGAAGGAGCACAATGCTGTGTCACAGGTGACAATAGGATGGCATAGATGACAATAGAAAGTAGGAGAGGGAGCAGGGAGAAGTTGTTATGAAAGTAGAAAGAAAACAGAATGTTTCCACACACAAGCGCAGTGCTATAACAGAGAGCTCTCTTGAAAAGTCAAGTCTGACTTTACTGCTTTGAGAAAGTCCCGATACAGTTGGAAGTATTGTAGAGTAAAGCTCCTTTTAAGGCTGCACGCTTAAATGTCCAAGTAAGGGAGGTCAGAAATGGAACAGGGATATGTGATTGCACGTAGGGACTGGACCTTAAAAAGCCAAGGTCATTGGCGCTGACATACACTGAATGTCTCTATCCAATACTGTTTGTTGACCAGCCCCTGGTAGATTTCATGGATGGTGGAGGAGCACAGAACAATAGCAGAGTTCAGCATGAGTTGGGCTCTGGGAGTACAATGATCTATCTAATCTGCCCAGAGCGAACTCAAGATGAGCAAACTTTGCATTCCATGCTACTTTGTTCTTTGGTCCTAAACCACTCTAGCTGACCAATTGGCAACTCCAAAGAAAAACAAAGGATTAATAACCCTCATGCCTTGATGGCTCCAAGAGATGAATAGCTAGCTCAAGAAAACAGAAATCAGCACAGATTGGTGTAAGAAGTTAAGACCCGCCGGGCAGTGGTGGCGCATGCCTTTAATCCCCGCACTTGGGAGGCAGAGGCAGGTGGATTTCTGAGTTCGAGGCCAGCCTGGTCTACAGAGTGAGTTTGAGGACAGCCAGGGCTACACAGAGAAACCCTGTCTCCAAAAAACCAAAAAAAAAAAAAAAAAAAAGAAGTTAAGACCCATGTTTGAATTCAAGTACCTCAGCAGAGACAAAGCTTTCGTTTTTTACTAAAGATTTTGTTGTACACATTGTTTTGTGTGTATATACATCTTCTTATATATTCATAACATATTCTTATACCATATATTAATTATGACTTTTAATTTCCATTATTCTGATTTCTTGTTTCAGTTTTTTTGTTTTAATGTATATGGGTATTTGCCTGCATGTGTACCACATTCATGAAGTGCTCATAGAAGAGGGTGTTGGATTCCCCTGGGACTGGAACTACTGTCAGTTGCGAACTGCCATGTGGGTTCTAGTAATTCTCCACAGGAACAGCTAGTGGTCTCAGCCACTGAGCCATCTTTCAGCTTCCTTGTTTCAGAGGACCTGCACCACAAATGGCTCACGTTCACCAGTAACTCTTGTTCCAGGGGATTTGATGCCTTCTTCCGATCTCCACAGCGTCTAGGCACACACATGGCAAACAGACTACATGCGAGGCAAAACGTTCTATGTACAGTAAATAAAGATACAAAATTTAAAAATAAATAAATAAAAATTAAATAATTTTTTTGTTTACTCAACAATGACCAGCATCGCAAGCTATCCCTAACAGGTTGATAGAATGCTTATCTTGGCAGTAACTAGTAGCTCTCTGATTGGGTGACTCAGCAGGAGCGAACTCGAACCTGGAACAGGAGAGGTTACCAATCACTCAGAGCTAGATGTTAGAGAGCCCAATGCTGCCACTTTACTAGACCAACATAATCTCTAATAGCAGTCTGTATTTGTTCTTATGCCCACAGAGAAGTGTAGCTCTCACTCCTCACCACAGGAACTTCTCCACAAGTCAGAAACAATTACAGAAAACTGCAAGCTGTTAACATGCAGAGAACAACTGATAATGTGGTGCCCAGCCCCAGTTGGTACATCTAAACATCTGTAACCCAATGGCACACCTAAGACTCAGGGAATACTGAGAAAGATGAGGTGAAAAGATTTGAAGACCCAGAGGAATGAGAAGTCTGCTGTGCAATTGTCTCCTAGAAATGACAATGAAGCTACACCCATTATACCACAACAATATGGCTTCCTAAACAAGACCAGATACTGACAACAGTAATGGACATGCTAATGTGGAAGGGGCAAATCCCAAGGGACTTCATCCCTAGACAAAGAACTGTAGACAACTAATGATCCTCGGGGACCAGCCTTCTAATTATCTAATACCAAATGGTTAGTCCTAAAATCACACACACACACACACACACACACACACACACACACACACACACACACACACACATGCATCATTAAATGAACTCAGAAGGAAGAATACATACATACATACATACATACGTACATACATACACACAGACCCACACATACAGACACACACATACAGACAGGCAGACACAGAGACCAAAATTTAGGAGCGTGGGGGGGGGAAGGCTTGGAAGGAGAGGACATGGAAGGGTTGGAGGAAGGAAAGGGAAGGGGGAAAATGATGTTACAACTTTAATTCAAATGAAAACTATTAAGAAGATACAATTGTGGTTTATATTGTTTCTGCACCAGCTATTCCCGGCACTGTTATTCCTAGATTGGGGGTGCCATGATGGTTGGGTTTTAATTTATTTTTGTATCTTGTTCATTTTTATTTGTTGTTGGTTTTGTTTTCTTCAAGACAGGATTTCTCTGTGTAACCCCAACTGCCCTAGAATCGCTTGTAGACCAAGCTGGCCTTGAACTCAGAGATCCCTCTGCCTCTTCCTCCTGTGTGTTGGGATTAAGGGCATGCGCCACCACCACCAGCTTTGTTTTCTTAGTTTTATGTGATGCTGGGGACTGAGAACAACACCCATGTTGCACAGGCAATCTGCCAGTTCAGCTTGCTCTGCACACAACCCATTCCTGTTCAAACTTCAGTGAATCCTTTAAATCAAAGAATTTGGTAGATTTAAAAAAAAATAGTTGATGACTAAGCCCCAAATAGGCATGTCTAGTTTAAGCCAATCCTGTGTGTCTAGCGCTATAGCAACAACAGAAATCACTGAAAGTAGTTTTTAAAAAACTTTTATTCTAGTACACTGGAAAATACAGAATAAATGGATAGATCTCTAGGGTACCAATATTGAACCAAGAGGTTGTAAGATATGTACATAGGTCAACAAGGTAGTGAGATTGAAACAATAACACAAAGTATCCAAATAAGTTGATATAGATTCATCCCTAAATTCTACTAGACCTTTAAAGAAAACTACCACCAATGTTCTTTAAAGAACACAAGAAAATATATAAAGAACACAACAAAAATATAAGCCAACATCCTTGATGAATATAGATGCAAAAATGCTCACAAAAATACTTACAAACTGAATTCAAGAACACAATAAAAGAATGATACACCATGAGCAGGATCTTTACAATCTAGGGTGAAAGGATGGATTAACATAAAAAGCAGTAAACACAATATAGAATAGAAATAGAATTAACGACAAGCGTGACATTACCATGGCGATAGATGAAGAAAAGTCATTGACAAAATTTACACTATTTGTTATAAGATCCCAAAAGAGTAGGAAGAGAAGAATTGCATTCCAACATTATAAAACAGATTCATATCCCCAAATACACTGAATGAGGAAAAAATAAAAGCCCTTTCTCTAAAACCAGGAGGAGGCAAAGTTGTTATTTTTACCACTTTCATTTAATGTGGTACTTTAGCCAGTACAATAAATCAAGATAAAACATACAAAGATAGAAGTAGCAAAGTAGTAAATAAATTTTCCCTATTTTCCAATAATATCCTGTTTAGAAGTTCATTAAAACTCCATCAAAAGTCTTTTGATCTTACAAATTTACTAAGACATAAAGTGTAGCTACTTTTCTATTGCTGTGATACAACACCATGACCAAAGCAACTTATGGAAGGAAGATTTTATTCTGGGATTATAGGTCCAGAAGAAATAGAGTTCATTACCATCATTGCTAGGACCTTGGTAGCAGGCAGGTCCAGCACCGGGGCAGCAGCTGGGTGCTTACATTTTGATCTACAAGTAGGAGGTAGAGAGGGAGGGCTGGTGAGATTGAGGGAGAGAGTCTGACAGAGACTAAAAATGGCAAGGGTCTATGGAAACCTCAAAGTCCTCCCACCTCATGACATGCCCATCTAACAAGGCCACATCTCCTAATCTTTCCCAAACAGCTCCACCACCTAGGGACTAAGTTTTAAAACATGAGCCTATGGGGCCCATTCACATTCAATCCACCACACTAGGGTACAAAACTAACGTAAAAAATGTACTTTTTCTATATACTGATAACAAACTCACTGAGAAACAAATTAGAAAAATAATAAAATTTCCAATATTTTCAAAAATGACAAACACTTTGGTTTAAAAGTAACCAAAGATACAACAGACTTCTACAGTGAAAAGTATAAAAAGATTAAAGAAAGAAAATCAGGAAGATATCAGGAGATGGACTTCCTGTCATTATTTCTGGACCCCCAGAATTAGTATAGTTAAAATGACCATAATACTTAAACTGATTTTTAGATTTGATACAACCTTCATGGTGGCACATGCTTGTCATTCAAAGACTTGGAAGATGGAAGCAGGAGGATCGGAAAACTGAGGTTAGCCTAAGCTAAGCAGCAAGTTTCAGACCATTATAAACTATAAAGCCAGACTTTCTACCAAACAAAATGACACAAATTAAAGTTTCAATGAGATTTTCGTGGAACTCGAACAAAACAGTGTCAATTTCAAATGGAAACTCGTAGTCCAGATATCCAAAATGGTCCTGATCAAGAAGAGAACTATCAGAACACCTGGCTTTGAACTATACTATAGAACCATGGCAACAAAAACACCACGGTACTGGTATAAAAACTGACATGAAGACCAGTGGAGGGTTGGAGAGATGGCTCAGTGGTTAAGAGCACTGGCTACTCTTCCAGAGGTCCTGAGTTCAATTCCCAGCAACCCATGACAGCTCACAACTGTCTGTAACTCCAGTTCTACAGGATCTGACACTCTCAAACAGACATGCATGCATGCAGAACATCAGTGTACATAAAAATAAATAAATCTTTGAAAAATAAAGATCAGTGGAATAGAGTAGAAGAACAGCAGGAACACCAGCTGACTGTCTCAACTTCCCCAGTCAGGTTCTGCTGGATGCTGTGAGTGTTCAATTTGATGATGTTATCTCTATCTGATGCTATTCGCTCTTTTATAGAAAAGCTTTTTCCCTCCAGTGGGAACTCTGCCCAAGAATCCTCTAGATCGGGATCTTCAGATGCCTGGCAGCCTTAATGGGGCGTCTTCATTGGTTTCCACTGGATTATTGTAAGCTCCTAGTTTGGTAATGCTACTCTTATACTGTTCCTTTGCTTAAACATTCAATTTGATGCTGTTTTGCTATCTGTCTGTCATTTCTCTCTTACTATTTATTATTTTACTTGACTTGTATATTTCATATCACTCACTCATTGACAACCAAATACATGACCATCAGAGGTCATTCTCCAGATCGTACAAAACGAATTAAATAATTTGTCCTAGATTAGTCATCAAAAGGGGATGAATGAAGGATTTTGGTCAAAATAGTTGGGTTCTCAAATTTTATAGTTAACGGGCACACTATTTGCCTTATGACAGATCTGATAGTTAAATGATTTTGTCTACTAGGGAGACATACAACCAAATAAGGCAAATGAAAGACAATGAGCATAATTCTGAAGTGGCCACTCAAGAGACCCATCCTCCACTCATTCAAGTGAACATTAGTGTAGATTCTATCAAGTTAATCATAAGCTATTTATCACTGGATCTTAATATAGATGTTACTCTGAATTATAACTCTAATTATTCATTATCTTGTTATCTAATTTGTATTGTTCCCTGAAAAGTTTTTGTTTTGTTTTTGTACTGTCTGATTTTGTGTGTCAACTTGACACAAGCTGAAGTTACCACAGAGAAAGAGGTTTCAGTTGAGAAAATGCCTCCATGAGATCCAGCTGTAAGGCATTTTCTCAATTAGTGATCAAGGGGGGAGGGCCCCTTGTGAGTGGTACCATCTTTGGGCTGGTAGTCTTGGGTTCTATAAGTAAGCAGGCTGAGCAAGCTAGGAGTAGGAAGCAAGCCAGTAAGTGACATTCCTCCATGGCCTCTGCATCAGCTCCT
>CM052722.1:12295146-12317218 GCA_028551405.1 Uromys caudimaculatus | reverse complement strand
CACTAACCAAAGAATACACATCTATTGACCCATGGTTTGGACTACATATGAGACAGAAGAATCACCTCGATGGCCATCAGGGAGAAAGGAGAGGACTCTGGGCCTGAGGGTGCTAGTGGCCCCAGTAAAAGGGAATGTCAAGGTGGGAATATAGGAATGGGTGGGCGGGTAGGTGGGAGGAGGAATTCCCTCACAGAGGCGGGGAGGGGACACGGGGTTTCCAAAGAAAAAGGGGAATCATCAGAAATGTAAATAAAGTATCAAAAATAAAAATTAAAAAAAAAAGTAAAAAAAAAAAAAAAGAAAGAAAAGAAAATATATCTTAGAAAAAAAAAATCCAACAAACGCCGGGGCAGTCGTGGTGCACGACTTTAATCCTAGCACTTGGGAGGCAGAGGCAGGTAGATTTCTGAGTTTGGGGCCAGCCTGGTCTACAGAGTGAGTTCCAGGACAGCCAGGGCTACACAGAGAAACCCTGTCTTGAAAAAAACCAAAAAAAAAACCAAAAAAAAAAAAAAAATCCAACAATTAAAAAATCGTTTTTCTTGTTTGGTCTAATATCCACTTGGGTGGTCTCCTAATCTCCTAATCTGGAAGCAGGTACAAATCTGTATGACCTATTTGTGTTTAACCTGGTTTCTTAGAATGGTGCCTCTACCCTCTTCTTTTAGATTCCCAAAGGTATCTCTACCCACCATGCCTGTGCTGTGGACCTACAGACCCACTTACACCAGCATTGCCATTACAATAGTTGATGTCACCCTATCTTGCCTGTGTGAACATCATCTAATACACGTATGTGACCAATGTACCCCGGATACATTTCTTCACAAAAGCTTGTTTTTTCAATGTTTCTGTTTAGTTCTTTATAGTTTTCTCCCACCTAGCCAGGTTTATCTCCTCTCCGATTTTCTTTCAAATGTCTGTTTACCAGATTTTTTGCTCTTTAATTATGGACAAATATTCTGAGATATTATACATTTAACTTTTTTGCCTACATGTGTTGAGTGTATGTATGCCATTGTGTATTCCATTTGGCATCACACCCGATGAGCTTTCACCCAAACAATGTGTTATTAATTTACTAACTTCTACCAGGAGAAAAAAGTCTGGATTCCTTCTTTCATAGATGCTGTTCTTCCTAAGAAGCAATGCAAGTAGGATCGTATTGTTTGATGGAATTATTCAATCCTTTAATAATGATAACATTATGTGGATGACATGCTAATACAATAAAATGATGTTGTTGATTGAGTTCTGCCACACTGAAGAGATTTCTTTTCATTTTATTCATTAATTTTTCTTTTATTGGATAGAAATTGTTTTCATACAATACATTCGATCACGATTTCCTCTCTCCATCTCTTCCCAGACACTCCCACCTCCTCACCTATCTAACTTTATGCCTGCTTCTCTAGCTCTTTAGTGTGTTTTATGAGATTTTTTTCTTTTATTTTTTATTCTTGTTTTTTTTTTGCCTGTTTGTTTTCTAAATTAAGAGACTATTATAAGGTTCCCTTTCACCAAAGCCTACATCAAGAGCTAAAAAATGAAAATTTATTTCAGTGTTTCTGAGAATTAAATTGTAGGAAAAGTAGATCATTAAACAAAAATAGATGCAAACGCTTGTGAAGATGCAGGATGACTCAGGCCCCAAAGGCATAAATATACTGTCATCTTATTGCATTAGCATCCCAAGAAGGAATGAGCCACAAAAACACATAAGGAAAAGTAGGTACCCAGAGTTAACATTGGCAGGATTCTAATGAATAACAAGTCTTACCTATTCAGCTTCCAGCATTTCTAACCTGTAAACAAAACCATTTTGGCTAGAAGATCTGGCACAAGAATAGATTTATGCCATTAGATTTGGTTGTGAATCATGGTTTACTCAGCGACCATCCCACTAAACCCATCAAGCATCCTTCATTCTGCATCAATCTGCTCTGAGTAATCGTGTGCTGGAGTCACAATATATGTTTAGCAGGCAATCAATTAGCTGTCACTTTCTTGTTTAATTTCCCTTCAGCTTCCCTTTGGTTTTGCGGGGGAGGAGTTCACTGAAAGCATAGAGATGAGCACTTGCAGGAGGTATCACGTGCTGCTTCTCACTGAAAATTAAGAACTTAATCTTCTCTCATCTGCATCTTCACTTGTGTGACTTAATCCTGCCGGATGACATGAGTCAGCATCTGGATCTGTAAAGCAGAGGACCACAGTCTACAAGACAATCCTTGAATCTTCAAAGATTTTTTCTCGTGATCCCCCAAAAGAATTTTTATAAACTTCATATACCTTAATGCATATTTAAGTTGACAGCTAATATTTGTCATGTGTGTGTACACATACACCCACATAAATACATACATATATATATATATATACACATATATATATATGTATATATATTTAATTGGAAGAATTATAATTAGATTTTAAGGCAATTTGTGTGACATTATAAATCCAAATATTATGAAATAAATAAAATGTTGCACTTGCATATATATCTAACAGGGTTTTAGTGCTATAGCAATTGGAGATGCATGTCCATCATGCTTAAAATACATTATTAGACTACTCTTGAGGAGTTAGAAATTTAATATTATTCCTTTTGCAATTTATTTTTTCTTTCTCCAAAAATCTTCCTCTAATTTTATCTAGTTTTTATTTCAGTGTTTCATGAACCAGCCCACTCTTATTTCTCTACTATAACAATTATGGCTACTAAATTTAAATTTAAGGATTAAGATGTTCTGTATTAGCATTGTAATTATTGGAAGTATACAAACAGCCAAAAAATATGATTATTACCATCTTTGAAAAATATTAAAAATAAAAGTAAATTTAGTTAGTCATTCCCTTAGAGGCTATTTTTATTATAGTATACCCTAACATAAATTGCTAGCAGTATTTTCATTACTTATTTTTATGAATCTAAGGTATGGCATCTGTTACTAAATAGATGGGAATAGTAATACATTGTTATAACAATATCCTTTCTTTGCTTTCTTTCCAAAAAATATGCTAAAGCCAATATCTATCTTTATCAATTATTTTAATAATCCTATCAGTTAACAACTCAGTTCTGTCATTTGCATAGGATCTGTTATGTAGTCATTAGAGTCATTTCAATATGTACACCAATATGTTTTTTGTCTGCCGGGCAGTGGTGGTGCATGCCTTTAATCCCAGCACTTGGGAGGCAGAGGCAGGCGGATTTCTGAGTTCGAGGCCAGCCTGGCCTACAGAGTGAGTTCCAGGACAGCCAGGGCTACACAGAGAAACCCTGTCTCTAAAAACCAAAAAAAAAAAAGGCTCTTTGTTTGTTTCCCTGGGATTTTACATATGGAGGCAATGAGAAATGAACTATAGCAAAACTGTGAGTGTGTAACCAAAAGATGTCTTTACTTTGTAAAGTGAGGAAAAGTTAATTGCAAAAGAAGATGACTTGCCTTCAGGCACTTATCCTAGCAGTTCAATTTTAAGAAAGAAGATCTATGAAAACTGAGTATCTAAAAATGTTTGCTTTGAAAATATCTGTGTCCTTCTTTTTTTCTTTTTCTTTCTTTCTTTTTTTTCCGAGACAGGGTTTCTCTGTGTAGCCCTGGCTGCCCTGGAACTCACTCTGTAGATCAGGCTGGTCTCGAACTCAGAAATCCACCTGCCTCTGCCTCCCAAGTGCTGGGATTAAAGGCATGCGCCACCACCACCCAGCCTGTGTCCTTTTAAAAAGACTATGTTGATAGCTTTATAGACTATTGTCTCAAATGATACTTACAGACCTCCTGACTCAACTTGCTTTTTATCATCAGTATGAGAGTTTGAATTTTCTGTGTTATCATCCCCAGAGTATTTTTCATGGCTACAGAATCTCCTACAGATAGATGCTGTTCTATTCTTACAGATAGCCTTGGATGATACTAAAATGGTGGGACTGTCTTATCTGGACATTTCTACTGTGTCTTTTTTATGGGTGTGAATCAGACTGAAAAAAAAAAAAGAAGTTTTACTCATTTCTACCCTACCAGAAAATGCTTTCTTCTTCATAGCCAGCCCTCCACGTTATTTTTATTTTAATTTTAATGTTTTAATCTAAGAATTTCCCCTCTTTTTCTCTTTTTTTCCCTTGCAACCTCCCATTGATTTTGTAATTTTTTTTTATTGGTTATTTTATTTATTTACATTTCAAATGTTATCTTCCTTCCTGGTTTCCTCTCCACAAACCCCCTATTCCCTCCCCTTCCCCCCTACTTCTATGAAGGTGCTCCCCCACCCACCTACCCACTCCCACCTCACCACCACCTCATTCCCCTACGCTGGGGCATTGAGCCTTCACAGGACCAAGGGCCTCCCCTCCCACTGATGCCAGATAAGGCCATCCTCTGCTACAAATGTAGCTGGAGCCAGATTTTGCAAAGCTTGAGCAAACTTAAATCTAAATTCTTTTGGAAGGCCATCATGAATTTCAGTTTCTTGCATTGTCTGTAACACAAAATCCTATTCTACACAACACAGGGAGGCAGATAGTCACTTTCAGCTCGTTATTTTTTCAAGGTCCAGTTTTCTTCAAAATCATATACTTCTGATGAGAAAAACTGTGAATACATAAATTGAAGGAAAGATACTAGCTTTTCATCATTACCATCACCACCAAAAGACACTACATGCTCCTTACTGACATATTTATAGTCCCCTTAAAATAACTACCACACCCTCCGAAGAAAGTGAACTAGTTATCTTCTTGGTCTTGTACAATTTATTCTGGTGTTTCATGGCTTTAAGCTTTTAAGAGACAGAATAAAAGAAAGCAAAACGGAGGCTCCTACTAAAAGCATCAAACATTCTAAAGCGTAGAGGCCCAACCTGATAAGAAAATCAATGAAGCAGCTGTGGTAGCCACTAGCAAATCAGCATTCACACCTTATCTAAAGAATGCAGCCACTATTCACCTCCAGGCAAATTATGGCATGGTATGAACCCAAAGTAACCAGATCATCTAGTTTTGAAACTGAAGTCATAAATCTCTCTTTGGGAAATTTGCCAAGTTTTAGGTGTTGGCAGGCCAAAGCCAGCCCATGAATTGCTAGTTCATAACTTACATCCCAGAGATTAAAGTGGATATGCAACACTAGAATTTCTGGGCATTCAAGAAAGACTGACTTGCACATTACTTATCTATATGTAAAGTAAATGAACAAAGCAAAAATTATTAGAAGATTGCAGCGAGCATGAAGGTAGAAAATATAATCCCAGAGCAGACTATACGCTAAGTAAATTGTATATTTGCTCTTTTGTGTCATTTGATATTTTTAGATTTAATTGTGTAATTTGATTTGCCAAGAGTAAATGTATTTCATTGTTCTTATTTTCCCAGAGGGATATATAACAAAGTAATTACCCTCTCTGTGTCTGTTTCTCTCTCTTGTCACTATATCTCTGTCTCTGTCTATCTCTGTCTCCCTATGTCTCTGTCTGTCTGTCTCTCTCATGAACTAGCACAGCTTTTAAGAACATGTTTCTTAGTCCCATTGTAGCTGGTAAAGAACTTACACTATAGAGAAATGATTGTACTGCTCTAATATCACACAGCCATCGGTGACTGTGGTAAAGATTTTATTCCAGTCCCATTGACTCAAATCTTGCCCTCCTTACATAACTGTTTCTCTGGTTGTAACGGAATTGTTGTTGTTGTTATTATTATTTTTTTCTGCCATGAACATCCACAAGAAGGAAGAATGATCAGAATTTTCTTTAGATCCACTCCAAGAAGACAATTCATTTGAGTAATGCAGGACTTAGATTTTTAGGATATAACTGTAAACGTAGAAGTGCTCAGTAAAATTGTCTGAAGGTTTTCATATACTTTCAATGTTGGTAAGCAATTTGGCCTTCATTTCCCAGAGGAATACAAAGGTCTTGGTTCCTGCCATAGCTACTAAAAATAATTCAGGTAACGCTTCTGAAGAGCAGGCTTAGGCATTCTGTACCAACTCTGTCAAGCGCCAGCACTACACTGTCTTTCAAATCTTTACTTACTGATTTTTGTGGTGCTGGGGATAGAACCTGGGACCTTGTGCATGCTCTGGCTCAGCTCTTTTACAGTTTTATAGATGGTATGTTCCATTGCTTTCATATTTAAACAAGATAAAATGCCTTTCTAATATCTCACAAAAAGGAACATGTGGCAGAAAGAGAAAAAAAGAAGGGAAAGAAAAAAGAATGAAGGGAGAGAAATATTGTTTGTTGATCTTTGCTGTTTTCATTTTATGGCTGGCACGTCAGGTACCTCTTTCTGTTTTCTCTGTTGTCCTCTTTATTTGAATGTCTAAACACTTATTTTTGCTATTATTTGGCATTTAAAGTCTTAACATGTGGCAGGCAGTGGTGACGCACACCTTTAATCCCAGCACTTGGGAGGCAGAGGCAGGTGGATTTCTGAGTTCGAGGCCAGCCTGGTCTACAGAGTGAGTTCCAGGACAACCAGGGCTACACAGAGAAACCCTGTCTTGAAAAACCAAAAAAAAAAGTCTTAACATGTATAAATTTGACTCTGAGTTCATTCACATAATACCCCATAAATGAAATGTTATTAAACGCGGACCTGCTAAAAATGCAGATTCTCGTTCAGTTGGCTTGAGGTGGGGCCTAGAAATTTCTATTAGTCTCAAGTTCCTTAAACTAGGGTAATCTTGTAATTATTGAGATATATATTCTCACTATAATTATGCTCATCAAATCATTCTACTAAGAATTTCAATTTCTGCTCTCAAAAGTGTTCAGTTTTCTTTAAATTTTAAGTGTTTTCTTCTTCCCCATTTTTGTTAATAGTATTTACCTTTAAGAGTAATTAAGATCACCTGTGATATAATATCAACTTTCCCTTTATTTTCAGAAAAGTTAAACCCATTTTAACAGATGTAAATTGTCACTATCTATAATCAGCCATTACTGGTAGCTTGTCATGTTCGCTTCTATTTTAGAGACAAAGCCCATTTTTACAGCTTTAACTCCAGTTCCGTTTAGTCATTGTCTTGAATCCTGTACCATTTCCTCTTCCTTGTGGCTAGATGTTTAGGATGATTGCCTCTTGTACATGTATTTTCTATTGCTTTTTTTCAGTACTAGGAATTGAACCCAGGGTCTCCTCATACATGTTAGGCATGTGCTCCATCAGTGAGCTGCAGCCCCACCCCCTCTAGCTAATAGAATATTTTATATACATATGAACATATGTTTTAAACACCATATTTACATTTGATGTGTGTCAATTAAACATGTTTTGATATGTATTTAAAGCAAGTTCACTTTTCATTGTATATGATATTAGTATGAGACCTCTTATATATAATCATTTTTATCATCATCAATATAATGATCCTGTATTTTGTTTTACACTGAGATTTATTGAGGTACTTCTGACGTAATGATTCTGAAATGCTGTTAAATCATCTCTAGGTTTTTGTATGGGAAAAAGGATTTTCTGTGTTCAAAGCAAGAGAAATAAATAAATGATTTCAGAATTATTTCTTCTATAATTCAGGTTTTCTATATCAGTAATACTCCATTTTTATTTTCTTTATTTAATCTGTAATGATTATGTTAATTTCTGCCATGACTATTGTGTGCCTGTCAATTTTACCTTTACTCTTGTCTGAAAATATATTTGTAGTTTTTAAAAATCATAAATGCAATGCATATTTATCCATTAAATTCAAAGTCTTATAAAAATAGAAAATAAGAATCATTCACAATTTCAGCTCTTACTAATAATTACCTTTATCATAATGGAGTGTAGCCTTTTAGATTTATTTTTCACACATACAATCTACAAGCTTTTTGATATTGACACCTACACGCCTGTATTGTTTCCATTTGTTAAGAAAAACCTAAATCCATAGAAAATATAAACCCAAATATCGTCTATTATTTCCTCCTAACTACAGTGCATTTAATGTATTCTTTTAGAGACGCGTAATACTACATGAATCAGCCACCATCTTTTAGACAGAGGGATTATTTTATTGTATGGAAAATCATAGTAGTCCTGTTACAGGCACATTTAACTAGCTAAACGCTATGTTTTTAAATGCTACGTTGTTTAGATATACCATACATATGCTTTTCGAATCGGTTATTAGGTCTTTCTAAACAAAGGTGCAAACAGTTAAAATGTCCATTTGTATTTTCAAACTGCCCTATTACAACATTCATACTACGACTAGCATGAGAGTGCATTTTCTCGGCTCCTGGTCAACAAGGTTTAACGTTCTCTTTCATCGCTGCCAATATGATAAACCCGAAGGAAAAATCTCATTGTTTTGATTTGAATCCCTTTGATTAGGAGCGAGCCTCATATTTTCAGAAGCCTGTTGGCCGTTTCTCGGCTTCTTTTGTAAAAGGCTCGCTCCCGCCATGCCTTCCCTTCCCCCACCCGGGTGCTCGTTCTCCCTTTTTGCTTTGTCAGAGTTCTTTACTATTCATTTTTCGTCCTTTGCCTGGGATCGGTTCAATTCAGGCTTTCATCCTTTCACTGCCTCCCAGATTGCGAACCCACATTCTCCATTGGTCTTTCAGCGTCTGCTAAAGAAGCTACCTCCCTCTTCCTCCTCCCGGCCTCCTCCCTTCCCCCCTCGCCTCGCCCGCCTCGCCTCGGTCCCCTCGCTTTTCTCTCCAGCCTCCTTCCTTTTCCTTCTCTTCCCCCATCTCTTTGTTTATTTCTCCCTCCCTCTCCTCTCCCTCCCCTCCGCCCCCCCTCCTCTGCAGGGCAGGAGTTTTGCGCTCGGCCGCGAGACGCTCGCTGGGCTGGCGCCGCGTCAGCAGGGGGCGGGGCGCGGCCGGGGGCGGGACGGGGCGGGAGCGCGGGCGCCGCAGCTGCAGGAGGCGCTGGGAGTGCGCGCGGGCAGATCACAAGGCGGCGGCGGCAGAGACGGCCTGCAGGACCTGCTCTCTCAGCCCTCAGCCGAGGCCTACACCGAACCGAGTGCGCAGCCGACGACCGGGAGGAGCCGCAGCCTTCATCTCCGAGGTACTGTGCTCCGCGCTGCCCGCCGGGCTGCCCCAGTCCGCTGCCGCGGCGCCTCCTTCCCTCGCGCCCTCTTCGCTCGCCAGCGCCTTCCCTGTGAGCCTGCGTCACCGCGGCCGCCATGGCTGAGAACGGCGAGAGCAGCGGCCCCCCGCGCCCCTCCCGCGGCCCTGCCGCGGCCAGCCCGCCGGCCGAGCCCAAAATCATCAAAGTCACTGTGAAGACCCCCAAAGAGAAGGAGGAGTTCGCGGTGCCCGAGAATAGCACCGTGCAGCAGTTCAAGGAGGCGATTTCTAAACGCTTCAAATCGCAAATCGATCAGCTCGTGCTGATTTTCGCCGGAAAAATCCTGAAAGATCAAGATACCTTGATGCAGCATGGCATCCATGATGGACTGACGGTCCACCTGGTTATCAAAAGCCAGAACCGTCCGCAGGGCCAGGCCACCACGCAGCCCAGCACTACTGCGGGAACGTGCACGACGACCACGACCACCACCACGGCGGCTGCGCCAGCGGCGACGACATCATCGGCTCCCAGGAGTGGCAACACAGCTACTACCACTAATAGCTCCTTTGGGCTGGGAAACCTGTCCAGCCTTAGTAACCTGGGCTTGAACTCGCCCAACTTCACCGAGCTTCAGAACCAGATGCAGCAGCAGCTCTTGGCCAGCCCTGAGATGATGATCCAGATCATGGAAAATCCCTTTGTTCAGAGCATGCTTTCGAATCCTGATCTGATGAGGCAGCTCATCATGGCCAATCCGCAGATGCAACAATTGATCCAGAGAAACCCAGAAATCAGCCACCTACTGAACAACCCAGATATAATGAGGCAGACGCTGGAAATCGCCAGGAATCCTGCCATGATGCAAGAGATGATGAGAAATCAAGACTTGGCTCTCAGTAATCTCGAAAGCCTCCCAGGTGGCTACAATGCTCTGCGGCGCATGTACACTGACATTCAAGAACCCATGCTGAATGCCGCACAGGAGCAGTTTGGGGGCAACCCCTTTGCCACGGTGGGGAGCAATTCCACCTCAGGGGAAGGTACTCAGCCTTCCCGCACGGAGAATCGAGATCCGCTGCCCAATCCTTGGGCACCACCGCCAACTACCCAGACGGCTGCGACGACCACCACCACCACGACCACAAGCAGTGGCAGTAGGTCCAGGCGCAACAACCCTGGGAACACCATGGCTGCAGCTAATTATGTGGCCAGCATCTTCAGCACCCCAGGAATGCAGAACCTGCTGCAGCAGATAACTGAGAATCCCCAGCTGATTCAGAATATGCTGTCTGCACCCTACATGAGAAGCATGATGCAGTCGCTCAGCCAGAATCCAGATATGGCTGCCCAGATGATGCTGAGTAGCCCACTGTTTACTGGGAATCCTCAGCTGCAGGAGCAGATTCGTCCACAGGTCCCGAATTTCCTGCAGCAGATTCAGAATCCAGAAACCATCGCTGCCATGTCAAACCCGAGAGCAATGCAAGCACTAATGCAGATCCAGCAGGGGCTACAGACACTAGCCACTGAAGCACCTGGCCTCATTCCAAGCTTCGGTCCAGGTGTGGGGGTGGGAGTGCTGGGAACCGCCATTACCCCTGTGGGCCCAGTCACTCCCTTAGGGCCCATCGGCCCTATAGTTCCTTTCGCCCCTCTAGGCCCCATCGGGCCTATAGGACCCACTGGCCCTGCAAGCTCTCCTGGCTCCACTGGCCCCGGGATCCCGCCTGCAACCACTGTGTCCAGCTCTGCACCTACCGAAACCATAAGTCCAACCTCGGAATCTGGACCCAACCAGCAGTTCATTCAGCAAATGGTGCAGGCTCTCACTGGAGGAAGCCCTCCACAGCCGCCGAATCCTGAAGTGAGATTTCAGCAGCAACTGGAACAGCTCAACGCCATGGGGTTCTTAAACCGCGAAGCAAACTTGGCGGCCCTAATAGCAACAGGAGGCGACATCAACGCGGCCATTGAGAGGCTGCTGGGCTCTCAGCCATCCTAATTAAGTTTCTGTACCTTGAAAAAAATGTATCTTATTTTTGATAATGGCTCTTAAATCTTTAAACACACAAAATCGTGCTTTACTTTTATTTTGATTCTTTTAAATCTGTCTACCTATAAATCTAATAGGATGCATTTTAAGGTGGAGTCCCTCCCCTTCCCTTCCTGCTCCTCCTCCTCCCCCACCCTCCCACCCACCCTCTCCCTTCCCTTCCAGCCTGCCCTCTCCCCTCTTTGTTTCCTTCCCTCCTTCATTTCTTTCTTTTCTTCTTTTGATTTCCTTCCTTCTCTGATTTGAATGGTGGGAATCAATACTGTTTCACTCAAAGGTGTTGCATGCAAACACTTCTCTTTATTCTGCATTTATTGTGATTTTTGGAAACAGGTATCAGCCTTCACAGTTGGGTGAACAAGTTTTGTCCTACAGATGTCCAGTTTATTTGCATTTTAAACATTAGCCTATGATAGTAATTTAATGTAGAATGAAGATATTAAAAAAAACAGAAGCAAATTATTTGAAGCTCTCTAATTTGTGGTAAAATATTGCTTATTGTGACTTTGGCATGTATTTTTGCTAGCAAATGCTGTAAGATTTATACCATTCATTGATCGTTTTTGCTATTTGTACACAGTACAGTAAGCACAATTGGAATTGTACATCTAGAAGTATTACTGTAGAATCTCTGAGCAGAATATGTGTAAACCAAAATAAGAAAGAATATAAGAAATATTCCTGAAGCTAGGTATGTCTCACAATTTTGTAGAATCTTACAGCATATTTGATAAATTTCTCAGTGAAAATGTTGGCTAGGCAAGTTCAGTTAAAATATAGTAGAAATGTTTATCCTGGTTTCTCTAAGTATACATTAATTGTACAGAAAACTTACAGTGTAACATTGTGTCAACAGTTGCAGATTGATTGTATATGACCTTAATCTTTGTGCAGCCTGAAGGATCAGTGTAGTGACGCCAGGAAAGTGCTTTTTACCTAAGAGTTCCTCAGCTTCTCCCATGAAGAGACCTTCATATGCATTTTGAGTTTTAATTGGAAATGTAACTTTTACTGGAAGTGTCATGTGATGTTTGCATTACTTTTAACTGCTATGTATAAAGGAAAGTGTATCTTTTGGCTCTATCAGTTATTTCTCTTGTGCACAGGGAAAAATGCATTAAAATGACTAAAAAAATAAAAAAATAATAAAAACTGGAGAAAGCTCTTTATTTTTGCCTTTTGGCCCTAGAATCACATCTAGAAGTGTTAGCTTCCCCTACAAGTGATTATTTAACAGTGTTCTATGGGAATTTATTTTTGACATGCAAATTTAGATGTTCTAATTATTGCCCCCAAAGGTTATCCAATTATTAATTAGTTTCCCCCCACCCCCACCCCCAGTGTTGGGGGAATTACTATATTGGGAATGTGGCTGGGTTTAGTTTAAGTAGATAAAATGTGGGAAACAATAGTATTCCGTTGTTTTCTAGAAACAATGTATTGGTTTATATGGTTTATTTAGTTGGGGTGGGAGCTGTGGGGTACTGGGAGGATTTTTAAAAGCAGGATCTCACCGACTAGCTTTTTAGCTAGTCTAGTCCTGCTAATTGGACTCGGCTATTATACTAGGAAGCACATTGTGCTTCTAATGGGAGATTCTAGTGTGTTCCTGTGCTCATCTTAATACACACAATTTATTTTCAGATGTTATTTAGGATTAATCACCAGCACCTATTTCATAAAATTCTGGTTGGCTTTTTCCTGCTAAGCTGATCTAGCAACGGTAAGTTGAATGCCCTCTGTCAAATGTATAGCATGGGCACTAATTGCATGTGCTGCACAGTATGAAGCGGTGCTAATAAGGATGGGAGAAGCTTTTTTTTTTTTTTTTTTTTTGCTATAGCCAGAATGTGTTTGCTGCAGCAACTCTGTTTTGTGAAGAAACAGTTCTCTGGGAGTTGGCCAGTTAAGTGCAAAATTCTGAATACTTGATTCCTGGTAAGACTCGGTGTACAGTAAATATTGACCATGATTATTTTTAAATAGTTTCTTTTAAATATACCTAATAACATTTGGTCCATCCACGTTTCACAGAACAACATCTTAGGGAAGGGTGATTTATTATCTCCGTGCTCTGTGGTAGTGAGGATATGAGATCAGCACAGAGATAGCCTAAAGTAATAAATTTTAACTTAATGATGTGAATGATTTTAGAAGTAAATACTAAAACTGGGGGCATAGCAAACTAGCAGTAAATCTGTCACCACATGAGAGGCTGGATGCCGTCTAAGGCCTGGCTCAGGCAATTAAGCAGACATGTTTATTCAAAACATCCAAGGAACGGAGAATCCTTGAGCTTTGCCAAATGTATATTTTTTTTAAAAGTATGCTGTGTAATACCAGAAAAGGTCTGTGTCTATTAAATCTCTTATTCCCTCAACTATAGTTTATTGAGAAAAACTATACATTGGCTTCACTTTAAATTACTTTTAGCTGTTATTCCTCTCATGTGATACAGTTTGTATTATTTTATTGCAGGTTTTTTTTTTGTAGTCTCTTTATTTTGGGTTCTTTTCATCTTCTGACCAATGTATGCACTTCACCACCATTGAATCAAGAAGGTATCTAGCCTGCTTTGCCAGTCCTCTGCTCAGTTACTGAGAGTCACAGTCTCCTTAAATTTGCAGGGTGGTATACAAACGTGCTTCAGCAGCATGCGATAATGAGGTGGGAGCTTAGGCCTGCAGCGGCCCAGCACGAGAGCTCCACCAAGAAAACCTCATTTGCTCCTGTGGGCTCTCCTTCATGTATGTACCCTTCCGTTTATGATGAGTGGGGCCAGGAAATAGGAACAGATAAAGAACACTGAAACAAATCCTGTAGCTTCATAAAAAAGGGACTCTTGCCTCTGGTGCAGGGCTCCATGTTAGTTGAGAAACCCAGTGTTTGAATATGGCTGAGCTCGCCCTCTTCTAGAAGGGAATGTGCTTTAAATTCTGTCAAAATCAGAGCAAAATGGAGTTATTATTACTAGGGCCTAATAGAGGGGTCAGCCCTGTGACCCATGTCTTACAAAGAGACTCAAATCTAGACTTTGTCCTCAAATAGCTACTAAGTCCAGCCAAATAGCTAGAGTTACCTACTAAATGATGTTTAACATAAATCTTAATTTAGTAAAATTAAAAGTTACATGCTGGTAAGTTTGACCTTTCTACTTTGATATTGTTTTCTTCTAAAAATTCCAGGAGGCATAAATAAGATAGAAATTATACTGTTCCTTCAGCTACTTCCCTTCTCCAGACCTTGTCCTTTAAGCTATAAAGTCATAATAGGTTTGTGCCATGAGGGTTTTTGTTAACCTCACAGTGATATTTTTTCCTTAATGTATGTGTTTACATCCCTACTGCAGCCTCCCTCCCTCCCCTCCTCCCAGTCTCACCCTTACAATCCCTCCCCTCATTGGACCCCCTCCCTCACATCCAGTTGCAGTAGAACTAGGCGCACCCTCTTCCACTGAGGCCAGACAAGGCAGCTCAGCTAGGGGAAAGGGATCCACAGGCAGGGAACACAGAGACAGCCCCCTGCTCCAATTGTTAGGGAACCCACATGAAGACAAAGCTGCACATCTGCTACATATGTGCAGGGGGTGGGGTGGGGTGGAGGGCTAGGTCCAGCCCCTGCATGCTCTTTGATTGGTGGTTCAGTCTCTCTTAGCCCCCATGGGCCCAGGTTAGTTGGCTGTGCCGTGGGTTTTTTTAATTTGTCAGGATGTCACAGAATTTCCTAAGGTTGGTGATATCCTTTCATATGACCCTAGCAACATATTTTCCAGAAATTCCTTGAGAGTCCTGTTGCCCTTTTTATTTGAACAGGTTTTGCCCAATTTTTGTTTCTATTGCTTTTGTAAATGTGTTAGAGGAAGAAAAAGAATTAAGAACCTGTTCTTATGCTGCTGTCTTCCCAGAAATCTGTTGGGACACTTGAGGGAAAAGCAATTTTATAAAAATAGAAAGGAGAAATATGATTTGGCAGACATCAAGCAGCAGACAGACCACACAGAAGAAGGAGCAAATTTTATCAAGTGATATAGATGCTGGATTAGGCTTTAGAATTTGGTTTTGGACTCCCTCACCCCCACAAGATTTGGTAAAAGCTCTTTAAACCAAGGCATTCCTGTGTATGCTTTAACCCTTGAAATGTGGGGTGGAGACATCCCAAAAGCTTGCTGGCTAGCTAGGTTATCCTAAAGGTGAGCTTCTGCTTTAGTGAGAGTCCTTATCTCAAGTCAATAAGGCAGAAGGCAATAGAGGAAAATACTTGATACTCTGCTCTGACCTCTACAGGCTTATGTGTACCTTCGCACATCTGTATGTATCACATACAAGGCACACAAACACACACACACAAAGAGAGAAAGAGAGAGAGAGAGAGAGAGAGAGAGAGAGAGAGAGAGAGAGAGAGAGAGTATGTGTGTTCTTGGGCTAATGTGTGTCTTAGCAAACTTAAGCCAATTTCAGAAAATATTCTATAGTTGACTATTAAAAGATTATTCATGAGCATGATAAACAAAAAACTGATGTTCTGCCATAACATGGATTTCACAATACCATCTTGTCATATAGTTAATTCCTCTGTTACATTGGAATAGCGATAATCCCTAGCAAAGTCACTGTTATCATAACAACTTTATATGATAGTACCACTCTTTTTAAATTATTATTATTATTTTACTTATTCACTTTACATCTCGCATTGCCTCCCTTCTGGCCATCCCCTCCCACAATCCTTCCCTCGTCCCCCCTCCCTTTCTCCTCTGAGCTAGTGGGAGGCTCTCAGTATCCACCCCCCCCAACCCTGGCACTTCAAGTCTCTTTGAGGCTAGGCACTTCCTCTCCCACTGATACCAGACAAGGCAGCCCATCGCTAGAATATATCCCACATAGTACATTTTTTATATTCCTTAGTTTATAGATAAGGCTAGATAGCTTCCTTAATGTTGCATTGCTATCAAGTGTCATCAAACTCAAGATTTGAACCCAATTCTGAGATTCCAGGATATTTTCCTAACAATTTCATAAACTATAATTTTGCTATACTCTACTAATTTTGTAACATTAGATCTATTAAATAGATCCATCTACTAATCTACCCTAGAGAGTGTCTAGTTTTATATCAGGTGGCCTGGTGTTGCTCAGCAGACACTTATCTCTTGTTAAATAAACACATCTTTGCTGCTATTTACCCTGGAACAGGTTACATAAAAATGCACGCATGAGAACCGTCTTTGTCATAAATGAAAAAGCAATCTAGAGCCCTGCCTTTGTGACATTTGAGTTAAGACAATATTTGAAACTGGTTTTTAATAACATCTGTTTACCGTGGCCTAATACATGCGGTATGTCTAAAGCTGGCAGTCACTTGTGTTTCAGCGGCCCTGGAGGATGTCTGCTTTATGCTGCATTGTCTCTAGAGACCTCAGGAGACGATAGCAATTGTGTACCTCACTGAGGCATTTGACAGTTCCTTTAAATGGCTTTGAGAATAAAACGGAGTAGCAACAGTAAAATCAGTGGTTCTCAACCTGTGGGTCTCGACTCCTTGTGTGTGTGGGGTCGAATGGCCTTTTCACAGGGGTCGTATATCAGATATCCTGAATATCAAAAAAATTACATTATGAATCATAATAGTAGCAAATTTACAATTATGGAGTAGCAACAAAAATCATTTTATAGTTGGGGTCACCACAATATGAGGAACTCTACTAAAGGGTTGCAGCATTAGGGAGGTTGAGACCCACGGAGCTAGATGATAATAGACAGAGATAACAGACAGTAGATGATCAATGCTTTGGACTGACTGTGTTCAGTCAACCTTTGTGTGCCAATCAATGTGGATTGATATTTCCTGTCCTGTTACAGATGTGCACAGAAGGCAGAGAGGCTAGGGGAAAAATGGAATCTACTAGGATTCGATCTAATCGGACCTAATATGAACTGCTATTCATTTCAGAACTGAGCTACCGAGAGTAGGTGGTTATGTAGCTTGTGTGGGGCATATGTGAAGAAGAGTGGTTTTTATTTACCATTAGTTCAAGATGAGCTAGCCGGGTGGGGTTTCAGTGCATACACATGTAATGAAATTTTAGACTTTGTTAGGAGAGGCATGATGCCCAGAACAAAGAATGTTTTGTTCCGTACTTGATAGTTTATGTGGGAGTCTGGGTCATATCAGAGTGCTACAATTAAGATGTACATAGATAACCTGGAAAGTGACCAAGAAGGTGAATGGGTTCCAAACAGATACAACAATTATTGAAAAGGTCAGGAATGCTTTCATCTAAAGAGATGGTGGGTAGTTTCAAGTAATGGAAGGCCTGCCATGCAGGAGAGCACTAACATTTTACTTGGAGTACCTCCAGAGGGCAGATTGACTAAGACAAGAAAAGAAACCTGAAATTTGGCCTGCTCTTAGGGACTTTGTAGCAGTTAATCAAAGATACTTTCCAAGCTAATTGAAGCAGAAGCCCACTCTGTTGAAATGATCAAGAATGGTTTCACGGGGCTGGAGAGATGGCTCAGCGGTTAGGAGCACTGGCTGTTTGCTCTTCCAGAGGTCCCGAGTTCAATTCCCAGAAACCACATGGTAGCTCACAACCATCTGTAATGGGATCTGATGCCCTCTTCTGGTGTGTCTGAGGACAGTGTACTCACATACATAAAATAAATCAATCTAAAAAGAAAAAAAATGGTTTCGTGTAGCGGTTACAACTCTGGAATAGAGAATCTTTAAGATTCTTAGGAAAGCTGATATTCTTCTAGTGGACTTTTCAGTTGCTCAGAGGAGCTTCAAGGTCTGGGATAAAAGTTGTTCTCCGATTGGATAATGGTACAAATATCTGCATTTCATAGTTTAAGAAATGGCAATGTAAAGGTAAGACGTGTTACCATTGTTGATGTATATAATATAGGTAAATTTATTACCCACATTCTGAAGCATTCTTAACCTGAATGTCACAAACTGCTAAGAGCTTAAGAGTAGAAACAGGGAGGGGATACTTACTTTGAAAGACTATGATTGGAGGGTTGGGTGGGTGCTTGGGTGGGGTCTAAACTAGTCTTCTTGATGTTATTCCCCCAAACTTTCTCATTTGTAGTGATGATTAAGGTAGTGATGGGATGAGGGAGACACTGAGAGTGGAGTGTAAGATACAGTGGCAGAAGGCATTTTTAAAAGGTTTCATATATAATAGACTTCTTTGTTTACAGAGATCTATTTAGTGAATAAAACTGTACTTTTCCTTACATGACACCAGAATTAGTCCATGGAATCATCTTAAAATTCTAATTCACTGCACTATACCCTAGGATTCTTTTTTAAAAGAAAGATTTATTTATTTCATTTATATGAGTGCACTGTTGCTGTCATCAGACACACCAGAAGAGGGCATCGGATCCCATTACAGATGGCCGTGAGCCACCATGTGGTTGCTGGGAACTGAACTCAGGACCTCTGGAAGAGCAGTCAGTGCTCTTAACCACTGAGTCATCTCTCCAGCCCATTTCTTTTCTTTTTTAAGACAGGGTTTCTCTGTGTAGCCCTGGCTGTCCTAGAACTCCCTCTGTAGACCAGGCTGGCCTCCAACTCAGAGATCTTTCTGCCTCTGCCTCCCAAGTGCTGGGAATAAGGTGTGTGCCCTACGATTCTGAAGGATCTGGAAAAGAGTGTCCTAGAATTAGCGACCAGACTGAAATTCATGCCACATATCCCTTATTTGAAGAATGTGAATTGAATCTCAAATATCTGTATGAATGTGTATATATGTGTGTATGACAGTGCAGTCAATTTCCTGTGCATTGATACATTTCCCTCCTAGATTTGGCTTTCTGTATGAGCCTTGACTTCGGTGGCCTGTATGTTACTAGAAGCCACAAGGAAATGGTCTTGCCTTCTTACTTTACCCCATACCTTGCCCATGGTTATGAATAGATCCTGATATGTAAATGACTTCGGCTCCTTTGATTTCCTTTTACATAAATGACTTTTAAAAATGGCTTTCAAATGGTGGGAAAAAAGATGTTAGCGTAGTATATTGTAGAGTTCCCATAAATTTTATACCCAACTTCCCTCTATTATTGTCATTTTACATTGATTGATATGGTGTATGTATTAAAATTAATGGAACAAGTTGGTAAATTATTATTCAGTCCATATTCAGCTCAGATTTCCTAGTATCTTTTTTTTTTTGGTCCAAGCAATGCATCCAGGCACCACATCCTATCTGTTCATCACATCTCCTTAGAGCTCCTCCTGACTGGGGCAGCATCTCAGAGCTTTCTTGTGTCTAATAACCTTGATAGACTTGAGAAGTTCTGGCCAGTTATTTTGTCTAATGTCCCTCTATTGGAATTTGCCTGACATTTTTCTTGTGCTTATGGATTTTTAAAGGACTATCACGGACGTGAAGTACCATGTTTATCATGTCATCTCAAGCATGTTTAGCCACCGTGGCTTCTTCTTGCTCTTGACCTTTATTCCTTTGCTGAAGGACACTGTCATGTTAATATCCACCATGAAGCTCTCCTCTCCATTCTTTCCATACTGTCCTCTTGGAGAAAGTTGCCATGTGCAGCTCATACAATGTTCTGTCTCCTCGAGGGTGGTGTAGCTACAAAATCTATTTAGAGCTCTTCTTAAAGGGAGCTTTATCTCCCTGCTACCGTTTATTTATATTTATATTGGGTTATAACCCAATACTGTATTTTGTTGTTTAAACCTTTCAGTTTTGGTCACTGGGTACTTCTTGAAGTCTACCCCTCAGGCCTACATTGCATACCATTATTTAAGCATTCCTTACTTTCTGATACCACGTGATTCTCTAAGGTCACATTGTATATCTCTTGGCTCACTTCTCTGAAGAGCCCTGGCTCTATTTTCTATAGATTTTCATTAAAAGTCAAGATCTGGAGTTTAGCTGTGCTTGTTACTGCAGGGGTACATTAAGTCTAGATAGAGCCTTTCAGCTGACAAAGTAAAGAAACACATATATCTTTGACCTGTGTGTGCACATAGTTCTAAATCTTTTTTCTAAACAAAATTCTGTGTCTCTATTAGGGTAATCATGAGATCTTACTGATGTTTTAAGTCTAATCTGGTGCCCAAAGGACCATTAGTAACACATGGTGCTCATCTGTGCCCTTACCTATTTATAATCTCTCATTGTAACAGTAAGGAATCTGAGTTCTACCATTTTTTTTATCCATTCACTTAATTAGTTAATTCCTGTACACATTTACAGATATATAAGAATTATTAACCCATAGTCTCATGGGAAACACCTTTATCAAATGAAGTCGAATACTATGGTATACTTTGTTTTTACCATTAACACCATAGACTAAATTTATCTCCCAAAGTTACTCAAGTCAGCACCTTTATTTCTACATTTTCAGTGAAGTTGTTTCATACAATATGTGTGTGTGTGTGTGTGTGTGTGTGTGTCTGTGTCTGTGTGTATCTGTGTGTCTGTGTCTGTGTCCCCATTCCATTATCCATGAGCAGGAGAGAGATGTCAGTGCTCTCCTGAATCATTTTTTCCCTTATTTCTTTGAGACAGGGTTTCTCACTGTACCTGGAAAAGCAGCAGCCTACAAACCTAATGATCTATGTTTGTCTTGCACAGCACTGGGGTTTCAGGCACATACACAACCACATGCAGTTTTTGTCATTGGTTCTGGAGATTTGAACTCAGATCGTCATGCTTATACAGCGAGCACTCTTAGATACTGAGCCACCTCCCATGACTCTGCTTTATACTTTTGAATATAATTACATTGTTTTGAAATATCTCATTTCTATCCATAGGATCCCCCTTCAATTTCTTAATGTAATTTATAGAAGTTTTAAGATACATGAAGCTTCTCTCTTGGTTCTATAAAATTCTATGAGTTTTGAAAAATGAATACTGTGATGCATTACAATTATGGTGTACTGGCTAGTTTTGTGTGTCAACTTGACACAAGCTGGAGTTATCACAGAGAAAGGAGTTTCAGTTGAGAAAATGCCTCCATGAGATCCATCAGTAAGGCATTTTCTCAATTAGTGATCAGCGGGGAGGGTCCCTTGTGAGTGGTACCATCTGTGGGCTGGGTTTTATAAGAAAGCAGGCTGAGCAAGCCAGGAGAGGAAGCAAGCCAGTAAGTGACATTCCTCCATGGCCTCTGCATCAGCTCCTGCTCCTTGACCTGCTTGAGTTCCAGTCCTGACTTCCTTTTGTGATGAACAGTAACATGGAAGTGTAAGCTCAATAAACCCTTTCCTCCCCAACTTGCATCTTGGTCATGATGTTTGTGCAGGAATAGAAACCCTGACTAAGACAAATTGGTACCAGCGTAGTGGGGTATTCCTGTGACAACCTGACATGTTTTGGGGAGGACTGTGGAAGGACTTTGGAACTTTGGGCTAGAAGATCCATTCGGTATTAAGAGCTCTGTGGGATGTTGTGTAGGAGCTTGGAAGATAATGTTGAGAACAGTGCATAAGCTTGAAGGCCTGGCTTGTGAAATTTCAGAGGGAAGATTAAAGACTCTTATCAGGGCCATTACTAGTTTGATTTAAGATTCTGTAGTTTTGGTTAGCTGGGACTGAAGAAATCAGCTGTGATTAACAAGATACCAGAACTACTAAAGCAAAACCATTGCATTGCTGGTATTATTGATGCTGGTTAACTGGAGCTAAGATATTAGTGGCGACTAAGAAGAGACCAGCATCATTGGGGTGAAATCTTCTGAGAAGTGTTTTCTGATAGCACAGAGGCTGCGTTCCAGAGATAGCCATGGTTGTACCTTGCTGTGGCTGGACTTGGTAATTAGTAAGAGTCACCCAGGTGGTACTGGTTTTGAAGGCATGAAGAAGTCATGAAGAGCAGCTGAGGCCTGGGCACTGTGAGAGGCCGTGGAAGGCCATTGGTGAAGGTGCAGCCTCAGTTGCAATTCCAGGACTGAAGGGGTCATGCAAAGGAGTTGAGGCTCAGGCACTGTGAGAAGCCTCAG
>CM052722.1:12277894-12295046 GCA_028551405.1 Uromys caudimaculatus | reverse complement strand
GACAGCCCAAGATTGAAGGGGTCACGCAAAGGAAGTGAGACTTGGCACCATGAAGAGAGCCTATGAGAAGCTGTTTGTAAAGCCTAGTTGCAGCGGAAGACAGCAGTGTTTTGGAGATGCCAGTACCTTGAGATGACCACCAAGAACAGCAGCAGCAGTGGAGTACAGGCATCTGGAGCCGTGTGTGCTACAAAGGGCAGAGCTGGAGAAGTGACTCAAACCTTTGGATCAATTCAGAAGATCGTGAGTAGATCCCAGACATTGGATGGTTGGAATTTGATTTTGCTTTTGATTGTGACTGTGGCCTGATATATATTCCCTCCTGAAGAAAGAAGGTATTTTAGTGGAGCCCACAGTTAAGAGACTTTGAAATTTTAAAGACTTTGAATTTTAAGAGATTGAATGTTTAAAAGGGACTGAAATGTCAATATGTAAGAATTTGTAAAGACTGGAACATGTAAAGTTATTTAGATCTTGGGGATGAAAAAGGAAGTAAAGGTCGAGGCTTATTGGTGATGTGTTTGTGTCAAGTTGACAAGGGGTCAATTGTACTGGCTGGTTTTGTGTGTCAACTTGACACAAGCTGGAGTTATCACAGAGAAAGGAGTTTCAGTCGAGAAAATGCCTCCATGAGATCCAGAGGTAAGGCATTTTCTCAATTAGTGATCAAGGGAGGAGGGCCCCTTGTGAGTGGTACCATCTGTGGGCTGATAGCCTTGGGTTTTATAAGAAAGCAGGCTGAGCAAGCCAGGAGAAGCAAGCAAGCCAGTAAGTGACATCCCTCCATTGCCTCTGCATCAGCTCCTGCTTCCTGATCTGCTTGAGTTCCAGCCCTGACTTCCTTTAGTGATGAACAGCAGCATGGAAGCAGCAGCTGAATAAACCCTTTCCTCCCCAACTTGCATCTTGGTCATGATGTTTGTGCAGGAATAGAAACCCTGACTAAGACATATGGTATCATATGATACAGTTCAGTTGCCTTAAAGAACCCCCCCCCTCGTCTTTCATCTATTCAATACTCTGAACCCATGGAAACTACTGAACTTTTATTACCACTATGGCTTTGATTTTTCCAAAGGTATTTGGAATCATATAGTATATAAAGTGCCTAGAATGACTTGTCTGATATAGCAATTTGCTCAGAATCAGTCATGGATTCTTACTCATGGGGTAGGGGCAAGCTTTCATTTTATTGGTTAAACCCCAGTTTGTTTATCTTACCACATAAGGTCAGCAGTTCTAAGCCTTGATGACTATAAGTACAACTACTATAAAATTTGCATGTGCGTACTCATTTTGACTTTATATGCCATTTTCCAAATTCATATTTCCCTCTAACCTTTGAAAAAAGTAAATTAATTAAATACGAAAATAGACCTCTGATAATGAAACCCCTACTTTGCAAATTAACATATTCCAATAATATAATACTGATTAATTTAGAATATGTGGTCATAAAACGAACTTAAAATATAAAATATAATGAAGAAAAAAGAACACTCATAACCAGAGATGATCACTATTATAAATCTGGTACTCTCTGTACTGTTTTATGTATTTTAATATACATATTTAAAAACATGATCATGCTATAAGTAAAGCATTTTATTGTTTCTTTGAGTTTATATCACAGACATATTTTTCTGTTATTTCCAAATTTCACTTTTATGAAAAGTGAGGTTAAAATGGCATATGATTATTATAAAAAACCTCAGAAATGGCACATGCTTATTATAAAAAGAACTCAGAAATATATAAACATAAAAGCTCCTTTCCATCCACAGGATAAAGGAATGATGGGCAGACATTACATGTATGATTTTCTAACTCAGTGTCTTAGTCAGGGTTTCTATTCCTGCACAAAACATCATGACCAAGAAGCAAGTTGGGGAGGAAAGGGTTTATTCAGCTAACACTTCCACATTGGTGTTCTATCACCAAAGGAGGTCAGGACTGGAACTCAAAACAGGGCAGGAACTTGGAGGCAGGAGCTGATGCAGAGGCCATGGAGGGATGCTGCTTACTGGTTTGCTTCCCCTGGCTTGCTCAGCCTGCTTTCTTATAGAACCCAAGACTACCAGCCCAGGGATGGTACCATCCACAGATGGTACCACTCACAAGGGGCCCTCCCCCCTTGATCACTAATTGAGAAAATGCCTTACAGCTGGATCTCATGGAGGCATTTCCTCACCTGAAACTCCTTTCTCTGTGATAACTCCAGCTTGTGTCAAGTTAACACACAAAACCAGCCAGTACACTCAGCAAATAGGTATTTCATTTATACCTTTCCTTTAAAACTATTTCAATATACAAATCATTTCAGTATCTTAATGTACTACATTTACTAATATTGACAAACAAACCCTGATATTGTTCCCAATTTTTCCTTATAAACACCACTCTGGTTACTGTATTGTGAATTTAACTTTGATCATTTTCTTTGATTACTTTGAACTTAGTGTCATCAAAGTAGAATGACTGAGCAACAACGTTCACACATTTACAACATGGATGCCACCAGTTTACCACCCCAGAAAGGCTGTTTCTAATTGAGATCTCTACCCACAAAAACCAACCTTTCCATTTCTTTCTCAACATTGTCTCACCTTCAACCTGTGACATTTAATATGGAAAAAGTACATGTTTGCTGTTTTACTCTGCATGTTTGGATGATGAATGAAGTTAATATTTTCCCATATGCTCAATGACATTTTCTTCTCTTATATAAATAGCTATTTATAATCAGTTTACATTCCCATTAGGATATTAGTTTTTCCCCCCATATTAAAACAGAGATATCTTCATATATTAAGTATGCGAATTCTTTGTGTCACACTTTGTCTCCATAACCTGTTTTTCCCAATTTATCATTTGCCTCAACTTTGTGTGAAATGGCTCTCTTAGTTTATTTTCTTTGTTATAACAATACCTAATAATGAATACAAATATGTAGTTCACAGTTCTAGAGATTAGATGTCCAGGATTGAGCAGCAATGTTGAGGCAGAGATGTGCCAAAGGGCAGTTGGGGGGGGGCACATGGAAATGGCAAGGGAAAGCGAAGCAGCTGCTTCCATGGCAACTGGTCTAGTCTCACAAGAGTGAGAATTTTCTCATCCCCCTGAGAATTAACAAAGCCAGTCTTTTGAAAGAGGAATTGGTCCCTTCAAGTTTGGTGTTTAAGACTCAAAGACCTCTTAAAGGTCCTCTCATCTCTCAACACTCTTATATTGGGGAGCAAATTTCATCGTGCATGTTTTATAGGAAATAAACCATATTGAAATCATGGCAGTTACTGATTTGTCTTCTTTCTTTCTTTTTTTTTAATCAACAAATCTCGCAATCTCTTGGTATAGATTTTTATTATTGTAGTATGAGAAACATTCTTCTGTATTAATAACTTTTAATATTTAAGGTTTTGTTCCATCTGAATTTTGCTTGTATATATGGTTGGAGATAGGAAACTGCCAATACAAATGGATAGTTAATTTTTCTAACATCATTTAATGGGTTGCTTAATCTTCCCCCCCCCACTGGTTTCAAGACATGTGTCTGTCTTTGATTAAATGCTTGCATGTGCATTCTTCTGATTCTGAAGTCTCTGTTCTGACATATTTGTGTGTTTTCCTACCTCTTACTAGTTGTTTGAACTTCTGTAGACGTGTCCTCTTTGTGGTAGTTCTTTTACTAAGTCTTTATTTTAGTTTGTTTTATGGTGCTATAACAATATACCCAAGTCTAAGTACAAATACTCATGGTCTAATCATCCTTTAAAATTTTTCCAATTTATTTTTTTTAAGATTTGTTTATGTATATATAGATATAGGTACTTTTCTGCATGTACATCTGCACACCAGAAGATGGCACCAGAAAATTATGAGCTGTCATGTAGGTGGTGGGAATTAAACTCAGGACCTTTGGAAGAGCAGTGAATGCTCTTAACTACTGAGCCATCTCTTCAGCCCATTTTCAAATTTCTTAACACTATTACATTGGGGATTAAATTTTCTTTCTTTCCTTCTTTTCCTTCCTTCCTTCTTTCTTTCTTTCTTTCTTTTCTGCTTTTTTGTTTAAGACACGGTTTCTCTGTGTAGCTCTAGCTGTCCCTGACTGGCTTTGTAGACCAGGGTAGCCTCGAACTCACAGAGATCCACTTAGTTCTACCTGGGATCAAAGACATGTGCCACCAAGCCTAGCTGGGAGATTAAATTTCTAATGCACGAATTTTCAGGAACACATTTACACCACAACATCTTGGTATTTTCTGCCAGACAAAACATAGAACAAATATCTACTTTTAAAATCCCACAAGACTTTGAGAGGTATTACATGCAATATGTAGATTAACATAAAGAACATAATTTTTTTTTTTTTTGCAGAGTGGGGTTTTCTATGGATATGGCATGATTTTCCATTTTTTATTCCCTTCAGTTAAGTTTTATGTTTTTTTAATATATCTGCTGTACCTTTTCTTATGGCATATAGTCTTGAACTCAGGACCTTGCACATGCTAAAGAAGTTCTCTGCCCCTGCACTATACCTGTCCTCCCCTGTTCTTTAATGTTAACGTTCTTAGAATTATCTCTAGGTATTTCATAATTACTGATAATGAAAAAAATCCTATTATGTTCCCTAATTGGCTATTGCTAGTATATTTTAAAAGAAAAACAGTGTTCCTTTGTTAAATTCTCGTTTTCTGTCTCTCCACCTACCCCTCTCCACCTCCCATTCCCCATCCCCCCACCTAAGCTCTGCCTGGACTGCAACTCACTTTGTAGATCAGGCTGACCTCTCCTTCCTGTCCCTGCCTTCCACATCTCAGGATTAAGGGCTTCCACCATGTCTGCTTACACATAGCTCTCCTCTTTTCTCTTTCCTGTTGCATTGGGTAGCATTTACAGAACAACATTGAATAGCAGTAGAAATGGGAGACATTTTGTATCTTGTTACTGACTTCATTAGAAATGCATGTGCTGTTTCCAGTATACTTTCAACGGACTTTTTTTTCTAAAATGTTATCACATTTATTTGTCATGAGCGTTTGTGCACACTTAGGTGCTATGGGCACATGTGTGAAGGTCATACGACTGGTCAGTTCTCAGCTTCCACTGTGGAGGTCTCAGACTAGAGCCATCACTTTTGATGCCGTGGGCCTTTTATCCACGGAGTGTTCTTGCCAGTCCATCAGCTGACTTCTGATAAATGCTATTTATTGAACTCCGTGTTATTTTTCAATACTAGAGTTGTATTTATAAAGATCAGGATTAGAAGCTCAGTTTTATTCAGTGTGTTTTGGCATTGATCACAGTGATCATACTTCTTTTTATTTTAACATGCCTTGTAATTAAAATACTATTATATTATTTTCCCTTTTCCTTTCTGTCCTCTAACCCCTCTCATGCTCCTTCACTCCATTTCAAATAAATAACCTCTTTTTCTTTGACTATTATTGTTACATATATTTGCATATGTATGTACAAACACATAAATGTAATCTGCTAGGCCGTTTTTATTGTTTATATGTATGTGATTTCAGGGACAACCACTTTGTATTGAATAACCAGGTAGGAAGTTCATCCCTGGGAGAGACTAATTCTCCCTCTCAGTAGTCATTACTTGTCTATATAGTTCTTCTAGGGCTGGGAGTCCTTAAGGTTTTTCCCTTCCATGTTAACATGTGTCCTGCTATTGTCAATGTTCATGTCTTGTCTAGGACGTCATTTATAAGAGACACAGTCTCACAGCAGACATCTTGGTTCTCTGGCTCTTTCAATCTTTCAGTCACCCTTTTCCATAGTGTTCTTTCAGCCTTTGCTGCAGCTGTTGCATTGTAGATGTATCCATTGGGGCGGAGCAGCCCAGGATCATTCATTAACCTCTGCCTTGTGTCCAGTTGTGGTTTTGTGTAATGGCTTCTATTTGCTGTATAGAAAAGCCCTTTTTTGGATGAGGAGTGAGAATGATACTTTTCTGTGGGTTAGGAATTATGCTGGTCCAATAAAGTGATGGTAGATTAGATTTTCTTCTAAGATCCATCACCACCCTAGCACCTGGTAATTGGCTTGGTTTCTAGTACCTGGAATAAATTCCCTCCAATTAAGTAAGCCTAGCCTAAATTAGACAGCAGTTGGTTACTACCAACATACCACTGTCTTAGTCAATTGTTGTGCTGTGAAGAGACCATGACCACAGCAACTCTTATAAAGGACAACATTTAATTGGGGCTGGCTTATAGTTCAGAGGTTTAGTCTATTTGCCATCATGGCAGGAAGCATGGTAGCCTGTAGGCAGACATGGTGCCTAAGAGTTCTACACCTGGATATGCAGGCATCAGAGAAGAGAGTGACACGACCTGGCGTGAGCATCTGAAACCCCAAAGCCAACCCCCAGTGACACACTTCCTCCAACAAGGTTACACACCTATTCCAACAAGGCCACACCTATTCCAACAAGGCCACGCCTCTTAATCACTGTCAAGTAGTGCCACTCCCCAATGACCAAACATTCACATATATGAACCCATGAGAGCCATTCCTATTCAAACCACTACAACCACTGTTGCACCTTTAAGGATATCTTGTCATGCTCATCGTTGTTATGGTTAATAGACATCACAGCTGGATAGAACTATTGATTACTTCCCTCCTTTGGTCTTTTCTATTATTATGGAAGCTAGACCATAGAAAGGAGAATTTCGGCTGGAATCATCAGAGTCTTGTGTCCAAAGTGTGTATTGTCTTCAGCAATCTGTGATGCAACCAAGGACAGCAGCAGTAAGCTATATTGTTTTGAGAGTCACTTGAACTACCCTGACCAACAACTCCAATGGCAGTTTCTCATGCCTGTTACTGGGGTTTTGTTAGTCTATAGCTTTTATAGGGAGCATTGTCATCCCAAGTGGCATAGCTTCATTTATTTATTTATATATATATATATATATATATATATATATATATATATATATATATATATATATATATATATATATGGCAAATCTAAAAGAATATTGTTCCTTGAGGCCTTGTCTAACAACCTTGGTGCTGTCTCTTATTCCTACTCTTTCTGAAGTGACCTGCTCTCCACTCTCCCTAATTAGAGCCCAATTCCCATTTTTCCCATCTCCCTCTTCATGTCTTGTATTTCCTCTCAAGTCCCTTTCCAGTGTTCCCTCAATACTTTCCTGTTTTTTGTGGTTACTTCATGTTATGTACTCATATGTGAAGATTTTTGTGTCTTAATTTGGTTTTGATGTTACAGTGATGCTGAGTTCATAGAATAGTTTATGAATCCATCCAGTCTTGGATTTTTTCAGGTCAAAGTGTTTTTTATGACTATTTCAATCTTCTCATTGGTTATGAGTCTATTTAGGTTGTTGACTTCTCAGTTTAATTTTGGTGGTTTGGCTGAGACTAAAAATTCATCCATTTATTTTAGGTTTTCCACCTTAATGGAAGTACAGGTTTTGAGAATATTCCCTTATAATATTTCTGAATTTCTTGGAATGTTTCCCTGTTCATTTGTGAGTCTGTTCATTTGAGTTTTTCTTTCTTTTGGTTACTTGTGCCAAGGGTCTGTCAAGCTTGCATAGATTCTCAAAGAATGAGTTCTCTAGATTCACTGATCCTTTGTGTTGTTTCTATTTCCTTAATTTCTGCACTGATTTTTATTAATTATTTTCCTTTTTAAAAAAAAACCCATTTCAAGAGTAGGAGTAGGTGATGAGTATTTTTTTTTTAAATGTGAGTACACTGTCGCTGTCTTCAGACACACCAGAAGAGGGCATCAGATCTCATTACAGATGGCTGTGAGCCACCATGTGGTTGCTGGGAATTGAACTCAGGATCTCTGGAAGAGCAGTCAGTGCTCTTAACGACTGAGCCATCTTTCCAGCCAATTTTTATTAATTCTTGCCATCAGCTATTAGATTTAGTTTGTTTTTCCAAATTTTGGAGTTGTGTCATTAAATCATTTGTTTGCTCTCTTTTGGATTTTTAATGTGTAGTCACTTAGAAATGTAAGTGTCTATAATAGGACTACTTTCAATGTGTTTCAGAGATTTTGTTGTGTTTTAATTTTCATTTAGATCCAGGAAATTTCTTTCTTGCTAGTTTGCTCTATTCTTTGATTCATTCACTATTCAGTAATGAGTTTGTTAATCTCCATGAATTTGTTTGCTCCAAGATTTTTGTTTGCTGTCAATTTTAAGTTTTATTACATTGGTGCCAAATAGAATATATGGAATTATTTCAACATTTAAATTTGTAAAGATTTGTATCCAGGATATGATCTGTTTTAGAGAAAATTCCATGACCTCTTGGGATAGGTATTCTTTTGTGTTTGTGTAGAATATTCTGTAGATATGTGTTAGGTTCATTTGATATATGATGCTATTTAATTCTGAAGTTTCTTGGTTTATGTTTTTGTCCAAATGACTTGTCTATTGAAGAGACGATCACTATTATTGGCTTGGTGTTCATCTCTGTCTTTAATTGTCATAGCTTTTTATGAAGTTGGGTGCACAAGAATTTGGTGCATATATGTTTAGTATTATAATATTTTCTTGATTACTTTTTCACTTGATTAGAATTAAGTGCCTCTCTTTGTCTCTTGTAATCAGCTTAATTTGAAGTCTATTTTGTTAGATATTAATTAGGGTGACAACACCTGCTTCCTTCCTAATCCCATTTGTTTGGGATTCTTTTTTTCATATTTTCACTTTAAGGTGGTACATATCTTTTGAGCTAAGTTGCGTTTCTCATAGAGAATAGAAAGATGGATTTTATTTCTTAATCCATTTAGCTATTCTGTGGCTTTTTATTGAAGAATTGAGACCATCAATATTTAAAGTTGACCTGGCATGGTGGCACATGCCTTCAATCCTGGCACCCTGGAGGCAGAGGCATGCAGATTGTCATTAGTTTAGTTTGAAGAGCCTAGCTTAAATAGTAGGTTCTAGGCCAGCCAGGGTTACAAAGACACTTCTCTCTCTCTCTCTCTTTCTCTCTCTCTCTCTCTCTCTCTCTCTCTCTCTCTCTCTCTCTCTCTCTCTCTAATATTTATGTATTTATTCGCTATAAATTATTTTAAGTGTATATTGGTTGCATTCATTTTGTTCTTCTTTCTCTCTGTTTCTCTTTGCTATTTGTGCTCTTAGTCATGTTTTATGTTTCAGTACTTATAACTTTATTTATTTTCATTCTAGAGCCTCTTGTGTATGTTTATTTCTCTCTTCAGTCCAAAGTATTACTTCTAATATTCTCTTTAGGAGTGATTTTTGTGAATAGATTTTTTTAAAGCCCGTTTGTATCATGCAAAGGTTTTTTCTCCCCTCAACTATGGCAGATAATTTTGCGAATTACTGTAGTCTAGGTGGGCAGTTGTGGTCTTTTAGGACTTAGAGTGTGCATTGCTTCAGGCTCTTCTGGATTTCAAAGTTTCCATCGAGAAATCAGCTTTTATCTTTACATGTGACATGTTATTTTTTCTCTTGTAGCCTTTAATAATTTCTTTCTTCTGCATACTTAATGTTTTACCTATGATATGCTAAGGAGAATTTCACCAATTATTTGAAGATTTGGTCTTTTGATGGCCCCACATCTCCTGTATCGTCATTCTTTTGTTTCCGGTTTTTGTATTGTTTGTTTTTATACTTCCTCTACTTCATCATCAGGCCCTGATACTGTCCTCTACTTTGTGAGGATTTCCCCTTAGTTCCCCAAATGGGTATTTCCATTTCATCCTCACTTCAGTTTGTGTTCCCTTGAATAGTTCTACCTCATTATTAAATTCATTTCCAAATCTGGATCTTATTGGCCATTTAACGCAACTGTGTATTTGTATTTTCTTCGGCACCACTAAGGTGTTTATTGCTATTTTCTTTAAATTCATTGGATCGTTTCTGTCTTCTTTAAATGTCTTGACTTCTTTCCTGATGATTTTTATTGTTGTTGTTTTAGATTCTGTGTCCTGGGGTTCATCTAGATAATTCCCACTAGAAAACATTTCTATAGGACTAGTGGGTTTGGTGGGAGATGTGCTTTCTCGGCCATCCACATTTTTTTTGTCTTCGTGATGTGACTGGAATGTGGACTTCTCTTGGTTTTGTGTCTGAAGCAAGACTCTGTTCTGTTCCATTAAGGAAAAACATGTTACCGCTTAAGGAAGTGTTTTCTCTTCAACCTCATACCTGTACCTCTCCCAGTTTACCTGGAGAATCAAGCTCTTCTTGCTTGATCTGGTTTCAAGGAACATGAAATTAGAGCACTCTTTCAGACGAAAGTAGCGAAATCTGAAGGACAAAGGGAAGGTCACTGAACTTGATGAGCTCATCTAGATAATCCAGTCACTGTAGTGTTGTGAAATCAAGCTGACCACCCCCCTTCCGGATCACCCTTCCAGATGGACATACTTCAGCTCAATCCCCCCCCCCCCAAACAGGTACCGTGCTAACTCTTGGCTCTAGAAACATTGCTTTCTATTGAATGTGCTGGTATTTTGTTGCTCTGGCATTTATTTATGCTTTAGGGTAACACTGGACTAGTTTAATGCAATCTTCATCTTTGACTTTCTACAGTTACATAGACACAATTTTTCTTTGGATTTTGACATTTTCTGACTTTTTTTCTAGTAGGGACAACAGGAGAGGGGGTCATATTTTCTTACTTTCTGCCTTCTAAATCTCTCTCCTTAGTGATCAAAGAAGTGTTTGTCTAGTTTAATTCACTTTCTATTAATTTCCTGAGATTGATTCATGCTTTGAGGATATGCTATCTTCATTTTTATTAAGGCAGAATTAAAATGTTATATTGAGTACATCTGAAAATGCAGTGACATTTATGTTATTTGATATTGTACAACCATCTCTCCAATATCACTCTGAAACATTTCTGTCGCTCTGAAAGAAAACCCTGTGTCTACTTATCAGTGTATTTCCTTTTCTCAGAAGCCCACTTTTCTACATCTGGCAACCTAATTATTATTATATCCTTTATAGACATATCCTGTCTATATGGCCTTACTATTTTAGATATTTCATTTTCATGGAATAATATATGATCTGTATGTATAATTTATTTCATTTAACATAATGTTGAGATTGATCAGTGTTGTAGCATAGATCATTTTTTTTTTTAATGCCTGGTCAGTGTTCTGTGTTATACATATATAGCACTTTTATAAATTAAAAAGTTGGTGACTGTTTGGATTTTTCTACTTTTTAGCTATTGTAAATGATTCTTGTACAGGGCTTCATACAAATTTTAAATTGAATATTTTTAAATCTACATTGAACATTTAGTTATGTGTTTCTTTTTTAAGATTTATTTATTTTATGTATATGAGTACAGTGTTGCTGTCCTCAGACACACCAGAAGAGGGCATCAGATCCCATTACAGATGGTTGTGAGCCACCATGTGGTTGCTGGGAATTGAACTCAGGACCTCTGGAAGAGGGGTCAGAGCTCTTAACCGCTGAGCCATCTCTCCAGACCTTAATTTTATGTTTAGCCGCCAAATTGTTTCACATTGCCTGTGCATGCTTACATTTCTGCCATCAGTGTAAGAGGGTTCCAGTTTGTCCATATTCTTGTTTCCACAAGCCATTTTAAATTTTCTTATTGTATCCTATGAGGGTATGAAATAATATTTTTATGGGGCTTTGCCTTGCATGACATTGAGCACTATTTCATATCCTTATTGTCCATTTTATTCCTCTTTTTAAAAAATGTTCTTTTTTGGCCCTTGTTTCATTTTTCATGTATATTAATGGTATACAACAATAGATTTCCTTGTGACATTTTCATCCCTAAATATCACCAACCTTGATCCGTTTCATACTCCAATTGCCCTCCCTTATCGCCCCTTCTTATCCATGCTTCTTCCTCTTTCTTAGCAACCTTTCATTTCCTTTTATGCCTTTGTTACTTCTATTTTACATGTGAGCAAAAAGCATGTGTTACTTGTCTTTGGAGTCCGATTTGCCTTTTTAAAAAATCCAGTGTACCTTCCACACTATGATTGCAGGATTTTTTCCTTCCTTCCTTCCTTCCTTCCTTCCTTCCTTCCTTCCTTCCTTCCTTCCTTTCTTTTCTGACCAAGGAGTGAACCAAGACTCTCCTGGATGCTGCTTAAGCACTCTGCCACTGAGCTGCAGCCCACTGTGGACAATTTGCCTATTTAAGATCCTGTTTTAGTTTTTAGGGTGTGCTTTGGCTGCACATATGTCTATGCACCACATCTGTGCCTGGTGCCTGCAGAAGAAGTTTGAGAGTCCCCAGAACTGGAGTCAGATGTTTGTAAGCTGCCAGTTGAACTCAGGTCCCCTGGAAGAGCTGCCAGCACTCTTAAGGGCTGAGACATCTCTCTAGCCTTTGATTTGCCCTTTTAAAAAAGGTGTAATTTTTTCGAAGTGTAAGATTTCTCTTGAATTATTTATTTGTCAGAGGACAACTTTCAGAAGTTGGTTCTATTCTTCAAATGTGGGTTCTGGGAATCAAACTCAGGTTGTCAGACTTGCCTGGAAAGCACGTTGTAGCTACTAAACCTGACCACCCTATATTTTTATTGGATAAAAGACCATTATTAGCTATATAGCCTTGCTAGTAGGACTTCCATCTGCCATAAACTATAGCAAAATGACTTAAGACAAGTAATAGAGTTTTGTACAGTTGTAAAGGATAGAGGTCTGAGCATATGTCAGCAGGCTTAATTTATTCTGAGACTTTCTCTTTGCCGTGCAGATGGCAGCATCTTTGCTACATCCTCGGTTCACAAGCATCCCTGTTGTCTCCTTTTATATGTTTTTCTAAGGATTTTCGTTATATTGGATTAAGACTTGCTCTAAGCAAATTGAGAGAGAAGAGAAAGAGTGAAAAGGCAAGGTATACCTTTCAAAGACAGGTCCACAATCACTTACTTCCTCCAATTAGTCCCTCCTCCTTTTTAAGTCTTCAGCTACGAATTAATCAATGAAGCCACAGGTACGGTTAGCAACCTCATGATCTAGTTGCTTCTCAATAGCACCACCAGGTGGCCGAAAAGTCCTGTAACACAGGAGCTTTGCCAGCACATTGCAGACTCAAATCATCAAACCCAGAAACACAAGAACAAAGGGCCTGTTTAAAATCAAGATAAAGGATCTGAATTAACAGCTTTCGAAAAAAGACATAGAAATGGCCAAGAGGTATATGTTAAAACTGTCACTATTAATAATCAGCTTAGAGGTCAAATTGAAACCAAAATGAAATATCACTTCCTAACTATAGAGACATGCCTTAAAGGCTAGTATCAAAAAGATGAATGATAATATATATTAGAGAGGACATGGAGAAAATGGAATCCCTGAAATGTTATTTTAAATGAAAACTGTGCTAAGTGGTATGTAAGTTTCTCCAAAACTTAAAAATAAAGCTATAATATGATTTAACAATCAGACTACTGAGGAATCTATTCAAAAGAAATGAAAAAAATGTTAAAGAAATGTCTCCATTTTCATGTTCACTCTAGCACTATTCATAATGACCATGATATGTGATCAGCCTAAGTGTCCATCACTATATGAGTGTGTGATGGTTAGTGCTATTTATCAACTAGACAAAGCTTAAAGTCACTTGGGAGAAAGGATTTTGGACATGTCTGTGAAGACCCTCCCACTGTGGGTAGCACCATTCCTTAGGCAGAAGATCCTGGACTATATAAGAGTGGAGAAAACAAGCTGAGGATTAGCATGCATACTATCTTAGTTAGGGTTTTACTGCTGTGAACAGACACCATGACCAAGGCGAGTCTTATAAGGACAACATGTAATTGGGGCTGGCTTACAGGTTCAGAGGTTCAGTCCATTATCATCAAGGCGGGAACATGGCAGCATCCAGGCAGGCATGGTGCAGGAGAAGCTGAGAGTTCTACATCTTCATCTGAAGGCTGCTAGTGGAAGACTGACTTCCAGGCAGCTAGGGTGAGGGTCTTAAAGCCCACACCCAGTGACACACCTACTCCAACAGGGCCACACCTCCAAATAGTGCCACTCCCTGGGCCAAGCATATACAAACCATCACACGTACATTAATTCATTACTCTCTACCCTTTACCTTAGATGTGATGTGATTAGCTGCCAAGTTCCTGTTGCTCTGATTTCTCCACGATGATGGATTACAACCTGGAATTATGAACAAAATAAACACTTTCTTCCTTATTTCTGTCTATACATTTTATCACAATAACACAAAGAGAAATTAAGACAGGGTGGATCAAAAAATGTCATTGCCATATACAGTGAGATAGTATTCATCATTAATGGCATTAATGGCATAATTAGTGGCATCTGCGGGCAGGAATCCTGATGAACCTTCACTCACGTGCCTGTCCTTGTCCAAGGTGACTTATGCTGTGGCAAATGCAACAGGCTCTTTTTAGCAGAGGTAAACACTTGTTATCACGCCCCAAAATAGTTAAGGTAGCATTTTTGGAGGTGGTCTTGTGCATCATAAACACCTGTCATGCCCATATTTGACTCAAAGTGGTATCAGAACAGCGCTAAAATGGAATGCAGTTAGCTTTGCATTTTGCACTTTGTGTGCATTGCTGTATTCAGAAGTGCCAACCATAAGAGTCAGAGTTTTTGGCAAAAGTATGCACAAATGCTAACCCTTCCATATAGTCTATGTTTTACTTTGATGGCTTCTCCAGGTTTTTGTCAAGTACCACATGTAGAGTTACATTTTTCTTAAAAGACTGGTCGTCCCAATGGTAAATTTCTTAGAATACATAACTGATTTGATAGATTTTTTTTTAAAATAAAACTTTACAACTTGCACAGTTGTTACGCATACTACATGGTATGTTAAAATTAGGGTTTCCTTGCCTCTTTACAGTACACTAATCTGCCTAAAGGAGCTGTTTCATATTTACGGTGATAATTATCTTACCTACCTACTTTAAATAAATTTGATGTAGATGATTATCTGATTTAAGTGCAGACATATTTTTCTCACATTGAGTTGTATGCAGAATGTAGCTTCAAATGTAATCATAGTCACACTATCCAACTAAAAATTATGCTATCTAGAAGTATACAAAATCTAGTATTGACATGATCTTGACAGGCTGGACCTGTGAGATATGGTTTGAATTTTAACCAGTTTATCACATAACCTCTAGAGACCATGCATCTAGTTATTGTCAGGAATAATTTAAAAGGTTTAGTCGCTGGAAGCAGTTAAATGGTGCAGTAAGATAGTTAAGTTATTTAAAGAATGTTACCCTCCTTGCAAGAGTAATTAAAGCACATTGGAAAGATTCTCAAGTTTTGTGTTTCCTGTAAAAACAGTGCTTTCTGCTGCTAGGAACTTTTTTCTGCAGGTCGGAATTACTTTAAATAAATAGCATCTGACTTTCCACATTCTTTTTTCTTTTTCACTGAAAATCAAGAGGACCAAGAAGGTGTTTTATTGAGGCAACTGGGAGCGTGGGATACCTGCCCCCCATCCCTAGCTAGTCTCATCAGTATAGTCTCATGGGGGGAAGGACCAAGCCTCTGGACTGCTCTGAGTCACCACCCAGGAGAGACTGGGCAGTGGGGCAGGAGGGGTGGGGCTCCAGTCCAAGGCAAATGTTCTGGCTAACAAGGGTGATGGTGGCTGAGGTAGGGGCTGAGGTGGGCAGACATCCCAGGACTGGGGAGGGGGTGGTGTGGCTATGAGCCAGATGCTTTTCAGCATATCAAAAGCTGTTGGGGGTCCCCAAGCTGCTCCGGATAGTGAAGAGGACAGGAATGGCAGTTGGTGATCTGGAGGCTGCACCTGGCTGACCCTGTGTGCAGGGGCGCTGCTGCTGCAAGTATGAGGTGTGGCGGAGTTACACCCCTTTGTTCCCTGCTGAGTCCTTTGCCTCCTCTCCCTTGGGGCGTGCTCAGGAACGTTGATACAAGAAGGTGCCATCCTCTGTCTCTCAGGGACCCTCGGCTTGACCTCAGGTAAGTGTAGCTGGCAACCTCGGAGCACCAGGGCGAGATGAGGCACACAGCCATGACAGCCCTGGAAAGTTCTTCTGTTGGTGTCTCTCTGGCCTCCTCCGAGGAAAGGCTTGTGGCACAATCATCTGGCGCTGAAGCTCCTCCAGCAGTTGCCTCAACACAGGAAGATCTGGGGGGAACTTGGCAGGCCTGGGCCTGAGCCTCCTGGTACCTTGTTCTCCTTGCCTTTTGACTGAAGGTCTGGTTCTTGGACTCTGACTGGGCTGCAGGAGGACTTGGTTGGTAGCAGAGAGGTACATGATTCCAAGGAGCCTCTGTTAATCAGCCAGGCCACATCCAGGGATTTCACTTCATGGTTGAAGAGACCCCAGTGCTCCCGACTCAACCTGCCTTGAGTTATCACACCAAGCTTAGGGGCTGCAGAGGCCACAGGATCCTGGAGGATCACACATGGATCCCGATGGGATATGGGAGGATCCTGATGGGGCAATGGCCTGTGGCTGCTCACCAGGGCCTTATTTCGCTCCCTCCTGGTCTTGTGACAGAGAATTCGGTAAGGTTTCTCAAGCTGCTGGAAAGGCTGAGAGACTGGTCCCCGAGGGTCCATGATATCCCTCTTCTCTCCTAACTGACCCCTCCCTGGACTCCACGTGGCTGTGGAGAGTGGTGGCTTCTTTTTTGTAGCGACCCAAGCCTCGAAGCTCATTCTTTTTCTTTTTGACATGAAGAAAAAATTTTAATGCCTAAAAATGTCTTTGAGATAATGCCGTTTCTGATGTCCCTTACCTTTTGGTCAAGAAGTTTGGGATTTTTCCAGATAATTTGATATTTGACCAGAAGCCTGTCTAGAGAAACTCTGAGTTCTTTGAGTTGCATATAGATGGGGGGTGTATTATTTGCCAAAGGCAAAATTGAGTTTATTCTTTTTCATACAGAAAAGGGTTCTGCTTTTGTTTGCTTTTTATTTTTATGTAAAGTCTAAATTTGTAAGGAGCGGTTAGAATATTCGCCATCACTAGATGGCGCTGTCGTTCTGAGGAAACTTGCGGATAGCCCGCGAAAACCCCGAAATGCATTATGGGTGTACACGTCTAATCACCGCCCACTCCCGGGGCACGCCAACCAATAGGGGACACGCTGCCTCGGAGCTATATAACACCGCCATGTTGGGTCCCGCGCGGTTC
>CM052722.1:12264022-12277394 GCA_028551405.1 Uromys caudimaculatus | reverse complement strand
CCTTCCCTTCCCTTCCCTTCCCTTCCCTTCCCTTCCCTTCCCTTCCCTTCCCTTCCCTTCCTTTCCTTTCCTTTCCTTTCCTTTCCTTTCCTTTCCTTTCCTTTCTGTTTTTTGGTTTGAGTTCTGTTCTTGGTTTTTGTTTTATTTTGTTTGAGATAGGATTTCTCTGTGTAGTCCTGGCTGTCCTGGAACTCACTCTGTAGACCAGGCTTGCCTTGAACTCAGAAATCTGCCTCCTCTGCCTCCCAAGTGCTGGGATTAAAGGCATGTGTCACCCACTCCAGGTTTCAGCCAGGGATACTGTTTGGAGCCTTTGGCAGGGCCCCATGGGTGAATCACAGAAGAGACCTGTGGAATTTTGGAGTGAGGATCTGCCATTATCTGCAGAAAACTATTCTCCCTTTGAGAGGTAGCTCTTAGTCTGGCCTTGGGCCTTAGTGGAAAATGAATTTTTGACAATGGGCTATCAAGTTACCACGTGACTTTAGCTTCCCATTATGAACTGGGTATTATCTGACCCAGAAAGCCATAAAGTAAGACATGCACAGCAGCAGTCCATTATTAGATGTTATTAGCATGAATATTTCTGTCCTATTTTGTTAAGATGATATTTATTAAGAACATACATATCAAGTGATGTTTATGTTTTATTTCCTCTGTTTATCATGTAATGTTTATGCTATGATAAGAATAGTGGTTATCAAATTGTGAGACAGTAAAAGACTAAGCATTCCTAAAAGGACATTGCCACCTATTCTAAAATATATAATGCATTGTGGTTGTATGTGGTATAGTTATGCTAGGCAGAATTATGACCTAGTTATTGTTTTCATTTAGAAATTAAGCATAACATAATGAGCTGTGGATTTATGATGACTAATCTTGGCTGTCAGTTTGACTACATCTGTAATAAATGAAAACCCAAACAGCTGGGCATGCCAGAGAGATATTTTCTTGGTTGAATCATCTGATAGCTTTTCAACTAGAGATGGAGCCTCATGTGCTAGTCTCTCATCCTGCTAGAATTTTGAGTGGTTTGATTTTGTGCAAGATACCATAGCATGGCAATACGTTCCCAAGCCAACATTTGTCTAATTGGACTTAAGTCCCACTTAGTAGGAGAGAATTCATGGCTAGTGCTGTAAATGTAGCAAACTTTCTGTGGCTGGTGAGGTCATGGAATTTAGAGAAGAACCTGTTATTCCCACTTTCTTAAACCAGTATAATTCCTAACTGCTTTTTAATACTATGTTATACCCACAGATAAGTATGGTTCTTACCCCTCATCAAAGAAGTTTCTTTTTGCAAAAAGTGCTAACCATCACAGAAAGCCAAAACGGGTCAAAATACAGAGAGCCATGGAGTAACCAGGCTCAGCTGATATATCTGCAACACAACTCCTCTACCTAAGTCTCAAAGAACATTGAGAAGAAGAGGAGGGAAGATTGTAAGAGCCAGAGGACCAGGACATCTGTTGCAAGAGTGTTTCTGTCTTCTATGTATGACAAGGAAGCTGCACCCACAAAATCTCAACAGCACGGCTGCCTAAACAAGACGTGAACAATGACAACAGCAGTCGACATGATAACATGGATGGGAGAAATCTCACAAGGTTCCCACCCCTGGATGAGGAGCTATAGTCAGTATATGACTTCTGAGAGAGGGAGAATCAGTTTTCCTCATGGATGGACCCTCTAATTGGTTATCCAATACCAAGGCGTCAGATCTTAAAACATACCTCTGAGGAACACTAAGTGAACTCGCTATGTTATATTTATATATTTATATGTATGGACATATATGCTAATAATAACTAAGAAAACAATAGAGATAATACACAAAAGTAAAAGTATAGCTTGGAGGTTAATGGACAGAGTGAGGGGAAGGAGGATATGATCATAGAGGATTGAAGATGACCAAAGTATATTATATACATGTACAAAATGGCCTAATGAAACCCACTATTTTATATAATTGATAAGTATTAATAAAAATGGAAAATGACGAGACTGGAGAGATATCTGAGAGAAAGAGGAAACTCTGGATTCTCATAGGGTTTTATAATGCACACTACATACACTTTGGAAAGTATTTCCCCCCTGCAAGTATAACCTGCAGAAATTCCCAATCACTGCCAAGGTGATGACAAGCAAGAGATAATGACTACTTGAAACCAAAAGATATATGAGTAGATGTAGTCCTTCTGCTCTCTGGTGTTCAGAGCTTGCTTCAGAGGTCGTGGGGATGACATTGGTGAGTTAGAGGCCTATGGCATGTAAATGGTTGAAAGTAATTCAAAGGGTCTGGCCGGGACAGTAACCCAGAAACAGTTACACAGTAGCAGCGGCAGCTGGGAGAAGCTTTGTATGATATAAAAGGAATGCTTCATTATTGTAGTCAAAAGACAATATTTTGAAAAAAAATCCCATTTTTTTTTTAAATTATTCATCACAAATAGATATGTTTGGAGAGTTTATTTCTCTGGAGACTATGCTAGAGGATTGCCTGGTATTTTCAAGAGAGTTATGCTTCCTTCAGTTTGAAGGCAAAGGTATTGTAATTTCTGCTTGCTTTCCTGGCATCATTATCTTCGACTATAAGACAGAGATCTCGGCCTTGTCACTAAATTTCCTAGGAATAAGTTTCTCTATTCTCTTCTGGATGGTTTAAGCCCCCACTTGGGAAAAAGATTCATTTATTTGTAGCAAGTATGAGAAACATATTGCAAAAGCAAACCCTGTATAGAAATGTAGTCAACAGGGAACTGAAGAGTGAGCCTGTATTGTAGACACTTATGTGAGTTGGAAGGCCTATAGTACATTTCAAAAAAGTTCATTTCTGTTTACCTACTAATGGAGTTTAGAGATGAAAATGGTAAAATAAGAATCTGTTATAGGAGATTGTTACATGGTAGAGGTTTTGTTGTTCATTATGTAGCTCTTTCCTCTGAATTAAAATGGTCTCTCCAGGAAGAAGGGGAAATCATCAGTAGATTTAGGAATGTCAGAAAGCTATAAACCTTACAAGGCTGCTCACAAAGATTGTATAAACAGTGAACAATTACTGGGGGAGAAGAGTCTCTTCCCAGAAGTTGCCTGCAAGTTGATCAGGGACCTCTAATAATATATGTTTAGTGACTTGTATCCCATGTTTGAGTGGGGGTTTGGTGGTGCAGATGCCTTTGAATCAATCATTCCCTTATATATAAGTACCCCCCATGCTTAGTACAGACGTTGATATAATGAGCAACACTTGGATGGAATAATTTCTTTGGTCTCTCATTAGTTCTTTATCAAGGTTGAACAGATGTTTGTTTACACCTCTCCATGATAAGTTATGCAGCACAACTTGTGTTCAATCATGAGCCAGCATAGCCAAAGTTGGCTCATGTAATGGATTGTAAGACATGTAATTGAAGGCTGAATTGTTTGAGGGGAAATGACCTTTTGGGAAATTCTAACATGGATATTTTTACTTACTGTGATATATGATGCTGTGACTCCTTGCTGTAATGCCAATTGCATGCCCTGTGCTCTAAGTGATAAGAAGTGCAACCAAAGCTGAACCACTGAGACTGGAACATTGTTGGATAGAAATCTAGGGTGGTTGTCTTTGTCTGTACAGAAATATAGTTAATTCAACAGGGAACCAAAGAGTGGGCCTGTATTGCAGACACTTAGTAGGTGGTCAATTTTTTTAAATGCCATTTTTGTTTACCTACCAGTGGATGCAACGGACAAGGGCTCCATGTTGGCCTTTATCTGAGCCAAGCAATGTGACCCTGCTCAACAGAGCCCATTGAGGTTAGTGCTCTATTCAGCAGCCCCATGGAAGTGCTTCAGGACAAGGAAGTGGAGAATGACTATCAGTTGCCTAGAACTAAATAAGGTAATGTTTTTAAACCACACTGTTATACCCAGAATTGTCCTTTTGATGAAACAATTCACATGATTGATGGGGTCATTTCATGCTGTATTAGACTTTGCTTACATCTTACTTTGTTTTAGTTGTTGAATCGAAGACCCATTGGCATTTGGTGGGGGTGCAGGGATGAACAGTGATGTGCCTTCAGAGATCATACCTACCCTCCATAGGAAAGTTTTGTAGTATAATGCTAACCCTGAGTATCTTACAAATTTGCAGAAACATCTGAAATAACAGTAAAAATAGTAGTTAAAGGGTTTGAATAAGGCATCCTACTTGGATAGAAAAAGTACTGCCAGGGACCACAAGATTGAACAAACATCCTAGTGTCAGAGGTAGGCACCTACCCATTTGTTGTTGGTTATGGAGGCTTCTAAACATCTACCATCAACAAAGATTGACCTTATTTGCATGTCAGAACACATATTTTGATTACATGATTTGAAAAATTCAAGCCAGGACTAAGCTGGAAGCTCTTTCCCTGCTAGCTAGTTTTTGTAGTCCCGGAAGATGCTATGCATAGACTACTGTGTAAGAACTGTCACCAACAGTCATTGTCAGTTATAAACTCTGAATGCTATACTACTAACATGCCAGGCAAGATGTGCCCACTGGTGCAGTAGTGACATGACTGTTGCAGAGGCCACCAACTACTTTATGATAGGACACAGACCTGCTTCATAAAAGGGAACTCATTTCTAGTACTGTAAGTCAGGACAAAATTCCATGCCTGGGGATGATTGTAGGCTCCAGTGGAAAAGAAAGTGCTATGTTAGTAAACAAGGGCACTGTCAAGTTGTATGTAAATACTAATGTCATTCCCATAAATTGCTCCTGTTGTCAGTTTTGGTCTTGGAAGGAAACATTTTTTTCTGCAGTGGGCAATGACTCGTACTAGGTAAAGCTGATGAGACCTGATTGTTGCTGTGGCTCCGTGCTCAGCCATGAATAGAAGAAAATCGTCAGGCGTCTTTAGTACCCCATTCAAGGCTCATGGAGCCATTGTAGAAGGAAGGTCCAAAGAATGTACAGAGCCAGAGGAAGAGGTCTTGTGTGCCTATTTCCTCCAAATTGAAATATTCCCTCCAGGAAAGGGAAGTGAGCCTCATAAACTTATAAAGATTTACTAGGTTCAGAGAATTACCGCACTCGCAAGGGCTCTCTCCAAGTTTATAGAAACAGTGAACAATTGTTGAGGGAGAAGAGATTCCTCCACAGAGGTACCTGCAAGTTGGGTAGGAGCTAAAGAGGATTTTTTGAGGATTCAGCTGCACATTCTCTTACTAGCAATCCATTTCCTATGCACCTAAAAGGAACCCCTCTAACCCACTAGTTCACTAACATAGAATTTGATAGGATCATTTCTTTTGTTTGTTAGTGGTGCCTTACAGGAGTGAACAGAAGTTTATTCATCTCTTTGTTATACAATCTTCTCCTCTTGGATAAGTTGACCTAAATGGTACAGAAACAAATGAAAGGTTTAAAAGTATGATATTGATCAAACTGTATCATGTATCAAAGAAAATAATCTAATATAACTCAGACAACAAAATTGTTTGTTTTTAATGTATATAGAATAAACAACCATTTAGTTAACTCTTCGAGAGTCTTTGGTAGAAATGTTATGATAGATAAACTTTAAAACTAACACACACCTATCTCGCATCCACTGACATAACATCTTTGGAGAACAAAGTGCATTTATCTTATATATAGTGAGGGGTAGAGATGGGGTCATAGGGGCAATGCTACAAGAAGGCCAAGTCCAAGTTGGCTGTGGTGAGGAAATTATTATAAAACAATTTTTGTTTTTTTCTAGTGCTAATTTAAAGCTCAATTATATCAGTGATTATCTTAGTTAGGGTTTCTTATTGCTGTGAAGAACAATAAGAAACAACCATGGCAACTCTTGGAAAGGAAACCATGTAATCGAGACTTGCTTACAGTTTCAGAGGTTTAGTCTATTATCATCATGGCGGGAAGCATGGTGGCATACAGGCAGACATGGTGCTTTGGTAAACTGGTAATTTGACATCTGGATCCACAGGCAGCAGGAAGAGAGAGTGAGCCACTGGACTTGGCTTGAGCTTCTGAAACCTTAAAGCCCACCCCCAGTGACACACTTTCTCTGACAAGGCCACACCTACTCCAACAAGGCCATACCTACTCCAACAAGGCCACACCTCCTAATAGTGCCATTCCCTATGGGGTTGTTTTCATTCAAATAACCAAAGTGATTGCCTTGAAAAATTAAAAAAAAAAAAAAAAACAAAAAACCAAAAAAACAACTAAATGTCTGCCATCAACCAGGTTGGTATATTGAGATTATGCCCACTGCAGATCATATCCATCATCAGAAATACTCTCTCATTTTGGAGACTGTCCTTTGAGGCCAGGAATGGCTTTCAAATATGGTTTTCCATAGGTTTATGGCTATTTCAAAACCTTTAGTCATGATACAGAGCATTCAGGTCTCCATTCCTTACTATATTACCCAGTTGAAAGTCTGAACATTTTTATTAGCTGTCCCACTTTTGAAGTCTTTTGAGTTTAAGTAAGACACCTCTTTTAGAATGAAGTAAATGTCAAGGTTTCATTCTTTGATGTATTTATTATATGCTTATACAGAGAAGAAAGGACGAAATGGAATAAGAACCCATTCCTATTTCTTTTTACACTGATAGAGATAGGGCACCAGAGGGAGACAAACTTCTATTAGTCACAATCATTGGTATGATATAATATTAATGATATGAAGATGGTTGGAAGATATGTTGATTTCCAAGAATAGAATATGCAGCACAGAAAACTCTGAGAGGGGATGAACTGGTACTACTTTGAACATCAATTTAGCAGAAAGAAAATCTGCTTTTTGACAAATGTCTCAGAATAGTTTCATCTACCTCCTTTTGTAGTTTCTTTTTAGGAAGAAAAGCTGTACTGAACATGTACAGGACAGGTACTAGGAGAAAGTGTAGTGTCCTGTGGTGTTCTTCAAACTTTCCTCATCAGAGGAATGACCTGTGGTGTTTGGTAAAACTAGGACTTGACAGGTCTCAACTGTATCTACTAAATCAGAATACCTGGGAAAATAGAATAGAAATTTATGTTCACAGCCACCTTCAGCAATTTTTGTGATGATAGACTTTGGGAAAATATGTGTGGTGGAAAAAAAGTTTTACAAAAGTTACTTACAATTATCTGAGAAGCATTTTATATACATCTTTATTACAAAATAATAAAGGACATAAACTTGTGTTGAAAGGAGCATAGCGGAGTGTTGGAATGGAAGGAGGGGGATAGAATCACTGTATACATGTATAAAATGTTCAAAGTATAACTAGAAAAGAAATATAATAAAATATTAAAAATAAACTCAAAATAAGAGGGGAAAACAAAAATTGCTAGTTCTTGGGAAAAATCTACAACCAATACCCTGCATACTTTTTCAAACCGATTTCAGTACCAGTCTGGGACATCTAAATTTATTTTTAATTTTTAATTATAAAATAAATTACATAGCAAAATAAATAAATAAATAAATAAATGCCACATGTGTACAGGTACCCATGGAGGCCACAAGAGGGCAATGGATACCCTGGAGCTGGAGTTCCAGGAGATTGTGACCTGTCCTACACAGGTACTAGGGAGTGGACCCAGGTCCTCTAGAAGAGCAACAAGGCTTCGTAACCATAGAGCCATCTCTCCAGCTCTAATATGTCAGCATATTGAGAGGCATTAATTAGAGATGGAGATATCTGGGCTTATTCTTAACCTTTATTCTCTTAGCCTAATTCTTGTACTTTCCTGGGGTCTCAGTTCCTACATCTGTAAAACAGGTAACAAGACTTGTGAAAACCAGTGTAATTAGTAACTGCATTCTAAATACTCATCCTTATACCAAGAGAAGGCTGTAGTTCTCATTTCTAATTAATAAAACTGCTTTTTGCTGCAGAAGACCACTATAGCCCAGCCCTCACTGGTTCATCTACAACACAACACCTACACCTAAGGCTCAGTGAAAGGGGTGAACCGGGTAGGGGTGTAGGAACCTGAGGTCCAGGACCTTTGCTGCAAGGTAGTTATCTTCTAAGGGAAAATAAATGAGGACACATACTGGAGGGGTAAGGAGGAAGAGGGCATTGAAGGAGTTGAAAGGAGAGGTAAATAAGACAAAAATGTATTGCATGAAAATTTCAAAGACTTGATGAAGAGCAGGTTCTAACAACTCTCCAACAATATGATCTGAAAGTATCAGAAGAAGACAGAAGTATGGCACGTAAAATAACTTACCTGGTTTTATATAGCCCATTCAGTCAAGCCATCTGTTGTCAACTTGACTACATCTGGGTTTAGGCTGGGTACAACTGTGCAGGATTTTTTTCTTATAAATAACTTGAAGTGGGAAGACCTACTTCTACTCTGGATCTTTGAGGTAAAAAGACACATCTTTAATCTGAACCATATCTTCTAAAGGACATAGAAAAAGGAAGCTTGTTTTCTTTGCCTGCTTGCCCTCATCTTGCCGGCTACACGTCTATTATTGCCTTCGCCAGCATTACAGCCTGCTCTTTCAGAGTTCTGGCATATACTGAAGACCAACTGAGAAATCTAGTCTTATAACAACTGCTAGATTTTTTTTACTTCCCACTGGAGGATAGCCATTGGTGGACTAACTGGACCACAGTCTGTAACTTACTGGAATAAGTATAAATATTGGTGTTCAAATCCATGTCCTTCCTCACCTTCCATTGAATAGATTTATCTGACTTGTTGATGCAGACTGACTGTATTTTTTTTTTTAAAAAAAAATGTGTAAAGTGTTTGGAAGGCATACGAGATGTATCACAATTGATATTATTATTTTTATTATTTCTTGACCATGCTATTTAAAAAATGTCTGTGCACAGCCAAGGTAGAAGAAGAGAGAGCTCTGATGGCAAAAAGATTGGGATTCCCGACCCAGCAGCTGAAATGAGGCCTAATTAACTGAACAGAAATGATAATCAATTCCAGTTTGCCCTTCAATGTTGGCCTCTGCTTGGGATCTTCCTGCTTACCTGCCAAGTGCAACAGCAGGGAGGCCATTCTGAAGAGCATTTTATTTCATTCTATAGGCAAGTGCTTTGAGATTCCCCGGCCTTGACTCCCTGCAGAGCTCTGCAAATGTCTCCTCTGAACTTTTCCCCTGCTTCATCTGCTATTTACCCTGGTAGCTGTACCTGGCAGGGGGTACCTTGTAGGGCCTCTTTAGGAAAGAGAGGCCTTTGGTAGAATTAATTACAGGCAATTCTGTGGAAACTTTCAGAGGTTAAAGGTTCAAACAACATAGAAATATCCAATGAACTCAGTCATCTGCTGACCTCTAATAAGAGAGCATGCTAATAAATGCCGCTAACATGTCAGGGAAGGCAGTCATTGCATAAAATTCTTACATTTCCAAATTCTTGATTGCACTGAATAAATAACAATGGGCTTACTTAATTGATTCTATATAACCAGCTATTTCTTTAGCTTTTTGCCCTCAATGTTGCATACAGATCATCAGCAAATAGATGCAAACTGCCCTTCAGACCTCTCATTTGTTACAGAGTAAAAGCGACTTAAAATAAATATCAGTTCCAGAATTTGAACTCTGATCATTTTATTATTGAACAAAATAAATATCTTGAAGGCATATGGGTAGCCAGAATACCAACTACAAAGTTTTAGAAGATATTCAGCTCCATATATATAATAGTACATTTACAGTTGTTACATTTTACTCCAACATTTATTAATAGTCAGAACATATTTATTTCAGAAGATATATTTCATTAACTAAAGTAATCAAGTAAGCATCTGTCTTACTTTATAATTTTTACAATTTTATTTAACATTATTATTGGTAACATCCTTCAGTTTTCCTCAGTAAGGTTAGCTAAGTTTAGTTTTTCCCTATCATTTTGTCCTTTTATAATTTTTAAATTTGTATTTAAAATGTGTATGGGTGTTTTGCTGAAGCGAATGTTTATGCAGCATGTATGTACTGTCCATGAAGGCCAGAAGAGGGTATCAGATCCCCCGGAGCTGGAGTTATAGATGCTTGTGAACCACCATGTGCTTGCTGGGAACTGAACCTCGGCCCTCTGGAAGAGCAAGCAGCCAGCACGCTTAACCACCGAGCAGTCTCTCTATCCTCTTGTTCCTCCTTTTAGAATGCACTTTGATAGAATCAAGTTTTCCATAAAATTTGCATTAAAAGGCTGATAAATCTTCAATTTGTTCTTTTTAAAAGATTTATTTATTTTTATTTTATGTATATTGTTTTCCTGGCTTGTGTACCACATGTATGTAGTACCCTCTGAGATCAGAAGATGGCGTTAGATTCCTTGGAGCTGGATTTACAGGACTTTGTGGTGATAAGAACTGGATCCAGGTCCTCTGTAAGAGTAGTAAGCACTCTTAGCCACTAAGCCATCTCTCTAGTCCTTTCAAGTCATTCTTAGTATTCTGGGTATTTGACAAATCCAAAGCAACACATATAAAAAACCCACAATGGTTAAGATTATGAAAACTTTGGAGGCGGCTAGGCTGTCTGTACCCCCAGCCGGGTTGAGAATGGCCCTGGGGTCCGGGGTCAAGGGTCTTCGGGACAGGGTCTAGCCTCGGAGACCCCGGTGACCTCTACCTGGTAGGCTTCTTGGTGAGTGCCTGCTCCAGGGCTGGGGAAAAGCAGAGTTTCTGCAGATGTGGGATGCTGGCAGGGCTGCACTTATCCCAAGTTTCCAGGCATTTACACAGTTGAATGATCAATGAGAGAAGACTTTGTGGCAAGTATCTATCTGATTGGCACTGAACCTAATAAACAGGAATTGTTCCCTGTCCAGATGAAGACCTGTTTGGTGTCAGCATGCTAGTCCCATTGCTGAATCTGCATGTCAGATCCCTTGGAGTAAGTCCCGTAGTTGCTGGAATAGTAGGCTCCTCGTATGGCATTTTACAACTCTTCTCCGGCACCTTTGTGGGCTTCTGAAGTGTTGTGGTTGGAAGACGGTCCTCCTTGCTGGTGTGCATTCTGCTCAGTGTCCTGGGCTATCTCCTCCTCGGAATGTCCACCAACATGTTCCTGTTGACGCTGGCTAGAGTCCCCATAGGTGTTTTTAAACACACCCTCTCCATCTCCAGAGCACTGCTTTCTGACCTGATCACAGAGAAGGAGCGGCCACTTGTGTTGGGCATTTCAACACAGCCGCGGGCATAGGCTTCATCTTGGGCTCCGTGGTTGGTGGGTATCTGACTAAACTGTACGGTAGATTCTATCTGACAGCCTTCATTTGCTGCTCTGTCTTCCTCCTCAATGCTGGTCTAGTCTGGCTGTTACCTTGGAGAGAAACAAGCTTCAACATTCCAGACAATGGATGGAGCTTGGATCAGAAGCACACTACAGTGTCCATAAAGTCAGAAGGTACACTGCAGGGAGCAGCCACCACCCCTAAGTCCAGGAGGCATGAGACGAAAGTGCAGCCGCCCTGGGTTGAAGTCATGTCGGCCTTGAAGGACATGAAGAACCTGATCTTTTCTGCACTGTGGGACATATTCCTCCTATGCTTGCTGATGGGGGTGGCTGTCATGTTGTACTATAGTAACTTCATCGTGGCCCTGGAGGAGCGTTTTGGGGTATGGCCCAAGACCACAGGGTACATCAGTTACACCAATGCCCTGAGTACCCTAGCTGGCTTCGTGGTGGGGCCCATTTTACTGCTGTACAAACACAACTCGCACACGGTCCTCCTGCACTCCAGCGGACTTACCTGCCTGCTGCTGCTGGTCTACTCCACGACAGGCTCCATGGCCATGGCGGTCTTCTCCTCGACGCTTCTGTCCATCTCCACCACCATTGGGAGAACCTGCATCACGGACCTCCAGCTGAGTGTGGGCGGAGCCCAGACCGGTGCCCCCCCCCCCCCCCCGTCTGGGTGCTGCTTTAGCCCTGGTGGCTATTTAAGTCATGACTCTCAGACCTCCCTTCAGTGAGGATGGGAGAGACTCAAACGGGAGTAGAATTGGGACCACTTGGAGAAGCAGATTTAGAACCAGGCAACTCGGGCACAAAGTTGGGTATTTCAGAGACAGTGGGTGGTCCACGTGCAGTTATTCCCAGATGGCTGTGTCCGGCCCTCACCTGCACAGGTGTGCCAGCAGAGCCATCAGAAGTCAGCTCCAGATAGGAAGGTTTAGACTGAGCACAGCCCTGCCCGGGGCGACCATGTCAGAAGCTTACCTGTGAGGCTTCTCTTCCCACCTGGGCACAGTAAAATTAACACTTGCTTCTGGGGAAAGGCAGCATGCTAGAAGAGGTGAGAGAGCGACTTGGAATGTGGAGGGAAGCCTCAGTGTTAATCATGGACTGGTCACCCGTCTGGAATGCAGCTCCCCGTAATCCCGGAGGCCAAAAGCTCTGCCCAAATCCCAGAGACTGACGCAGCTGTTTTTTTTTAAACCAGCCTGTTGCTTTCTCAGCTGGTAACATCAGATGCTGAGCCCTTACCCCCAGATATTTAGATACACAGGCCTGGCTGAGGTCAGACCTGTGGGCTTTTAAGCTCCAGTGGCCATTTCTCACAGAGGGAGGCGGAGCACTGAGACATGATAGTTTTCATTAAAGTAAAAATTGGAGACTGCACTGTTTTTAATCGTTAACTGTACATTCCCCCTAAACCTACTGATTGCAACTGGGATACACCACCTTTCCCACCTCTCAGGAGTCAGACCGCACCATGAACAAGCAACTTTCAGGGCTGCCAACTCTCTTCTTTGGGACTCAGTCACTTTGGACTTTAGACAGCCCCCCCCCAGCCCCAACTTCTGGGATCACAGACCCCAAATCCACATTTCACGTAAGCCTCTTGATTATAATCCTTTGGTGTGTTATGCCCATTTTCAACCTAGCATAACATGTAATTGTGAGTGGTTCTTCAATGCACTAATTTTTCATAACGCTAATGTTTACTATTTATAAATCAGAAAAAGGGTGTTTTCATAGTTTTAGACATTGTATGTAGGATAATCTCAAATATTTATGACTGTGGGAAGTATATTTTAGTTTGAATGCCATCCCCTTTCCTCTCAGGCTGCGAGAAAAACAATTAACTTTTAAGTTGTTTCCACTGTGAATTTTAACACAGGCGCTAAGAACTCTTAAGAAACCAAAGCATGGCACAGGTGGCCATGTCCTCACACAGCATCTGAATGTCATGGACACTGGGGTCAGAGGGACAGTGGTTGAACTGATGGTATGACGTAATGAAGTAAGGTTTCAGAAGTGTTTCTACCAAGACTGTACTCTCAAAGACAGTGGACTTTTATTCAAATGCTTATGGAAGCCATGTTTGTATTCTTTTTTTTTTTTCTTTTTCTTTTTTTCTTTTTCTTTATTTTTGATACTTTATTTACATTTTCGATGATT
>CM052722.1:12247536-12263922 GCA_028551405.1 Uromys caudimaculatus | reverse complement strand
TGTGGGCTAATATCCGCTTATCAGTGAGTACATACCATGTTCGTTCTTTTGTGACTGAGTTACCTCGCTCAGGATGATATTTTCAAGTTCCATCCATTTGCCTGCAAATTTCATTAAGTCATTGTTTTTTATAGCTGAGTAGTACTCCATTGTGTAAATGTACCACATTTTCTGTATCCATTCCTCTGATGAGGGACATAGCACTCCATTTGTTAAGTGAAACAAACAGATTTAGTGAGACTTTAAAATTAGCAAGACACATGGAGATACTGAAAACCCAAATCAACCAGTATTAGAGAAACACTTGTTACCCTATATTTGTGACTTTGGGAATTTGTTAATGAGATGGTTGTTTTTCTGTTCTGCCTTCTTATTTGGTAAATGGTTGCTTACAAAAAAAATGATTATGAAAAATTTGAAGCAATGTTAGCATTAGGTGAATAGCCTTTGATAATTTGCTACTGAAACATGGATTCTTTATTGGTGACACAAAAATTACCCATCATGTACCACTTTTATATGACTAGTGAGTGGTTTTAATGTTTTGCTTTCCTAATTCCTTTACAATCTAAGAATGATTCTTTAGCTCTTGTATTTGGATGTTTTTCTAATTGATAGTTATGGGTAATCAGCTTTTGAGGCTTGGTACCAAGGCGTGTGATATTGGCTTCACATCTAGCACTAAGCAATCCACAGTCTCCTATTTTCTGCACATTGATCAGTTGAGAGTCTCCATGTTAACTCCCACTTTAAAGAGAAGCTTCTCTGCTGAGGGTTGAGAGATGCATTGAACTATGAGTATAGCAATCATTCATTAGAATTCAGGAATATATATAATACTAGTAGGTTGTCACTTAGGGCCTGTCTTGCCTCAGGTTCTTGGCCTGTTAACAGTGTAACAGTGCCAGGAATGGATTTCATCTCATGAAGCAGGTCTTAGATCTAAAAAAGGTCAGAAAGTGGTTTTTTACTTCCATGACATTTGTGCCACTCCTGTATCAGTGGGCATTTCTTGTCAGGCCAGGTTTTATTGCTGTTACCAGGTTTCAGAGCTGGGAGAGATTGACGATGTTTTTTTTCTCAGTGGCATATATAACACCACATTCTGGCACCATGAAAGCTAGCCAGCAGGGACAAAGCCTCCAGGTGAGTAGCAGTTTCATTTTCCATGTTCTGTGACCTAAGTATTTGGCATTTTCAGCAACAGGGACTCTATTATTACAGAAATACTGTGTTAATTGTTGCTCTATTCACAATAGCCAGGAAAAGGAAACAACCTAGATTTCCAGCAACTGAAGAATAGATAATGGAATGGCAATACATTTATACAATGAAATATTATTCAGCTCTTTAGAAAAATGAAACCATGAAACACGTAGGTAAATGGATGAGACTGGAGACAATCACTCAGAGGGAGATAAGCCAGACCAGACCTAGACCCAGAGAGATAAACACTGCATATTTTTTCTCATATGTAGATATCGATTCTTTAGATATTTGTATTTCATTGCAAGATAAATTAGGTAACTGCTAAGGGACAATAGGCTAGAAGAAGATCTTTTAGGGGAGGGAGCGTAGAATACAGTGCTATAAAAGGGGGAAGGTAATAATAGAGCAGAAAGGATTTGATGGGATGGGGAATGGGAGGTCAGGATAGAGGAAGAAACGTGGATGGGAGGGGATAAGTAACACCATAGGCCTAGAGAAGCTTCCTAAAAACATATGCATCAGTAAAAAGAGTTTTACTGAAGTTATCCTACAATGAGGGCAGGGAAGATGGCAATGCCTTGACTAGACACCCATGCTAACAAAGAAAAACCCCAACACTAGGAATGGGTTAACTTCTTTTGAGTTCTTGGCTAAAGGAAATCTCTAAACACACACACCTGCAAACACACACACAATTGCTAATGCTATAGAACTTGATCACAAGACTAAGTATTGCGTGTTAGCGAGGCTATCTTTTCTCCAATGTTCGTTTTCTCACTGTTCTGGAGAGTTATTTGGCAAATTAACAAAAGCTAGCATTTTCTAGAAAGAGGAATCTTGATTGTGAAAGTGCCTCTGTCAAATTGTGTGGAGGTAATTTGTAGGGCATTTTCTTGATTAATGATTTATGTGAACTCAGTCTACTGTTGCTGGTGCCATGCATGGGCAGGACCTAGGTGCTATAAAAAGCTGGCTGAGCAAAGTATGAGGAGCGAGGCAGTTAGGCAAGGACTCTATGCTTCGTTCCTGACTCTATGGTCCCGCCTTGAGTGTCTTCCCTGATGTCCCTTCGTGATGAACTACAACTAATTACAAGCTGAAATAAACCCTTTCCTGTCTATGTTTTTTGGTCAGCATGCCTTTTTTTAAGCAATAGAAAACCTAACTAAGATGCATTTGGCAAATTTTAGGTAGTTTAAATTATGTGATTTTATTTCTGAGTCCTCTATTCTATTCCATTGGTCCATATGTCTGTTTTGTGACTGTTAGGTCTCAGGCAGTCCAAATATCTTAGAAATAGGCTCAAATTGGACTATAGGAATATTTCTGGTGCTTAGATAACAGCCAACATTCCTCAGGAACCTTCGACACTGTTTCCCACCTTCCAAAAAAGAAAGAAAGAAAGAAAGAAAGAAAGAAAGAAAGAAAGAAAGAAAGAAAGAAAGAAAGAAAAGAAGAAAAAAGAAAAAGAATCATTTTCCTTACCTCTGGCAGAAGGAACATATAGCTACTTATGGTTGCACATTAAAGTCCATGCCAGTCTCCAGGCTCCCCAAGTCACAAATAACTTGATATACATTTCAGAGCCTCCACCCCAGCCCTTCTCATCTCCCCAGTACCTGTTTGTTCTCTTTATAATGGTAAGGATTTTTCCCTTGCTGCTGCTGTTCTACCATCTCTTGCAAATAGCCCTGATCATAGCCAGTATGCTTTTATCCTGTCTGTTCTGGACTCTTCCTGATCTCTCTCTCTCTGTCTCTCTGTCTGTCTCTGTCTCTGTCTCTGTCTCTCTCTGTTTCTCTCTCTCTCTCTCTCTCTCTCTCTCTCTCTCTCTCTCTCTGTCTTTCTTATTCACATAAAACCCTTCCCCTTAATCATACCATGGAGTGATAATTTCAGCAGTTTGTTTACTTCACCCCCTCACATACAGTGATGTGATTAGCAAATGCTAGTTTTGTTGATATGGCTTCTCATCCAAGATCAGGTATTGCCATACCTCCAGCATTACACTTTCTGCTAAGGATTGTCCTGGTTATTTAAAGTTATTTTTGTACTTATATATTAATTTTAGGATTTTTTTTCTAATTGTGCAAGGAATGCCACTGGGATTTTGATGGGAATTGTTTTGAACTTGTAGATTGCTTTTGAAAATATAGCCATTGTCTATAGAATATACAAATACATATACATCACTCTTATACAACCTGTATCTATTTTTTATACTCATTCAAGGAGAACAAGGCAAGGAGTCGGTACTGATTAAACCCTATTGATTCTAATGTGTAAATGTCCCCCATTCAGTGAAGCTGCCTTTTGAAATCTGCTGCTGGATTTACTTTTACTAGATCCTGTGGGGGTATTTACATTCATCAAGGCCTGTAACTTTCTTTTTCTGTTGTGCTTCTTTTTTCTGTCTATGGACTTTTATAGCGGGCTTGTAAAAAATTCTCTTGAATTTTATGAGATAATATAAGAAAAATGCTTTTCACAATGTTTTCCCTCTAGATTTATTTATTTTATGAATATGAATGTTTTGCTTGCATGTATGTCTGTGTACCATGTTCTTACCAGGTGCCTACAGATTCTGGAAGAGGGTGCCCGATCCCCTAGAACTGGAGTTATGGACAGTTTTGAGCTGCTGTGTGGGTGCTAGGAGTTGAACTTGGATCTTATGCAAGAAAAACAAGTGATCTTAAGCACTAAGCCATTTCTCCAACTCCCTTTTAATGTTTGAGAGAACTCAGCACTGAGTCCGTCTTGTCCTGAGATTCAGAGTGATAGGAGCCTCTGACTACAGATTCCATGCAAAAAGCACTTCACCCCCTGAGCCATCTCCTTTAGCTCTGAATTTGTTAATCTTTTTGTATTGATGTGTAGTTCATGTTGGCATCAGGACCTCCAAACCGGTGATGTCACATCCAGGCGACAGCGCAACCCACCCACCTATTGTCAAGGAAACAGCCACCATATTCCTAGAATCCACTTGGCCCACTGCCCACCTTTACCTGTGGCTACGTCACTCTCCATATATAAACGGAAGACCCCTCTGATCTCCCTCTCTTCTTTCCCCTTCTCTTCTCACTGCTACCTTGCCCCCCCTCTTCCAATAAACCCCCCACGTGGAACTGTTTGGCCTGCTCTGGTTTCTGGAGCCGCGTGACCACCCCCGCCGGTCATAACTCTGCTCTTATCATATCACATCAGTTTATATTTTATTTTTATTCAGATCAATAGTCATGAAACCAAATATTGTGTTTACAGGAATTAGAATGTAGTTCAGTGGCCAGTCAGCATATAAGAGGTTTAATGCCTAGCAATGCAAAAGCATAAAAGTCAACTTACCTCAGAGATAAAGAATGGAAATAATGTTTGTGATGGCTATTCTTGGTTGTCAACTTAACTACATCTGGCATGAATCCAGAAATGGAGGGCACACCTATGAGAGACTTTTTTTGCTTGGTTTGAAGCAGTTGAATCCAGTTCTACTTTCAACAGTTGAGGTGAGAAGACACACACCTTCAATATGCATTTTGAGGGGAAGACACAGGGCTTTAATCTGGGTCATACCTTTTGCTGGAAGTCCATATAAGGGCATAGAAGAAGGAAGCCTTTGAACTTAACCTGTTTGTTCTTGCCTTGCTAGCATATCCATTCCTTCACTGGCATTGGAGCCTACTTCTTCAGGGTTCTTGCATATACTGAAGACCAGCTGAGATATTCATTCAGCCTTGTGAGCTGAGCAAACTACTGGATTCCTGGACTTTCCATTCATAGCCAGCCATTGTTGGATTAGCTGGACTGCAGCCTGTAAGTCATTCCAATGAGTCATGTGTGTGTGTGTGTGTGTGTGTGTGTGTGTGTGTGAGTGTGTGTGTGTGTGAGTGTGTGCAGATAGAGAGAGAGAAATCAGTCACATGACACAGCAGAGCAATTAGTATTTTCTTCTTATTCTTAGGTGTGGTTTGAAGATGGGATCATCAAACTCCTCTTTTCATCAATATTAAGGGACAAAATGGAAAAAGAAAAGTTTTGTGGATGTGGACTGTCACTTAAATGGAGAATAACTGAAGTATTATACAAGTTGTCAGGGACCAACTTGTGGCTAACCCTGCATGCTAATGATTTATACCAATTTTTAGGAAACTGAAAACTTCTTAATGTTTCACATAATTGTAGTGGCATGCACGGAGTTTGAAATAAATCAACTCTTGGTTATCTTTTTGCATCCAAGTCATATACTGGAAGCAAAGGTCAATTAAAGAAAGAAAAGAAACTACCTGCTTTACCACACAAAGAAACTGCAGAGAGATGACTTGTGTAATTATGGCAGGAAAGCACAGAAGCATAGACTCAGAAATGCAGTGTGCCACTCAATGGGATCTTATGTGTAAGAACCAGGACTGCCTTTTTAAAACGCTATATTAAGTACAGCGCTTGGCATTTGATTTATGGTATGCTTTTATTTCTCATATAAAATATAAGAAATAGATGTAAAAATTAAAATCTATATCGAAGTCCTCAAGATGGGATCTATGCTCTTAAACCACTGTGCTATCCAGATTTGGCCCATGAAAATGTGTTTGGATAATTATTAGTTTACAAGTCATGTTAATATTCTTTATCACTTATTAAACTTTATGGTATCTCTGATATGCTGCAGTATTAACTTTGGCAGAATTAATTAGGACTAAAGGTTCATATGGCACAATTAATTAATAATAAACTGGACATCCTCTAGAAGATAAATAATCATTCAAGTTCCCTGAAAATATGTAGCTGTCCAAATACTGGGAAAATCAAACCCTGTTCCAATGAGTTTCCTTGCCTCTTTCCCCACTTGCTACAGGATGTAGGAAGTACTGTTTTTCCTTAAGGAGCAAAGCCAGACTTGCTAATTACAGAGGACCGATAGCATGGTCTCCCATAATAGTGAACTGTTGTACTCAAAATTCTAACATCCTACTGCTAAATGCCAACAGTTTCAAGGAGTCATCATACCCATTCCTAATGTCAGAATTCCACTGTCATATGGAAACTAACAGTGTATTGATGGTTTCCTATGCTGGGCCTCTGAAAGGACACCACATTTTCCTTTATCCCACTTTTCCCTCAGTTAAATGACTACAGTAGAAAACCCAGGCCCTAAGCAGATAGGGCTGTAAAAAGGTGAGAGCACACCCAGGACCTTGTCATCCAGAGGTAAAAGATAGCCTGATTATTGTCACATTGCATGAGTCACCCATTAACCGAACCCCACTCCCCTTTCTAGAGAAGTGACACCTGTCACATAGGCTCAATCATATAGACTAAGTCCTTTGCCTTGGTCACATAGCATTGGTCACATATTAAGTAAGCCTGCTTCTTCACAGTGCATGGCCTTTACTCAGAAACCTTTACAAATGAACACCTGGCTTTGTCTGGTTACTTGGTATGCTTGCCATACTGCTGTGACAGTGTTGATAAACTGTGTTTCTGAAGGCTGATTTGAATCTGCGCCTTTCTCTCCTGAGCCCATCCATTCTTCCCTCTCCCTCAAACCTAACAGCTTGGCTTTGCATGCTGCAAGTCTTGTCCTCTCAGAATTGGCACCCTAGATATAGATTCATCCATTTCATAAACACTTACTGAAGACTTCAAAAGCATATTACACATTGTTCTCGATTCGAGGAGTATAATGTGAAAATGTTTCTTGCGACCATATTAAAGCAGGAGAGCTTACTTTTTAAATATATGGTCACACGTAAATAAATAATATGACATTGTAATAGACCTGAAGGATATAAAACAGAAAAATGTGGTGGGCCTGGTTTGTTAGAGTGGTAGAGTACTTTGAATGGTTTAAAGACCCTTTTTCTGCAGTGGTTTCATTTGCGCTCAGAACAGATAGAAGATCCAGGATGGATGTCTTTTTTTTTTTTTTTTTTTTTTTGATTTGATACTTTATTTACATTTCAAATGTTTTCCCCTTTCCAGGTCTCCCCTTTGGAAACCCCCTATTTCATCCCCCCTCCCCTGCCTCTATGAGGGTGCTCCCCCACCCACCCACCCACCCACTCCTGCCTTCCCTCCCTGGCATTCCCCTACGCTGGGGCCTCTAACACCCTCAAACCCAAGGGCCTCTCCTCCCCCTGATGGCCAACAAAGCCCTCCTCTGCCACATATGTGGCCAGCACCATGGGGCCCTCCATGTGTATTCTTTGGTTGGTGGTCCAGTCTCCAGGAGCATGGGGAGGATCAGGCCAGTAGACACTGTTGCTCCCTCCATGGGGCTGCAAACTCCCTCAGCTCCTTCGGTCCCTTCTTCAACTCCCCCATCTGGGACCCCACGCTCAGTCCAACAGTTGCTGTGAATTGAATCTAGGGTATTCCAAACCTTTGGGCTAATATCCACTTATTAGTGAGTGCATACCATATTCATTCTTTTGTGACTGAGTTACCTCACTCAGGATGATATTTTCAAGTTCCATCCATTTGCCTGCGAATTTCATGTTCATTGTTTTTAATAGCTGATTAGTACTCCATTGTGTAAATGTACCACATTTTCTGTATCCATTCCTCTGCCGAGGGACATCTGGGTTGTTTCCAGCTTCTGGCTATTATAAATAAGGCTGCTATGAACATAGTGGAGCATGTGTTCTTATTACATGTTGGAGCATCTTCTGGGTATATGCCCAGGAGAGGTATAGCTGGGTCCTCAGGTAGTATTATGTCCATTTTTCTGAGGGTGCGCCAAACTGATTTCCAGAGTGGTTGTACCAGCTTGCAATCCCACCAGCAATGGAGGAGTGTTCCTCTTTCTCCACATCCTCACCAGCATCTGCTGTCACCTGAGTTTTTGATCTTAGCCATTCTGACTGGTGTGAGGTGGAATCTCAGACTTGTTTTGATTTGCATTTCCCTGATGACTAAGGATGTTGAACATTTCTTTAGGTGCTTCTCAGCCCTGCAAAATTCCTCAGTTGAGAATTCTCTGTTTAACTCTGTTCCCCATTTTTTGATGGGGTTATTTGGTTTTCTGGAGTCTAACTTCTTGAGTTCTTTGTATATATTGGATATTAGCCCTCTATCAGATGTAGGATTGGTAAAGATCTTTTCCCAATCTGTTGGTTGCCGTTTTGTCCTATTGACAGTGTCCTAGTATCTCCACTCAAGGGCTTGTCCACATTACTGGGAGGCTAGCTTTCTCCTGGTGCTATATGGCTGTGGAGCCCTGTTGCACAGGCTGAGGTCCCTAGCCACAGACGGAATCCGGAAGGCTCCTGTCCGGATGTCTTTAAGAGATCCTTTCTGTGGCTAAATATGTGGTTTACTTTGCTAAGAGTGCATCTGGCTGAGCTTAATCTGGCCAGGGTTGGCGAATACCCAGGGGGTCCCACAGTCTCAGAGGAGAAGGGGAGGGGGAGGGACTCAGTGAAAGAGGGACTAGGAGGTGGAGCAGTGTTTGGGTTGGAAAAAAGTTAATTAATTAATTAATTTTTAAAAAGAGTGCATCCTGATCTTCTAAAAGGTTTGAGTTTGGTGCCTAGCACCCACATCAGGCAGCTCACCTAAGCTCACCAAAGATAGTGGGTGATCACAGAGGCAAGGAAATGGTATTGGGTCCCCTGGAGCTGGAGGTATGCCCTCTGCTGGCCTCAGTGAGCACCTGCACATAAGTATCATATACATACACGGATATACACACACACACATACATAAACACATACACATAAAAAAGATCCTATCTATATAAAACATGTAATTATATTCTCAGGTAAAATAGAATACCAGGTATTTATTGATGTGCTTGCTTAGCAATATAGAAGGTAAATAGCTTAAAAGTACTGAGTTTGTATTTGAAATCAGAAAATATAAAATTCATGAATCCAAGAATGTACTAAAAACCATTGAATTGCAGATTGTAAATGAGATGCAAGGTATATGATTAGCACCTTATTAAATCCATTTAAAAAGATGCTTTAGGGGGCCTTGAGATGGCTCAGGAGACAAGAGTGCTTAATGCTCTCTGAGGATATGGACTTAGTTCTCATTATTCTGTGTGATAACTTCCAGGAGATCTGACTCCCTCATTGGCCTGGGGCACATATAGTCATGCTTACCCACAAAAAATAAACAGATATGTTTTTCTAAAAACAAGCTTTAAGGTATTGGGGATTTAGCTCAGTGGTATAGCTCAAGGCCCTGGGTTCGATCCTCAGCTGGGGTGGGGGGAGATGAAGCTTTAAGACAGGTTTTTAACTTGAGGTTCATGTAAACTCTATGTAGTCCATATTTTAGATGTTCATAGATGAAAAATAAATTACATTATATTTCCAGTAATAATGGAAGAATAATAAAAAAGATTTATTTTTTTCCCTTTCATGGTAAATGTCAGAAAGAAGGCATCATATAAGGAAAATGAGCCAGACTTAGAAAGACAAATACTGCATGTTTCCTCTCACATATGGAACACATATCAGTTTGCTACTAATTGAAATCACCGAGTTTTCCATTTTACATTTCATCGACTAATGATATTTGAACTATAATTTATGCCTATCAGAACTTTAAAATTATGTTAATAAACTTGTATAGGTATTTTATTTATTGCACTGTTATAATATAAAAAAGATATATTACAAATTTCTTTTTAAAGTTGACATGAGTGTTTCAATATAATAGTTTATGGTATAGTCCTGTCTTTAAAAATTAATGTTTTAACTAGCAAACAACATATTAGGTTTGATTATGACATTTTATACATGCATATCATTATACTTTGCTCACATTCACTCCACATCCTGCTGTTCCCTCCTTCCCCTAAATATTCCTGTTTTTGCTCTTGTGTATATATGGTTATTTATTATATATATCATATTATATAGCAATATAAAATTAAATATATTGAAATATATATTTCAATATTTATCTTTCTTCCCATTTTCTTGCTTGTGACAATACCTCCTCCTTCTACTTTCATGTTACTTTTCTATTGTTAAAGAGAAATCATGACCAAGGAAACTTATAAAATGGAGTATGTAATTGGGAAATTGCTTACAGTTTCAGAGGGGGAATCCATGACCATCATGGCAGGGAGCATGGCAGTAAGCAAGCAGGCATAGCACTGGAGCAGTAGCTGAGAACTTCCTCACAAGCAAGAGGAGAGAGAGAGAGAGAGAGAGAGAGAGAGAGAGAGAGAGAGAGAGAGACTGGGCTTGCCATGGGCTTTTAAAACCTCAAAGCCCACCCACCCCCAGTGATACATCTCCAATGAGGCCACACCTCCTGATCCTTTCCAAAAAGCTCCACCAATTGAGGACCAAGCATTCAAATACTGGAGGCAATACAAGCCATTCTTATTAAAACCATCACACACACACACACACACACACACACACACACACACGTAAATCTATGTTCCATATGTGAGAAGAAACATGCAGTATTTGTCTTTCTCTAAGTCTGGCTCATTTTTCTTGCATGATAATCTTCAGTTCCATTCATTTTTCCTGTGGATGACATATACTTTCATTCTTCTTTTAGGCTGAATAAAATTCTATTGTTGACATATATCACAATTTCACAGTTTATTCATTTATTGATGGGCAGCTAGTTTTATTCTATATCTTAGTTATTGAGAATAGTGCCATAATAAACATAGACACAGATCTGTCTTTAGTATGCTAAATTATACTATTTGGGGCATATGACAAGGAGTGGCATGGATGGATCACACTGCAGTCCATTTTTGTTAATTGATGAGCCATCATAAATATCACTATATGGCTGCACAGCTGGCTTAAGTATTGTGTATGGCATGAGTATTCCTTTTCATAAATAACCTTACACATTTACACATGCTTCTTTTTTTTTCTTTTTAACTTATGATAGTCATTCTGACTGGGGTGAGATAGAATTTCAATGTAGTTTTTAATAAATAAAACATAATAACTTTTACTAAAAATGACCCCAAATAGTAGATGCATCTTTCAGTTATAATCAGTGTCTAACAATCAATTTTATATGTTCTATATAGCTACATTAAATGATGTCTTTATTTTAAACAATAATGTAATTTCTATCATCTTTAATGTGGTATTTAGAGGCAAAGATGTAGATGAAAAGAAAACCAAATGAGACATGAAATGATTTGCAAGATGCAAAATGTAGTATCTGATGAGTATAAAAGCAGATTCCACAGATATGTTTCCATAATGTGAAAACAGGCATTTTGAATACCTCAATTTGGGCAATGTATAACTTAATCTTATAATCATAAAGCAAAGAGCTTTAAACAGAATGGGATTTTATTTGCTAAGCTTAACAAGTTAAGCATTGAAAGAAAGCTCTTATAGTGGTATTGAAAGACATTTTTATTGGCTTTTAAAAATTCAACTGTAAATGAGAACATTTTCTTGGGAAAATTAAGGTTTAGGACTCAACAGAGATGACATTAGCCAAAATACTCAACAGTGGGGAGATGGAACTGGAGAGATCACCTCCAGTAGATAGACATGGTCCCCAGTTGAGGCAGGGGTCCACTCACCCATCTTCAGAATTTTTAACCCAGAATAGTTTCTGTCTAAAGGAAATGCATGGAGAAAAATGGAGCAGAGACTTAAAGTAAGGCCACTGAGTGACTGGATCAACTTGGGATCAATCCCGTGCACACACACCAAATCCTGACACTATTACTGAGGCCATATTATTGAGACCATATTGTGCATGCAGACAGGAGCCTAGCATGACTGTCCTCTGAGAGTCTCTATCAGCAACTGACTGAGACAGATGCAGATAGTTACTGACAACCATTGGACTGAGCCTGGGGAACCATATAGAAAAGTTAGAGAAAGGACTGAAGGAGCTGAAGGGGATTGAGACACTATAGGAAGAACAACAATATCAACTAACTCAGACCCCTCAGAGCTCCCAGGGACTAAGCCAAAAACCGAGGGGCATACATAGGCTAATCAATGGCCCCGGTCACATGTGTAGCTGAGGACTGCCTTGTCTGGTCTCAGTGGGAGACTATTCGCTTAATCCTGTGGAAACTTGATGACCCAGGGAAGATGGGTGTTAGTGGGGGTGAGGTGGGGATGAGGTGGGGATGAGGTTGGAGAGGCAAGGGCAAGAACATAAGCAACAGAAACCAAAGCAACTTGGCATCATCATAATCCAGTTCTCCCAGCACAGCAAGTCCTGGATAGCCCAACACACCAGAAAAGCAAGGCTCTGATTTAAAATCACTTCTCACGATGATGATAGAGGACTTTAAGAAGGAAATAAATAACTCCCTTAAAGAAATACAAGAGAACACAGGTAAACAGCTAGAAGCCCTTAAAGAGGAAACACAAAAATTAAAGAATTACAGGAAAACACAACCAAATAGGTGAAGGAATTGAACAAAACCATCCAGGATCTAAAATTTCTTTAGAAATCACAAAGGGAGACAACCCTGGAGATAGAAAACCTAGGAAAGAGATCAGGAGTCATAGATGCAAGCATCACCAACAGAATACAAGAGATAGAAGAGAGAATCTCAGGAGCAGAAGATACCTTAGAAAACATTGACACAAAAGTCAAAGAAAATGCAAAAGGAAAAAGCTCCTAACCCAAAACATCCATGAAATCCAGGACACAATGAGAAGACAGAACCTAAGGATAATAGGTACACAAGAGAGTGAAGATTCCCAACTTAAAGGACCAGTAAATATCTTCAACAAAATCATAAAAGAAAACTTCCCTAGCCTAAAGAAAGAGATGAACATAAACATTCAAGAAGCCTACCGAACTCCAAATAGATTGGACCAGAAAAGAAATTCATCCCGTCACATTATAGTCAAAACACCAAATGCACAAAACAAGGAAAGAATAATAAAAGCAGTAAGGGAAAAAGGTCAAGTAACATATAAAGGCAGACCTATCAGAGTTACACCAGACTTCTCATCAGAGACTATGAATTCTAGAAGATCCTGGGCAGATCTCATACAGACCCTAAGAGAACACATCTGCCAGCCCAGGCTGCTATACCCAGCAAAACTCTCAATTATCATAGTTGGAGAAAACAAGACATTCCATGACAAAACCAAATTTATCTCCTTTGTCGAAAATCAAGTGACCATAAGTGTGCGGGTTCATTTATGGGCATTCAATTCTATTCCATTGATCTACCTGCCTGTCACTGTACCAATACCATGCAGTTTTTATCACCACTGCTCTGTAGTACAGCTTGAGGTCAGGGATGCTGATTCCCCAGAAGTTCTTTTGTTGTTGAGAATAGCTTTTGCTATCCTGGGTTTTTTGTTGTTCCAAATGAATTTGAGAATTGCTCTTTCTGAGTCTATGAAAAATTGAGTTGGAATTTTGATGGGGATTGCATTGAATCTGTAGATTGCTTTTGGCAAGATGGCCATTTTTACTATATTAATCCTCCCAATCCATGAGCATGGCAGACCTTTCCACCTTCTGAGGTCTTCTTCAATTTCTTTCTTCAGAGACTTGAAGTTCTTGTCATACAGATCTTTCACTTGCTTGGTTAGAGTCACACCAAGATACTTTATATTGTTTGTGACTATTGTGAAGGGTGGAAAAAAGACAGCATTTTCAACAAATGGTGCTGGGTCAACTGGCGGTCTACATGTAGAAGAATGCAAATTGATCCATTCCTATCTCCCTGTACAAAGCTCAAGTCCAAGTGGACCAAGGACTTCCACATAAAACCAGATACACTGAATCTAATAGAAGAGAAAATGGGGAAATGTCTAGAACACATGGGCACAGGGGAAAAGTACCTCTAAGATCAACAATTGACAAATAGGACCTCATGAAATTGCAAAGCTTCTATAAGGCAAAGGACACTGTCAATAGGACAAAACGGCAACCAACAGATTGGGAAAAGATCTTAACCAATCCTACGTCTGATAGAGGGTTAATATCCAATATATACAAAGAACTCAAGAAGTTAGATTTCAGAAAACCAAATAACCCTATCAAAAAATGGGGAACAGAGCTAAACAGAGAATTCTCAACTGAGGAATTTTGCAGGGCTGAGAAGCACCTAAAGAAATGCTCAACATCCTTAATCATCAGGGAAATGCAAATCAAAACAACTCTGAGATTCCACCTCACACCAGTCAGAATGGCTAAGATCAAAAACTCAAGTGACAGCAGATGCTGGCGAGGTGTGGAGTAAGAGGAACACTCCTCCATTGTGGGTGGAATTGCAAGCTGGTACAACCACTCTGGAAATCAGTTTGGCGGACCCTCAGAAAAATGGACATAATACTACCTGAGGACCCAGCTATGCCACTCCTGGGCATATACCCAGAAGATGCTCCAACATGTAATAAAGACACATGCTCCACTGTGTTCATAGCAGCCATATTTATTATAGCCAGAAGCTGGAAACAACCCAGATGTCCCTCAACAGAGGAATGGATACAGAAAACGTGGTACATTTACACAGTGGAATACTACTTAGCTATTAAAAACAATGACTTCATGAAATTTGCAGGCAAATGGATGGAACTTGAAAATATCATCCTGAGCGAGGTAACTCAATCACAAAAGAATGAACATGGTATGTATTCACTGATAAGTGGATATTAGCCCAAAAGTTCGGAATACCCAAGATTCATTTTACAGGAACTGCTGGACTGAGAGTCAGGTCCCAGATGGAGGAGTTGGAGAAGGGACTGAAGGGGGTGAGGGAGTCTGCAGCCCCATGGAGGGAGCAACAGTGTCAACTGGCCTGACACCCCGCCCCGTCCTCCTGGAGGCTGGACCACCATCCAAAGAATACACATGGAGGGACCCATGGTTCGGACCACACATGTGGCAGAGGAGGGCCTTGTGGGCCATCAGGGGGAGGAGAGGCCCTTGGGCCTGAGGGTGTTAGAGACCCCGGTAAAGGGGAATGTCAAGGTGGGAATACAGGAGTGGTTGGGCGGGTGGGTAGGAGGTGGAATACCCTCATGGAGGTGGGGGAGGGGAGGGGATAGGGGGTTTCCAAAGAGAGACCTAGAAAGGGGGAAACATTTGAAATGTAAATAAAGTATCAAAAATAAAAATAAAAATAAACCCAAATTTATATCTTTCCACAAATCCAGCCCTACAAAGGATAATAAATGGAAAACCCCAACACAAGAAAGGAAACTACACCCTAGAAAAAACAAGAAAGTAATCTTTGAACAAACCCAAAAGAAGATAGCCACACAAACATAATTCCACCTCTAACAACAAAAATAACAGGAAGTAATAATCACTTTTTCTTAATCTCTATTAACATCGATGAACTCAATTTCCCAATAAAAAGACATAGACTAACAGACTATGTCCAGCATTTTTCTGCATAGAGAAAATTCACCTCAGTGACAAATACAGGCACTACTTCAGAGTAAAAGGTTGGAAAACAATTTTCCAAGCAAATAGTCTCAAGAAACAAGCTGGAGTAGCCATTCTAACATTGACTAAAATCAACTTTCAACCAAAAGTTATCAAAAAGGATAAGGAAGGACACTTCATACTCATCAAAGGAAAAATCTGCCAAGAAGAACTCTCAATTCTGAACATCTATGCTCCAAATGCAAGGGCACCCACATTCATAAAAGAAACTTTACTAAAGCTCAAAGCACACATTGCACCTCACACAATAATACTGGGAGACTTCAACACCACACTCTCAGCAATGGTCAGATCATGGAAATACAAACTAAACAGAGACACAGTGAAACTAACAGAAGTTATGGACCAAATAGATTTAACAGATATCTAAAGAACGTTTCATTCTAAAACGAAAGAATATACCTTCTTCTCAGTACCTCATGGTACCTTCTCCAAAATTGGCCATATAATTGGTCACAAAACAAACCTCAACAGATATAAGAAGACTGAAATAATCCCATGCCTCCTATCAGATCACTATGGATTAAGGCTGGTCTTGAATAGCAACAGCAACAGAAAGTCCACATACACATGGAAGCTGAACAATGCTCTCCTCAATGATAACCTGGTCAAGGAAGAAATAAAGAAAGAAATTAAAGACTTCCTAGAATTTAATGAAAATGAAAGTACAACATACCCAAACTTATGGGACACAATGAAAGCAGTGTTAAGAGGAAAACTCATAGCTTTGAGGGCCTCCAAAAAGAAACTGGAGAGAGCATACACTAGCAGCTTAACAGCACACCTGAAAGCTCT
>CM052722.1:12198183-12247036 GCA_028551405.1 Uromys caudimaculatus | reverse complement strand
AGGAAGAAATAAAGAAAGAAATTAAAGACTTCCTAGAATTTAATGAAAATGAAAGTACAACATACCCAAACTTATGGGACACAATGAAAGCAGTGTTAAGAGGAAAACTCATAGCTTTGAGGGCCTCCAAAAAGAAACTGGAGAGAGCATACACTAGCAGCTTAACAGCACACCTGAAAGCTCTAGAACAAAAAGAAGCTAATGCACCCAAGAGGAGTAGAAGGCAGGAAATAATCAAATTCAGGGCTGAAATCAACCAAGTAGAAACAAAAAGGACTATACAAAGAATCAACAAAACCAAGAGCTGGTTCTTTGAGAAAATCAACAAGATAGATAAACCCTTAGCCAGTCTAACCTAGGGCACAGATATAGTATCCAAGTTATCAAAATCAGAAAGGAAAAGGGTGACATAACAACAGAAACTGAGGAAATTCAGAAAAATCATCAGATACTACTACAAAATCCTATATTCCATAAAACTGAAAAATCTGGATGAAATGAACAATTTTCTAGACAGATGCCAAATACCAAAGTTAAGTCAGGATCAGATAAACCATCTAAACAGTCCCATAATGCTTAAGGAAATCAAAGCAGTCATTAAAAGTCTCCCAACCAAAAAAAAGCCCAGGTCCAGATGGGTTCACTGCAGAATTCTATCAGACCTTCAAAGAAGACCTAATACCAATACTCTTCAATCTATTCCACAAAATAGAAACAGAAGGAACACTACCCAATTCCTTCTATGAGGCCACAGTTATGCTGTGTATTCTCCCTTGGAGATGGAACGGTTTCGGTCTATTCAGAAACTTGTCACAATTTCTTTTCATAGAGGACTTCATAAAAGATTTTTTTCTACTTGTATCATTTTTAATGTTTCAAATAGATTTTTAAAACTGTTGGAGTGTGTATTACTTTTAGCTTCAGAAGATATCTTGTATATTTGAGAGGCATTTAAGTATTATAAATTATTTTGACGACTTAAAAATGTCAGTACTGAGTTATGGATTTGAAAATAAATTTTATTAGTTTAGCAAAAAATCTAAGAAAAAAATATGAAAAAGAAATACTGGATGAATCTAAAGCATTAGAAAAGATTAATAATGTAACTTTTATTATAGTAACAGTCAAGTCAGAAACATTTTTATGCTATAAGACTGTTTATCTTTCTGTTCTTTCAATTATATAAAACACTGATTAATTAAATGTGACTGCAATTTGCTGAAATAACTTTATATTGTCTCCCAAGTGTATGCAAATCTTTTAAATATGGCACATATACAAATGTGCAAAACTAATAAACTATGTATAATTATTGAATGAACAGAAATATTTTGTATACATAAAGCACACTTCCATTTAATTTTGAAGCTCTCCCTTTTATCAAATTTTCTTCTAGTATCAATAATCTTCACTGATGTTGTAGGTTTGCAGATAGCCAGGACATTTCACATCAGTATAAGGAAGAAATGTTGGAAAAAATATAGTTCATAGCATAAGAAGAAATATTTTGTTCTATGCGCAACAAATCTTATGGCAAAAGAGACCAGGCCATGTACAAGAAACATCCTCCAAAAGACAATGTTGTCCACTAAATTATAAATAAAATATAACAGAAGAATCCATTTGATCAACTTAAGGCCCGATCTATAGACAACTTCACACTTCTGGCTCTGGTTTTAGAAGGATGGAAATTGAAGGATAAGAAAGCTGCAAACAAATTGAAAATAAATGCCTCCATTCCCATTCTAGGATTGTTGCCAATCACTGTAGTCTTGTCTTGGTAGGCATATGGATTTTAGGGTTAGTTTCTGTAATTTTTAATGAATATAATTGGAAATTTGATTAGTATTGTATAGAACTCTCAGTAAAGTGGCCATTTCCCCGATATTAAATCTACCCACTTATCCACAAGTAAAAACAATTTTCCCTTCCCATCTCTCAATGTCTTCTTCAATTGCTCAATTTCTTTTTTCAATGTTTCAAAGCTCTAATTTCAGAAATCTTTCACGCTTTTGTTAAGTTTATTTCTAGGTATTATTTTGAGGCTATTATGGAGGAGGCTACGTTCTTCTTTTTTTTAAGTATGGATTTTTGTACATTCTTATTCTTAGGAATGGAGAAAAGACTGCAGAGCTTAGAATACATAGTGCTATTGCAGAGGACCCAGTTTTGATTGCAGTACTCACATGGTGGCTCACAGTCATGTGCAATTCGCGTTTCAAGGGCTCAAACACTCTCCTCTGACCTCTGCGGGCACCAGGCTTGCATGTAGTGCATATGCACACATGCAGGCAAAATTTCATGCACTTAAGATAAAATAAGTAAATCCAAAACAAATATAAACCTTGTTCTGGAAAAAGATCCACAGATACCACCAGGCTGCCAAAAATATCTCTATCACAAAAAAGAATGTTTTAAAACATCTATTTAGAACATTCGAAGTTAATGTCTTCCTCAGTAAGAGTATTATGACATATATCAAATTTGTTTTTAAATAATCTGTCATGTCTTTGGACAGTAAGAACCATATGTGCCCACATTCATAGTACTGATTACTACCAGTAGTAGGTGCAATATCTGCTGAATAATGATAAATGGTTGGTTTAATAAATATTTCCTGAGTAAATAAATTCAAGAAACAAGGAAGGAGGGAGGCAAATAGAGAGAGATAATAAAAGATCTTTAATGATGAGCTAAATGTTGGGTTTAACCTACAATCATATACAAATTATCACTCATTTAGGTAAATGAACATATCAAAGATGTTTATCTGAGATTGGCATATGCCAATAAAGAAGGACCAGTACTTGACAACTTATGAGGGAAAGCTTACTTAAAGACCTTCGTCACACAAAAGCCAGAATCAATAACAAGCTGTGGTAATTTAGACTGATTATGTGCCATCTTCTGTACGCAAAACTTATCATTAGCAAGATGAAAACATGCAATAATCTTCAAGGTTCTATGTACTCTAACACTATAAATTATAAGTGGTAAAGAATCAAGGGGCATAGAGAACAATATAAACGGACATAGACCACTCACTTGGTTATGCTCCTATTACACACACACACACACACACACACACACACACACACACTCACCACACTCAACCCCTCTCATGCATGCATTTGTGCATGCACAGACACTAGAACTTCAGTCTTTAAGGGTTTACAGTCTGCTCCCTCCAAACAGTAAGAGAAGGAGCTCTATAGAGCTTGTCTGTAAGAGCGGTAGGCGGTGACCACCATCTTTTCTTCTATACAATCCTATTAGCTTCAGACAGTGGAAAGGGTACAAAGGAGCAATGGTAGCAGACAGCCTACCTTTCTGAATCTTTAATAAGCACTAGCTTAAAGAACATCTGTTCTTCTCTGCAGAGAAGCAGCATGAGAAGCTAGAATAGCAACTGGCAGGACTCTGGCAGGAACTAAGCCACGATGGCAGAAAAGAAACACAGGAACTGCCTTTTTTGTTTTTTGTTAGTTTTCAAATAGTTTCTTTGACTTAAAAAAGTAACATATCAGATTTGTATGAAATGTGGAAAAACTATAAAAGAAAAATATCAACACAAATCATTCATTGGTCTGTGGCACAGAAATAACCACTAGTTTCTAGTTAATTTGTAGGATAATATCATAAAGTATCTAAATTTTTGGTGTTAAAAATTTTTGCCATGCCCCATGAGGGCAGAATAGGGAGTGAGATCCCATGGAACTGGAATTAAAGACATTTGTGAACTTTCGTGCATGTGCTGGGAATAAAACCCAGTTTCAAAGAGAAAATTATTCATTCAAAATGCAAACATGGGATCTTATCAGATTACAAAGAAAGAACTAACTTTTATATTATCCGTATCTTACACACAGATGGGAAAGTATATTCCACTAAAAAGCATAAATCTTAGACTCAAGAGAAAGAGAAAAGTCTAAATTGGATGATATATACAGAAATTTAATTTTATAGAATTTACGTTTACAAATACAGAAGAAAATCCTGTAAGGGCCAGAGATCAGGGAATTTGCTGTAAGATTGCATTTCCTTTCCATGACAAAAGCTAAACTCATAAACTCTCACCAATGTCACTTCCCAAACGTGAGCTAAACGTGGAAAACCAGGCATTGCAAAGTGGACAAGGAAATGCCAATGATGCCTCAAGCCTACACAAACAACTAAAGGGAATTAAGGAGTGCTGAGAGGAAAAATAGTCTTCTACAGTGAAGAACACAACACTTGACTGCCTAGTGACAAAGTGTCAACCCTGAAAACATACATGCAGGTACCATTATATGAACTAATAAGGTTATGTTTAAAGACATATATGCAATAAATAATAATAATAATAATAATAATAATAATAATAATAATCCCTGATGGAGCTCTGCATGAATAGGTGCAGAGACATGCAGACACGACCCCTACACTCATAACATAAAATAGAGAATATCTTAGATTAAGAAGGGCACATGTGTTGATGTGTCCTCAAAGTTCAGTGATTCTTTGTCATTTTCATTCTGCACAATACCATCAAGCAATGTTCTTTTTCCCTTAAAAATTCATTCTGTGTACTCTACTTTTTAATAGGGTTATTTGGTTCTCCGGAGTCTCCCTTCTTGAGTTCTTTGTATATTTTGGATATTAGCCCTCTCTCGCATGTAGGGTAGGTAAATATCTTTTCCCAGTCTGTGGGTTGCCGTTTTGTCCTATTGACAGTGTCCTTTGCCTTACAGAAGCTTTGCAATTTCATGAAGTCCCATTTGTCGATTCTTGATCTTAGAGCATAACCCATTGGTGTTCTGTTCAGGAACTTTTCCCCTGTGCCCATGTGTTCGAGACTTTTCCCCACTTTCTCTTCTATTAGATTCAGTGTATCTGGTTTTATGTGGAGGTCCTTGATCCACTTGGACTTGAGCTTTGTACAAGGAGATAGGAATGGATCAATTTGCATTCTTCTGCATGTAGACCACCAGTTGAACCAGCACCATTTGTTGAAAATACTGTCTTTTTTCCACTGAATGGTTTTAGCTTCTTTGTCAAAGATCAAGTGACCGTAAGTGTGTGGGTTCATTTCTGGGTCTTCATTCTATTCCGTTGACCTATGTGCCTGTTTCTGTACCAATACCATGCAGTTTTTAATCTCTATTGCTCTATAGTATAGCTTGAGGTCAGGGATGGTGATTAAAAAGTGGAGTACAGAGATAAATAGTTCAACATCCTTAGTCATCAGGGAAATGCAAATCAAAAGGATCCTGAGATTCCACCTCACACCAATCAGAATGGCTAAGATCAAAAACGCAGGTGACAGCAGATGCTGGCGAGGATGTGGAGAAAGAGGAACACTCCTCTATTGTTGGTGGGACTGCAAGCTGGTACAACCACTCTGGAAATCAGTGTGGCGGACCCTCAGAAAAATGGACATAATGCTACCTGAGGACCCAGCTATACCTCTACTGGGCATATACCCAGAAGATGCTCCAACACGTAATAAAGACACATGCTCCACTATGTTCATAGCAGCCATATTTATAATAGCCAGAAGCTGGAAACAACCCAGATGTCCCTCATCAGAAGAATGGATACAGAAAATGTGGTACATTTACACAATGGAGTACTACTCAGCTATTAAAAACAATGACTTAATGAAATTTGCAGGCAAATGGATGGAACTTGAAAATATCATCCTGAGTCAGGCAACCAAGATAAAAGACATAAAAGAACATACATGGTATGTACTCACTAATAAGTGGACGCTAAGCAAAAAGCTCACAATGCATATGATACAACCTACAAACCGTATGGAGCATAGAAGGAAAGAAGATCAGGGGGTGGATCCTTCAGTCCTGCATTGAGAGGGAAACAGCATGATTGTGGGAGATGGAAGGAGAGGGGGACAAGAGAGAGGAAGGAGGAGGAGGAAATAAGGGTGGCAGCATCAGAATTTGGAGGAGACAGGAGAGAGGTACCGAGGCTCAGGAAATCGAATAAAAAAGGTAGCAGGGGGATGAGGAACTGGGGATAGCCACTGGTAGGTCCCAGGACCCAATAGGATTGACTTTATAAAGCCTTAATGCGCAGAGAAGGGGGAGATTGAACCTGTGGAGACCACCTCCAGTAGATAGGCACGGCCCCTGGTGGAAGGATGGGGCCACCTACCCATTTCAAAGTTTTAACCCAGAAATGTTCCTGTCCAAAGAAAGAACTGGGACAAAAAATGGAACAGAGACTGAAGGAAAGGCCAACCAGGGAACGGCCCCACCTGGGGATAGGTATATCATGTCTGCAGACACCAAACCCAACACCTTTGCAGTGGTCAAGAGGCACTTGTGGAGTAGAACCAAGTGTGGCAGTTCCTGGGGAGGTCCAGTCAGCAATTGACCAATGCAGAGGTGGATGCTTGGAGCCAACCATCAGGCTGAAGTCAGGAAACCTGGTGGGGGAGGCTGCCAGAAGGACTGGAGGAGCGGAGGAGGATTAAAACCCCATTGGAAGAACAACATAGGCTGGCCTGACCATCCAGTTCTCCCAGAGACTAGCCCACCAACCGAGAAGTGTACCTAAAGGGATTTTTGTCTCCAGATACATATGAAGCAGAGGATGGCCTTGCTCAACAGCAACGAGAGGGGAGGCCCTTGGTCCTGGGGAGATTTGATGCCCCAGAGTAGGGGGATGCTGGAGAGGTGGGGCAGGAGAGTGTGGGTGGATGGGGGAGCACTCTCATACAGACATAAGGGAGGGCAGATGTGGGATGAGGGGTGGGGTGGCAAAGGGGTAACTGGGAAGTGAGATATCATGGGATGGGGGGCATTGGTGGAGGGGGTAACCGGGGAGTGGGATATCATTAGAGATGTAAACGAATGGAATGTTTAATACAAATTAAAAAAAATCAATCTGTGATAATTATATACACACACATATAAGACATATTTTTATCATATCAGCTTCCTATCGCTCATCAGTTAGTTTTGTTTGCTGTGAAGAAATACCATGACCAGTGCAATTTATAATGGAAAGGAGTTAATTGGGAGATTATGTTTTGAAAGAGTTACAGGATCGATGAGCATAGATTCAGGGACCATGGCAACAGGCACACATTACATGACCTATGTACTTGCAAGCCTTCAAACCATATCTGGCATAGGTTTGATATCCTCAAAGGGGTCAAAGGTAGGACTTTGTGAAGGCTCAGCTAGTCCTTAGCTGCCATTGGCTAGGGAGGACTCTGCTGGCTGACCAATCAAGACTGAGGGGTGTGGCCCATCATTGTTCTGACAGGGAGATAAGCAGGGTTCCTAGAGCTCTGGGGCCAGTCCTTGGGAGAGCTCAGCTATGGCATGGGTGGTTAAGAAAGCCTACCAGCCTAGAGCTAAGGCAGCAGCAGTAGCAGCCGCAGCAGCCGCAGCAGCAGCTAGTAGATCAAAGCTGAGAAAGAAGCTTAAACCAAGGTCCAAGCTTCCCCCAAAGCGTCAGTGTTCCTCCCGTTCCTCTCAGAGTAGAAGTAGCATCAAGGTGAGAGGTCCCAAGCTAAGCTCACCCCCCCTTCTGCAGTCATCCCTTCCCCTAAGACTTTCTCAGGCCTGCTATAAACTTCATATCTACCTCTGCCCCCTCTCATGACCCTCCATGTACATTCTATCTAACTTTGTCCCAAACCAGTGCCCTGATGACATTAGCATAGAGTTCTTTCAGATAACAAAGGAGAAATAGGACAAAGTCCAAGAGACCCATCGAATCTAGAACTCATGAAGAGCCGAGTGAACCGACTGTGGCATTGCTCCTTCATGAGCAAATGAATGAGAATGCCAACCTGTCAGCACCGGAGGCAGTTCCACCATGCCCCAACAGCAACCCGGTTCCTGATGGAGAGACATGGTCAGCTCCTAGACCCTGAACAGGTCCAAAGACCTAAGAAACATCAGTGAACGGGTCTGGGAACTGAGCCATGGTAACCATGTCAAGGTCTCCATGTCAAGCACTCCTTTCACCACACGCTAGTTTGTATGATGGTGAAAATAAAACCAGATGTAAAAAACAAAAGAAATTGCAATGTTATTACTAAAGTTCATTCAAAAATATTTTATAGTTATATTATATAGTTTGTCTTATATCATTTTATGGGTACATAATATTCTTATTCTTATTTTGAAATGATTATTTCCATTTTTCAACTTTAAAAATAATGCATAAGTGAACAATGTTCCCATATTTGTAAAGTTATGTTGCAAAGGTAAGCTGCCAGCATCACATGCCCACAGTTCCCTAGCCCTTGCTCTCTGCACTGAAAATATTTTCATTCATTCTTTGCCCTGTAAGCTTCAGAGAAAGGTGTCCCATTCACCTACTATGATAGGCCCCTTGAATCATGACTGCTCTGATTCTTTGTTTTGTTTCTGTCTTAGATTGTTTAAAAAGTTTTAACACATAATTAAATTTTTTCTTTTTTATTGAAAATAATTTTTATACAATATATTCTGATTATGGTTTCTGGTCCTCCAATTCCAAGCAGAACCTGCTCACCTACCCAAATCCACATCCTTTCTTTCTCTTTAGAAAACAAACAGTCTTCTATGAGGGTGCTCCCCCACCCACCCACCCACTCCCATCTCACTGCCCTAGCATTCCCTCCACAGGACCAAGGGCCTCTTCTCCCCGTTCATGTCTGACAAGGCCATCCTCTGCTACATAGGCAGCTGGAGCCATGGGTCCCTCCATGTGTACTCTTTGGTTGGTGATTTAGTCCCTGGGAGCTCTGGGGGGTCTGGTTGGTTGATATTGTTGTTGTCCCTATGCGGTTGCAAACCCCTTCAGCTCCTTCAGTCATTTCTCTAACTCCTCCATTGGGGACCCTGTGCTCAGTCCAATGGTTGGCTGTGAGCATCTGCTTCTATATTTGTCAGGTCCTGGCAGAGCCTCTCAGGGGACAGCCATACCAGGCTCCTGTCAGCAAGCACTTCTTGGCATCTACAATAGTGTCTGGGTTTGGTGTCTGCATGTGGGAAGGATCCCTAGATGGGGCAGTCTCTGGATGGCCTTTCCTTCAGTCTCTGCTCTACTCTTTGTCCCTGTATTTCCTTTAGACAGGAGCAATTCTAGGTTAATATTTTGAGATGGGGTGGCCCCATCCCTCAACCGGGGGCCCTGCCTAACCACTGGACATGGTCTCTACAGGTTCTCTCTCCCTTTTGTTGAGTATTTCAGCTAATGTCATCCCAGGTGGGTCCTGGGAGGCTCTTGCTTTCTGGGCATCTGGGACTTTTTAGTGGCTACCCCCAGTTCCCCATCCCCCACTGCTGCACACCTCTGTTCAATTTCCTGACCCTCTGTACTTCTCTTCTGCCCCCACCCCATCCCCGGGTCTCCTCCTTACCCCACCCCACCCCTGCCTGGTCTCCTCCCACACCTGATACCGCTCCCCTTTTCTCCTCCCCCTCTGCTCTTCAGGAGGAGGGGGGATGGGATAGGGGGTTGGAGGAGGGGAAACCAGGAAGCTGGATAACATTTAAAATGCAAGTAAATAAAATAACCAATTAAAAAAGTGATAAAAATAGAAAATGTACAACAAAATGAAAGATGTGTACATTGTGTTGTGTCCACCTGAAGTTTTATGTTCACAGCACATAAGTACATAGTAGAAATTGGGGAGAAAAATCACAGCCAACTAAATATGAGCTCTTCTGTCCTGTTCAGTCATGTCAAAAAGGAGGATTGTTGAAAACAGTGGTTCTTAACCTTCCTAACACGGTGACCCTTTAATACATGTTGTGGGGATGCCAACCCAAAAGTTATTTTCTTTTTTCTTTTTGGATCTTCAGGATTTATTTAGATAAGAAAGCTGTCGATCTCAACAGGAGGGGCAAAGGGAAATTTAAAACAAATCTCTAGGAAAGTGGCCCCCAAACCCTGACCCCTCAGCATAGCACAGGTTACTATCAACTAGCATGCCATCCTGATTTCAGATGCAGTTCATGCTAGTACTGATGTCAGAATAATGAAATGTAAAGGTAAAGAATGCACATCTGGGGTGGGCAAATGGCAGTTTTATGGAAGATTTAGCCCATTGGTTTGGAAGCACTCTAGAGATGCAGTTCTGCTCCTTAGTACTCACTGGGGTGAGCTGGATGGGAAGTAAGCACAGTCTGCTGAGAGGGGATATTACCTTGGCTGCTCCTGTTAATACACACAAGAAAGCAGCCTTGAGTAAAAGCACTTTCCACCTTTGATATAAAGGCAAGGTCATCTAGTTTCCTTGTTTGAAGTGATACAGATGCTAAAAATGTAGTTGGTTCAAATGGTGTTTCTGTAATTAATATGGTAGGGAAAATCATTATCATGTATAATTAAAAAAATCTCATTCTCTATTAGGAGAGGTCTTCACTGCTGGTACAAATTTTAAAAGAGGTAAAATATAGGTCAGGATACTAGGAAGGTAGGGATCACTCTCAGATTGCAAGATCAAGTTAACCAACTAACTTGCTGACTTTGTTACAAGTCAAAACTCAGATGTGTGTATTCCCTCCAAACCCTCTATATCCATCTTGAAATTTTTAACTCTCAAACTTATCCACATTGTGTCTTCAAAGAATTAATCAAGTGTAGTTTAGGTTTTCCAATTATAGTACTGGTTGGATTTTTGTTGTTGTTTGGTTTGGTTTGGGGTTTGAAATGTGAGGAAACAGGGTTTGTTTTGGCTCACAGTTTGGCTCAGCGGATGCAGTACAACCTAGAGGGGAGACTTGGCTGTAGGAGGCTGACACAATGTCTTACAGTCAGGAAGCTGAAAAGAAGGAATGCAGGGATTTACTCCCGCTCACCTATTTATTCGTCCAGCACCTTGGCCCATGGAATAGTACCATCTGCATTTAGGGTGATTCTTCTACACTCAGTTAAACTTCCCTGCGATCCCTTCACCAATGCTGTTCATAGGTTTGGTTTGTTGTTGTTTGTTTGTTTTTTCATCCTGAGTGATTCAAACTCTGGTTAAGTTGGCAGTGAAGAGTGGCCATCACAATTATTGACATCACGTATTTGCCCTTCCCCACCACTTCTGGGCCTACTTTCTTTCCTGAGGTGCAGTATCTTCAGATGTCAACAATATTGTTGCCTGTGGTAGTGCTTCCTTTTATAAAAGCCAGAATCATATGTATTGAACACATTTCTTTACCAGCTTTCTCCACTGGTAAACATTAACATTAGCTATTTCAAATAAAACATAAAGTGCAGGTATCTCTGTGAAATCCTGCTTTCACTTGGATAACTAAATAGCTAGAAATGAGACCAATGAATTACGTGAGGAAAGAGCTTATGCCTTAAAAACATTACAGGAAAGCTGAGAATTTCGACCTCTTGTACTTCTGGGAAAATGTAGTAGACAATGATATAAAGCTATTCCTATCTGCTTCAAAAGTATTTCAAAATAACAGGCCACCATGTGAAGGGCTGCATATTCATTAAGAAGAGCTAAAAATGGTAAGGAAATGGATATCAGAGTGGTTCTAGCCTATGATAAATAAATAGTTCCTCAAATGGTTCCTTCTTTCATTCATGAAACTTAAGTGCCAATTGGTCCAATGTGAAGTTTGTACTTTAATTGAGAAATAGATATATACACAAATAACGTGTATATACTATATCCAACAGGGTTTCAGGAATGTGGCAAAGGAGATGCACTGTTTGATGAATGAGGGGGTCAGTAACAGATTTTAGTATCAGTCTTCCTTTTCCTGACTTTGCACTCTGTAGTTTGATCTGCAGATCGAAGCCAGAATTATCATTTTTAAAAGTCCAACTTCATTCCTTAATTTAGAAGTCTCCCATGGTTCCCCATTTATCTCCCTATTATCACCTTGAAGTCCACACACAATTTTCAGCTAGTCTATTCACCTAGCTGGATCTCTATCTGGCCTTTCCTCCACTCTTCCCTGGCTGACTCTGTTCCAAGGAACTCAGCTCCTTTCTGTCCTTTCCTTTTGGAACATGCCAGGTGTCGTTCTTTCCTCGAGGCCTTTTGCAGCTCCTAAGAATATTCTACCTGTAATGGACTTCTCTTTAAAATCATCATTACTAGCTGAACAAGGTGGCACACATTTGCAATCCAAGTATTTAAGTGACTGAGACAGGAGGATTGTGAATTTGAGACCAACATAAATTACCTAATGAGTTTCATCTAATGAGAGTCCCTGTCTTTTTTTTTTAAATGATTTGTTCTTTCACTTTATTGAAGTTAGTAAATGATAAGCTAAGAGGGCTTCCATGCCTCTCTATCTTATATGAAATAACACTGTCACCACTTTCTCATTCCCTTGCATTGGTCTCCTTTGTGATGCTATTTAGTTGATTTAGTTTATTTTAGTTACTTGGCTGTGTATTTCCTCCATCCAAATACTGACCTCATCATGATGACGACTGTTACATGTCCTGTGCAAGGCCGAATCCTCTTAGGATGCTTCCTGCCACACAATGACCAATAAATACTTGATTTATGAATACAGGAAGGAAGGAGGATCATTTCCTGACAGAAAAATAAGGTTAACAGGGGTGTTTTCTGTTTTTTTAAAAATATGATAGGCATGTGTTTTATTTCTTAAAATTCTTAAAGTTAGAGAGATAGAGATTAAAAAAAAAACCAATGGAACAATGTCAGAGTTCAGTCTCCAGAGCATATGGGAAGGATATAAAGAATCTGCTTGAGGGACAGATTCAGTTCTAGAAAGGAGAGGAAATTCTTTTGGATTTTCATAAAGGAAAAGCATTTGGTGAATACATGTTTCATGTCAGGTTCTGTGGTTGTGATTACTGTTTTTATTGTATATTATTATTATTATTATTATTATTATTATTATTATTATTAATGTGTGTGAGTGATGTGCAGGTGTGTAGGGAAGAGGCGTGCCTGTGCTATGGCACACTGATGGAGGTCAGAGGACAACTCTATGGAATTGGTTCTTCTTCCACTGTGGACTCCAGGGATTAAACCAAGATCACTAGGTCCGTGTAACAAACATTTTTAAGCACTGAACCATCTTGCCAGCCTGATTTTGGTGTTTTTGTTTTTGTGAACATCTTTATCACTTAGTCTCAGTGAAGGATCTTGTTTGGTACATGTTACTCTGACCATTTTTTGAAACATCATCATCTAGCACAGGTTAGCCTATAAATAAATCGCTACCTAGTCCAGACTAGCCTCAAATTCATAATTATGAATTGGCTGCCTCTATCTCCTAAGTACTGATATTCCTTATATGCAAAGGTGCATCTGACTTGTAATCACTATTTTTAAATGAGAAACTATGATGTTAAAGTACGTTTTCCAGTATCATACCAGCAGACAACGGTAGAAAGGCATAAAAAGACAACAATATTTACCTTAAAAACCCATGACACACACATATTTCATCTCACACATGGAAAACCTGTATGGGAGAGTACTGGAACTCATTTCTAGCAAAGAAAGATTTTCTGTAAATTTGTCTGCTGATGTGAGATAAAAGAGGCTATGTGCGTAAGGAGAATGTAGAACAGTTACGGGGATGAGCTGACAAAGAACAAGGGAAAGTCTTGAATCTCGCACATAACAATGGAAAGGGGGTGTCAGGAAGGACATGTTCTTCCGCTATGTTCTGTACCCACACAGAAAGGGCCTTGCAGCGCCAAGACGATACAGTCCACTTCCTGTGTTTACCTCAATTGATGAACTGCCTGACTTCTAAAACCTAACCTAGACACGTAGCCAAGCTCTCATTGAACCACAGATTTGCTGTACTAATGTTACCAATTCAGGCTGCCTTGCATGAAACTCCCCTGATGAGTAAAGAAAGTAGGCCAATTATTACAACATATGAAAGTGGACAAGTAATAATAAGGAAAACAAAATAAAACAAACCAAAACAAAAACAACAACAATAAAAAAAAACCCCACAACTCTGCAAAGAAGATGCAGTGAGCCCTATTGTTTTGAAGGAACACAGACCCTAGTGTATTCTTTAACTCACTTTCTAGGATACTAGGTAATAGAAATGACTCCATTGGGAGTAATTCACAAAATTTTGTATCTAATCCTCTTGATTAACTAAAAAGTTAGGAAAGACAGTACCAAGGAGGATATCAAAATCTTTATAGGTGACATAACCTGTCCATGGATATGAAACTGCTAAGTAGTGGGCTCCATTCTCAGACTCTGGTGTATCTAGGTCATTGGCCCATGCTTTAGTTTTTATACTACTGCACTTCCCATGTGCATGTGGCTAGCTTTTCCACGCCACACTTGATTGGTTTTCCAATTTTTTTGAAGTTCAACTAAGCAATAAGCTTTCCAATATGAGTCACAATCCATCAATGGTTCATAAAATCATTAAAAAGATAAGTTGAAAATTGTGTATTATTATTAAAAAGAAACATAGTAAGCATGCCAACACCAATGAAACATATACTAAGATTACAGACAGGGATCAATTTTATATCATTTTAATTTTAGTATATTATATTTAAAAGTTATAAAATCATCGGCACTGCAGCTGGCTAGAACTGTTCATGGTTTCTCTCCCTGGGCAGCTTGGTTTGCTCATTCGTTTGGTTGTGACCTAAGTGCAGTGTCTTCACCAATAAGGACAACAAAGGGCAACAACAATAATCTATATTGTTCTGGAAGTCACTTGGACTACTCTCACCAACCATTCATAAGAGGACTTCTTGTGCCTGAAATGATTTTTGTTAGTCTATGATCACGTCAGCCTGACACAACTTCCTTTAAGATATATAGTTTAAGGTGTACATACACATACTCTCTCTGGGTCTCTGTCTCTGTCTCTCTCTGTCTCTCACACACACATTGTGTATGATTTTTGGTAAATAAATATAAAATAGCAAGATTACTTGATATTTTATCAAACAACCTTAATGTTACTTGCTCCTCTTCCCTCCTTCTCCTTCTGTATTGACCTTCCCAGCCCTTGCCAGGTGAAGCCCCACCATTTTTATTTCCCATTTCATATCCCCCACATTCTGCGATTCCCCTCTCATCCACGTAGTCCTTTTATAATTTTCTGGTTCCTCCAGTTACTCTATGGCTTATACCCAACATCTGAAGATTTGGAGCAATGAACCGCCAATGAAAAAAAAACATGTGACATTTGTTCTTCTGAGTCTGGGTTATCTCACTCAATATGATCTCTTCTAGCTCCATCCATTTACCTGAAATTTTCATTTTTCTTTTAAACTGGATAGCATTCCATTGTATATATGTACCCCATTTCCATTATCCATCCATCTTTTGAAGACAATTTGATGTTGTTTTTATTTACTGGTTGCTGAGAACAGGGCACCAATGAACACTGCTGAGCGAGTGTCTGTAGAGTAGGATGTCCTTTGAGCATATGCCAAGGAGGGGTATAGCTGGGTCATCTGGTAGATATTTTTGTGGGTTTTGAGAATGCTCCACATTGAATTCCAGAGTGGCTGCATCAGTTTGCATTTTCTCTACCAGTGAATTAGTAGTCCTTTCCTATATCATTAGGGTCATCCCTTGTCAGTTGATCTTAGCTATTCTGACTGGGTTATGAGGAAATCACAAAGTTGCTTTAATATTCATTCCTTTAATTGCTAAGGATGATGAACACTTTTTGAGATAATGCTTACCCACTTCTATTCCTGTTACCAAGAACTCTCCTTTTAGATCACTAGCCCATTTTAATGGAGTCATTTCTTTTCTTGGTTCTTTTATTTTTGAGTATTTTTCTTATATCCTTGATATTAATTCCCCAGTCAGATATGTAGCTGGCAAGGATTCTTTCTTATTCTGTGGGCTTCTTCCTTATTCCATTGGTTGTTTCCTTTGCAGTACAGAAGCTTTTTAGTTTTCTGGGTTTCAGTTGCCAATTGCTGGCCTTGATTTCTAGGCAAGTGACGTATTTTTCAGAAAGTCATTTCTGCACCTAGATAGTATATATAGAGAGTTGCCCATATTTTCTTCTAGCAGGTTTTGTGTTTCAGATTTCAAAATTAGGTCTTTGATGTACTTAGAACTAATTGTGATAGATGTGGGTCTAATTCATTTTTTTTTTGTTTTGTTTTTCGAGACAAGATTTCTCTGTGTAGCTCTGGCTGTCCTGGAACTCATTCTATAGACCAGGCTGGCCTCCAACTCAGAAATCCACCTGCCTCTGCCTCCCAAGTGCTGGGATTAAAGGCATGCGCCACCACTGCCTGGCATGGGTCTAATTCTATTCTTCTGCATGTGGGCATCCAGTTTCCTCAGCACCATTTATTGAAGATGCTGTATTTTCTCCACTTGTTTGCCTCTTTGTCTTCTAAAAGATGGCTTTAGTCATGAGTACTAATATTTGCATCCTTTATTTTACTTTATTGGTCTACATACCTGTTTTTGTGCCAGTACCATATTGTTTTTATTATTATAGCACTATATTATAACTTGATGTCTTTGTACTTAGGATTGCTTTGGCTATCTGGGATCTTTTGTGGTTCTGTATGAGTTTTAGAATGTTTTATATGTATATTAATAATATTGTAGAAACAGTTTGGATGGGATTTGCAGGCTCTGTAAATTGATTTTTATAGGATGGCCATTTTCACAAAATTAATTCTACCATTAACACAGGATGCCTTTCCGTTTTCTAGTGTCTTTATCTCATTCTTCAGAGATTTGAAATTTGCATTGTGGAGGTCTTTCATTTCCTTGGCTTGATTTATTAGATTATATTTTATCATTCTTGAAGCTATTCTAAATGGGAACATGTCTGTGATCTCTTTTCAGCATGTTTTCTGTTGAAAGCAGTATGAACTACATTTTCTTGAGTCATTACCCAAAGGGGTCCCATAGACCACCACCCCCCTCAAAATATCACCAGCTATTGCCAAGGTTATTGATTAATTTCCACAACCTGATGTTAAGTCCCTGTTGCTAAAGAGACGTTTACCTATGTCATTAAAAATGGAGAAATCGAGCTGGTGCTGAAATTGAAGCTTCACCCTTATAGACTAGCATTCATGGTGCTGGAAGGTATTTTTCACATTATCAAAGGACAAAGGTATTACTCTGTTACAAATCCTGCAGCCTCCATCAATGACCTGCCTGCAACACACTCTGGTGATACAGTAGCACAACTGTTATAGGACTTTTAAAAACTGATATCCACTTTTTAAAAATTGGATTTAAGGCCCATTTCATGAGACGGACACCAACAAAGTGGCCAGGAACCTGAGACTAGATGGGTCATGGATCTTATGGGAAAAAAGCTTATACTATTACTCTGTTAAAGGAACATAGCTATAAGATGAGTCTTAATGACATACTGCTATACCCATAAAATTGCTTTGCTCAACCCTCATTAGAGAAGCTTCTTCTTTCAGTTTGTGGTAATTAACAAAGGGACCCACAACTGGACAATATACGAAGAGTGAGAGACTTTAGAGTACTCAGCTTTAGATGAGATGCCTTTATCAAGCCCCATTCGCAATACTTAGGGATCTGTGTGGACGAGGAGGCAGAAAGCTTGCAAGAGTAAAAGGTGATGGACAACTCCCAGAACAGGGCTGATACCCAGATGAGTTTGTGACAGCATGCACATGGCCTGCACAGGTTCAAACCAGACACAGTCTCAGCACTGAGAAGAGGAAGTAAAACAAAGTCCCACCTCAAGCCAGAAAGCTATTTGCAAACGGGGGAGGAGAAAATCAGTTTTCTCTAATAAAGTGATGTTGGGTATATCAACCACACTACAGTACATGACCCATGCCTAGAAGTAGTTGGCCAACACAGAACAGATCCCTGGTTTTGTGTGCTGAGAGAAAAGAGAGGAGAGACAGAGACAGAGGCAGAGACAGAGGCAGAGAGAGATGAGAGAACATGAAGTTGGATGGACAGGGAGGTGAGGAGGATCTGGGAGGAGTTGACAGAGGGGAAACGGTGTGGTCAAAATATACTGTATGAAATACTTAATAATAATTTTAAAAAGAAAAAAGATTAAATACTACTACTGAAAATAAGGGAAAATAAAAGTAATGGAAGATATATATTCTTGCATCATTTTGAGGAGAACCTAATGAGGTTCATTCTATTTCCTTTACGGTTAACTGTCTTGTTTCAGTGATGTGTGCTGACAATTACAAGCTTGTTGTTTTTGATTCAACATTGTTTCTTTTGTTATTTTGAGTGACAACTTTAAATTTGTACTAATTGGTTTTTGTTTTTTTTCCCCCAAAGGATGTGTGCCAATAAACCATGGACAATGCATGTGATATGGGGGTGGGGATGAAGAGGAAGCAGCTCTGCAGATGACTCAAAGACAGAAATCCTGTTTGTACAAGCTTTCTACTCAGGAAAGCAGGCTCTCCTATGGCCAATAAAAAACATGCAAGCAGAATATAGACGAGAACTTGCTGTTCTTTTCCTTCCACCAGGCAGGAGACCTTTGACATACACCAAACTTAGCCAATTAGCTATTCATAAACCACCAATAAAATTTTATCTTTCAGCACAGCTTGGACTAAAGATGCATTGAAGTTGAAGTTTGAAGAAGACAGTAAAAGTCTCGCATTGCCTGTCTTGGTTCTGCTGAAACAAGTACATCCTCTTTTTGGACATTTTTGAAAACTGAATATATACAAAGAGATTTCAGCCTTTTTTACTCTGTAGGAAGATGGGGATAAAAACCAAACAGTGTTCAACATTTATTTCTTATTATAGTTGTTCAAAGTGGAACTTTGAGGTCTTCTGAGAAGAATGACATCTCTCCGGCGCTCTTATCTATAATTTCCTATACAGCACCCAACTTCTGGTTGTGAGTAAATGGAGATGTTTCCATTCAAGTGTCCATTAAGTCCTAACTAAGGCTTTGGTTGAGTCTTTTTCTTCTGTCAATTACAGTGCCAGAGTGGTATGATGCTTTGTACAGCATTCAAAATCATTGCATGAATGAATTTACAAGAGATTAAGTGTGAAAAGTACTTTTTAAATTTTGCTTTTGCTCATTCTGACAGGTCTAGCCACTGCCACGATACTCTAAAGACCATTGTTTTGGTGGACTCACTTCCCAGGAAATTATGAAAGGCCAGGAATGTTGTATTCTATTCATTGGCCTTACCATTATCTCCCTTATCCCAATTCAGCTGCTTTAACAGTGCAGTAAACTTTTGGAGACACTAGGTGGCAGTATTTTGCAGACCAGGTGCAAAGTTTTCCAGGTTTGATATGCTCTGAACCACTGTTCATTATAGGATGCTATTTCTCTGATAGCATACTCTATTACAGTGATGCACTTGTATAAACAATATTCTCGATCCATAAATTATATATTCTTTTGATGTAGAGACTTTAGTTGTCACAAATAGGAATTCTTCCACTTAGAAGCACTACAACTTTTCAATTTAAATGGAAGTTAAAAGTGTGGTTGGGCCACTTTAGACACCTCGTCACACCTTTGAGTCACTGTACTGACTTGTAGAATTGGGTTATGAGAAATTGGATTACTATTCCACAATGTAGGTAAAGTACATCTGGAATATAAGAGATCTCTTATTGATCTGCACTGTGATTGAATTCAATTTACACCTTCAGCAACACAATCAAGGCAAAATTAATAATGGGCTAGACACTTCAAAAATGATGAAGTGGTTCGTATCAACAGGTAAAGAACCATGGCCAGCTGAGGTGTACACTGAAGGCCAGGAAATTTGGAATGGGTAATAAAAGAAGGTAGCTATAATCCCATATGACCACGTAGAGAAATAAAGAATAAAATTGTCATATTTCCTCCTATGCTTGATATGAATGCTTTGCATATGTATAGATGCCTTTCTTCCATCTCATTCCTTTATCAGGTAACAATACAATCAAACTTACAACACAGTATCCAAGTGCTGTTAAGTAAACTTATGTCATAAAAATTAAGTTACAGGATAGCAAGGAAAATGAACTGTAGAACTTGACTTTTTCATCAGCATATTTTCAGTTTTGTACCAGATAGCTGTGTCATGCTGAAGAAAATTGGGAGCATGGATTGTCTTTACTTGAAGATTAAATTTGTTTAGGGAGATCTTATGGGTACCACATTTACAAAGGGTAGATTTGTGATGAGCAATTATATGCATAAATTTGACTGGTCCATGGGCAGTCCAAATATTATTCAAAGAGCATTCTGGATGTTTATATGATGCTTTGGGATGAGGTTATCATCAAAATCAGCAGACAGACTAAAGCATGCTGCCCTCACCAAGGTCCGGGAGATGGAAACAACCAAAGTGTCCCTCAAATGATGAATACAAAATATCGTACAGAGAAACAATGAAATATTATTCAGCTGTAGAAGGTGAATGAAATCCTGTCATTTTGGATAACCTACATGGAACAGGAGATCATTATGTTACATGATATACAGGCACAGAAAGTGCTACACACAAACCGTCTCAAACAGATGGAACTTAGACAAGCTGGAGAAAACACAGCGACTACTGAAGCCTAGGGGAAAAACGGAACTCAAGAGTTAGCAAATGCCTGACTAATGGGCACGAATCATAGTTAGATGGGAAACAAAAATATTTTGAGGTTACTATAGAACACCATGTGATTAAAGATAATGTGCTTAATGCATTTCAAAAATCTAAAAGAAAAGATTTTGAAAGTTTTAATCATAAGGTATTAATGAATATTTGAAATAATGTTTAACATGAGTTAAACATTGTACAATATATTATAATGTATATAATATATTGTACACATATATTATATATATATATATATATATATATATATATATATATATTGAACATTATATGGTACCCCACTAATATGTGCTATTCTTGTGTTTGAAGAATCATTTAAAAATTTAAAAGCAGAGATCTGCCTCTGCTGCAGCCTTCGCTTCTCTACCCAGCCTGCCTCCATCTACCTGGAACTCAGTCTTTTGCTGCAGACCCAGGGTCCCCCTTGTTCTTTCTTGCCACCTACCTCAACCACTCTTACTAGATGTAGTCCATTCCTTTGTGACCCACAGAACAAACTGCTTTCTACCAGGGACTCCACAGCCACCAGAACCAGACAAGAACCTAGTCCCTCTGCTCTAGGACACTCCTACTCTGGCCCCAGCTGCATGTTTTCGTTCCTCCTCCCAGTCTATTTCCGTTCCCTTTAGACTTGTCCCAATCAATGGCTGAATCCAGGTCATCAGTAGTTCTGCCTCTGCCATCTTTTGTGGAGTCGAATCCCACATTCTACATAGGAGACCTCCAAAGCCAGTCCTCATTCCCTGCCTATTACCTACTCCAAGGATCCCTGGGGTTTGAACCTTAAACCCCAGAGTGGCCCTAAGACTGAAAACCAAGCATCATTCTTTTTCTGGTTTCAACCTGTCAGATTGAGGTAACAGCAGCCAAAGGTTAGAACACCCAGAAGTTAGCATCTAAAACATATAAAGAACTAAAAACATGTATATCAAAATGACAAGAAAACCAAATAAAAAATGGAGTATAGAACTAAACAGAGAGTTCACAAAAGATGAAACAGAAATGGCTGAGAAACACTTACACCAGCTAGATGACCAAGATCAATAAGACAAGTTACGGCTCAGGCTGGAGGGGATATGGGGAAAGGAGACCACTTAGCCATGCTTGGTAGGAGCATGAACTTGCACAGCCACCATGGAAATCCGTGCAGCGGTTCTTCAGAGATCTGGGAATAGATCTACCTCAAAATCCAAAGAACTCGGCATTGCAATCCATAGACACTTGCTCAGCCACATGCATTGCTGTTCTAGTCACAATAATTGAGAAATGGAAACAACCTTAATGTCCTTGAAGTGATGAATGGATAATAAAAATGTGTATATGCACCACAGAATACTATTTTAGCTGTAAAGAAAAATGAAGCCACAAAATTTGCAGATGAATACATATAACTAGAAAAGATTGTGGTGTGCAAGGTAACCCAGATCCAGAAAGAGAAATGCCTCATGTTCTCTCTCATTGGAGGCTCTCAGCTCCAAATGCTCAGATGTGCTTATAGAGCCTGGAGTAACAAAGAAATCAGGAAAGTAAACAAGGATGATTGCCAGGCTAAGGGGCTTGGGGTGCAACAGAGAGGCAACAATAGGATCCAAGTGATCTGAAATGGGCAAAAAGGATGTCTTTCGAGAGCAGGAAGGAGTTAAACATCAAAAAGGAGGGAGGAGGTAAAATACCAATAATCATGTATAAGAAAGCCATGAGGAACCATATTATAACTCTTTACCTTTAAAAGCCTGTAATGCACATAATTCTGTGTTTAAGTAGACATGTACAGTTTTAATGAGCTTTTCTCATCTGGGCTGATGGTGCTCTTTCCAAGAGCCAAAGGCAAAATCCCTAATACTGAGCATGAAAAGCCCTCTTTTGAGTTGTTGGCCAGGGTTGTGCAAGAGACTCCCAAAACATACAGCCTATTGCTGTGTCCTTTGGTTGCCTCCCAGAGGTGGAAGGAAAGTCCCCTATTGCCAAAGACACCATGTGCTTTAGAAACAGGGCTAATGAACCCCTGAAACTGACCTGAATGTTCCCTTCCAGAGAAACAGCTTTCATGAAGCCAGAACTATGGGCAAGTTGGGAAAGCCGGGAGCAGGAGGGGTGGTCTTCACCAGAGAAGAGCACACCAATTGGTTGTCCAGTGCCAAATGGCCATCCCTGAAAAAAATACATACAAAGTAACATTATACAGGCTGGGCAAATTATATTTATGAAAGTGTATGTATGTGTATGTGTATGTGTATGCATCTGTAAATATATATGCGTACAGTAACAATGAAGGAAGAAGCCATGAAATCAAAGGAGAGTAGGAAGGGTATATTGGAGAGTTTGAAGAAAGGAAAGGCTAGGAAGAAATATCATAATCATAATCTTAAAAATTAAGAAACAACAGTAAAACAATTATAGAAAAGCATGTACGTCTTGGGTTTGGAGAGATCACTCCGTGGCCTAGAGTTCTGGCTGCTCTGACAGAAGACCCATGTTCAATTCTCAGAGCCCACATGGCAGCTTGGGTATGTTCCCTTGGGTAAAACCAGTCCTTGAGAATCCAATGCCCCCTAGTGGCTCACACGGACACTGCATGAACATGGTGCACTGACACGTGCAAGGAAAACACACAAAACATACATAAATAAACGGAAGAATAGAAATTATTAAAACAGGAATGGCCCCCATTTTATCAGAGATATTTTAAAAGATACTCTTGAATAATTTAATGTTATAATACCATTCTTTAAATTCTTGAACTTTTTTTCAGCCTTCAACAAGATTTCCACTGTCACATTCATACTAATGAATCACTATATACTGTCCTTATTCACCCCTTAGTGTCTCCCGCTGTGCCCCAAGCTCCTGTCTTGCTGGTCCCCTTTTCCCTACAAGCATTTCCTTTCTTCTGTTTTGATGGTGTGTGTGTGTGTGTGTGTGTGTGTGTGTGTATTACCATTACCCCATTTAGACCTCCTCTCCCCTCTCACATATATGTGAGAGGACTAAATGGGATATCTATATATCTATATCTATATCTATATCTATATCTATATCTATATCTATATCTATCTATCTATCTATCTATCTATCTATCTATCTATCTATCTATCTCCATGAAATTAAGGGAAAGCAGGAAGGTGTATTGGAGGGTGTGAAGCCCCTCCAGTATGCTATTTAGACATCCTCTTCCCTCTCATAGTCTCCTTTCTACTTTCATACTCTATACACATGCACACACACACACACAGACACACACACACACACACATGTGTGTGTATGCATGTGTTTAAATCTGGATTCTGAATATGAAAAAAAGTGTTATTTTTCTCTCTGAGTCTGGCTTTTTCACTATAAACAGTAAGTAAATGCATCTCTAAGTTGGCTTGGATTCAAAAGCTTCTATTTTATTCTAGGAATAAAGACCAAACACAGTAAAATTTAGATAGGATACAACTGTATAATAATTTTCTAGTTGGTGCAATTATTCTAGGAATAAAGACCAAACACAGTAAAATTTAGATAGGATACAACTGTATAATAATTTTCTAGTTGGTGAAAGTAAAAGAAAGCTCTTTTCCTTTCCTGAGATCAATCACAAATATTCTTAAAATGTATAAGAGATAAGTTCATCTGCAGGGATTCATTAATCACCTTCTTCTCAGCAAAACCAAAGTGACTTCTTAATTTCTCCCACAGTTCTGGCAGTTATTAGTGTGCACTCATTGCTTTCTCACATGAGCAAGTCCCTCTATTAATTTGTTTTAGGGCATGCTGTTTGGTTGGCACAGACTTCTTTTCCAATATTCTTGAAACAGTTTCAACACAGAACTGTATGCTCAATAACAAACTGCAATAATAAGTGTAATAACCGTGTGTCAACATTAATTCAGTGGTTTGTGTGTGGAGCTGTCAACTCCTCTTGCCAATTTTCTGCATGCTATTAGATTTGTTCATCCTGAAAATGTGTCTGCCAGCTAACAGTGTACTTTAGATAAGAGCCTAAAAGCTTTTCATTTAAAAATCCATTTGAGATTCTTTGTTTTTATTAGTTTGTGACTCATATCCTATACCAGGTGTCCTTGGTAACGACAGCCATGTTCTGGCTTTATTCCCTCTGAAAAATCAGAATTTGCATGCTAATGAACACTGATTTCACCAGCAAGGAGCACTTTTTCTGCTTGCAATCATCATCCCTTTTTGTTTCCTCTCTCTCTTTTTGTCTTCCCCCAGTACCTACTGGTCTGTTTCCTTTCTGCAAATTCCCATGTCTTCTGTGTGTCTTTGCTTTCTAATCAATGACAAATTCTCTGAAGTTTTCATATAATATTTGCAGCACGATATTACGAACATGCCATTTTGTAAGAGTGGGCAAGGGGCTCTTCAATCAGTTTCCTTTTGCAGCACACCAAGCCCCTAAGAATGAGAAATCGACAGCTGCCAGGAAGAAATTCTGGTTGTGTGAAATTGTTTAAATGTCCTAATTGTCAATCTTTACTTTCAGGGCGAGAATGGCTCTGATCACAGATGGAAGGGGTCCTTGGACTTTAATCAGATGTATGTAGCTGTTGCTTTTCAAAGATAGTCTCAGATAAATTTTAAAGTGTGTATGTGGTTCATCCCTAAGGGATGAAGAACCTGGTGATGGTGGGTGGAGAGATAATGTTTAAAAGGCATTGTGAGAGAATAACAGCTCATCAAGTTGTGAATTCTTGTCCATAAAAGGAAATTCAAAATTCTTGCCATTCTCATGGAAACCTGTTTAAATTTTCTTTGTACTGCTGCTATAGGCAAGCTTATCTCTCTTGTTTTTTGTTTGTTTTGTTTTTAGGATAAGAACTGGTTTATTTATTTGTATATTGAGAATTGACAGGTATTTCACAAATAGTCTAGCGAGAAATAGCAGCAATGTCTTCCAAAGGCAGGACTAGGGATATGGGTAGAGGGAAGGGGAGGACACAGGGGCCACCAACAAGCATCAAGAAGATTCCAAAGCTTCTAATTATCCTGTGCATTCAGCCATTTACCTGGATAAGGAAAATTGAACTATCATCAATGGTTATGGTGTGCCTAAAGTCAGGCGAAGATTGGATATGGGGGCTTTTGAATTAGAACCATGCCTTCCAAAATAAACTTAAACCTAAAAAATCACCTGTCATCTATCCACAGACAGAAGATGAATGTCACATTGGCTACAGAAAATCATGTTTGTCTTCACTTTCCAGTATTGTCACAAACCTAAAAAGAAATTGGAGTTTATTGAAATTTGCCTTTGACCACTAGCCAAACGTGGTTAGGTAGAGAGTATTTCAGATTACACAAAGGGCTGTAAAAGGCAATCTTCTGGGCGAGACACAGCCATTATAATCACGCACTTGCAAAAGCTGAGGCTTGCTGCAGTGGATCTTCAGAAGAATGCACCTACTGCAGTCAGAAATGGATGAAGGAGGAGCTTAGTGGGCTTTCTCCCGCACTGCTGAACTATTTACTATTACTGAGATATTCAGGGAGAGAAGAAATCATGGCTTCCAGTAGTGTACCCAGTGATTGCCCCATCAGGCTCCACTGAACAGTTCATATCCAATGGTCATGTAGACATCCCTGGTAAAACTCCATGGATCACAAAATCAACCCAAAAGCTATGAACCTTGGAAATGGACAGATAGAGATGAGGGAGACTGATAGGAATGGGAGGACAATAAGAGAGGGTAGATGGGGGACAAAGTAATAAGAGCACATCATATCATATACATGTATGAACTTGTCAAATAACAAAATTAATCAGTAAAAAAACCCCAAACCTATAGCTATGGCTTGCCTCTGTAAATACTGTTCTTGAGTTATGGTAGCATATGTTAATTTAGTGTGTAGGCTTGTAATCTATGTCATGTTTTCTCAGCCTAGGTTGGAGGATGGTCTTGAACTCCTTGTCCTCCTGTCTACATCTCCCTTGCAAGTACTGATACTTGCATAGGTATCTGATACTACATACTTATCATAGGTGTGTGCCACCAAACCTGGCTTTTTATTGCTCATAGCTAATTGAGTTTGATTCCTGCACAATGCTTTCAAACTGAACCATTGCCAAGTCAAATCTTAGCTTCTTTTTGGAGCAAATTAAGATCCTCTCTCACAAGTCTGTCTCATTTCATAAAAGTACCAACCAAGGTTAGTCTAATAAATTATAACACAAAAGGTGAATGCTGATGTTTGTGTGTGAGAGAGCTGGACTGAAGAAGCATCTTGAAATGTAAGTACAAAGACATCTGGAATAGAAGCACCTTCCTTTCTCAGTAAACCACCAATGTAGTAGAAGGCATAGGCATTGCTTTAAGACTATTCCAGCTAGCCGGGCAGTGGTGGCGCATGCCTTTAATCCCAGCACTTGGGAGGCAGAGGCAGGTGGATTTCTGAGTTCGAGGCCAGCCTGGTCCACAGAGTGAGTTCCAGGACAGCCAGGGTTACACAGAGAAATCCTGTCTCAAAAAAGAAAGAAAGAAAGAAAGAATATTCCAGCTGAAAATAAAAAGAATATTCCAGCTGAGTTCAAAGCTAGGGTCATCTTTTTCAACCACAATTTATTGCCTATTTGGTATGCATGAATGCCTCTGAAAGCTTTTAATAGCAAATGCAAGAGAAACGGTTGTTGCCATGGTGAATTTTCAATAATCTCTTGCTTATTCATTCTGTTTTTTTTTTTTTTTTTTTTTTTTTTTAAAGCAGGGATCTTTCTTACTTAGTACTGTCAATTGACTGGAAAACTTGGAAAAGTACTGATTTTGGTCTATAGACATCCATAAATATGAAATAAAGGCAGTAAAAAAGCAATCACACTGAAATATTTAAATATCATAAAGATATTGATCTGCCACATGGAAGAGAAACCTAAGGAAGCATAGTAAACAAATGTAATGTGGGGTCTTGGAATACACAAATGCAGAAAGACACAAAGGCCAAAACTCAAAGAGCAAAAGCCCTACACTCTAATGCTCAGACCCCAACTGCTTACAATGGTTTCCAACCTTCCTAACGCTGTGACCCTTTAATGCAGTACCATAAAATTATTGTGTTGCTACTTCATAACTGTAATTTTGCTACTGTTATTAGTCATAATGTAAATATCTGATATTCAGGATATCTGATATGTGACCCCCAAATGGGTCAGGAACCACAGGTTGAGAACCACTGGTAAAACATAACACAGTGACTTACAGTGGTTACTGCTGCAATGACTAATTGGTGTCTTCTACTAATAATTGAAGCTTGACTCTTAAATATCCCTGGTACTTTACACAAATTGTGTAGTCTCGGAAAGTACAAATGGTATTATCAAATTTTCTGATCAGCAAGATGGTGTGCTGCATTCTTCTTAGCTATTTAAACACAACTCTCTACAAATGCTCTGTGAGGCAAGGCTAGGTAACTTATCTTAACTCCGTTCTCTTTCAAGGGCTCTCATCCATTTGCTAGCTCAGTCATTCGCTCTTGCTCTTGTGCTATCTTTCTCTCTGTCTCAAAATTTGCCCACACTGTTTCCAACCATAGCGTATATTCTTCATCAAAATGTTCATATCATGAGCATGGGAGATGCTACCACTCATCTCCTGTGTAGAGAATTTTCTCCCCCATTCCCTCTCCCCACCTGCAGTAGGTAGGATACCTAGCCCTGGGGTCATGAGAAAAGGAGAGCTGGTTCTGCCCCTCACCTGCTGCAGCACTCATGAGAGCAGGCCCTGTATCTTGTCTGGGCAGCACAGTAGAGGTGATCCTGATGGTGAGGGCACAGATGAGCTGGCCCCAGAGGATGAGAACTGGTCCTACAACTTGTTTGCCATGAGGCAGCATGGGTGAGGGAGAGATGTATTCCCCTACCCCTGCCCCTTGCCACCTATGGCAGGTGGGGAAAAGGGCTCTGGCATAATGAGAGCAGGAGAGTTGTCCCTGCCCTTCAACTGCTTCAGCACTTGGGACAGTGGGCCCACCACCTCACTGGGGCAGCACAGCAGAGCGGGTCTGGGGACTACTGACCAGCTCAGATATCTCCCAGGCCCAGATCCAGGGCTTTCAATTGGCCTAACCCAACATCTACTCCATTGATGGACTGCTGGAGTGCATGAATGGGCCATCCCTAGAGATCCAAAACTATAAGATCTCCATGACAAAGGGCAACAACAGGATATCCAAGAGGAGTCCCAGTGAGGTTCCAGTATTAGAGTAGCAGAAGCCAGAGGCCTTGAATCAGACCAGCAAGTCATTGCAATGAACATTTGCAAGCAAAGAAGTGTGGACAAAAGAGTATACTTGTGGGACACACTGTGACACACTACAGTTTCCACAATGGAGTTTTTTTCTCTGTTTTGGGGGGAGGTTGCAAAGGTGGAGAGTGGGTTGAGAGGAGGGGAAGATGAGTTGGATTGGGGTACATGGTGTGAAATTCACAATGAACAAAAAGTTGTTTTAAGTTAAAATTTAAAAGTTCATATCAAGGGGGCTGGAGAGATGGCTCAGAGGTTAAGAGCACTGACTGCTCTTCCAGAGGTCCTGAGTTCAATTCCCAGCAACCACATGGTGGCTCACAACCATCTGCAATGGGATCTGATGCTCTCTTCTGGTGTCTCTGAAGATAACTACAGTGTATTCATATATATAGAATAAATAAATAATTCTTTTAAAAAATTTCATATCAATTCTATTGTGATAAATATTTTTATTCTTGTACCTTCGGCTCATTGTTTCTGATACCCCCCAAATGGGCATTATATAAAAACAAAGAAATATAGACAAAAAAATATGGAGGAGGAAAAAGCATACATTGCCACTGATGCCACTATCTACTTATGATTACACTCTCTCTCTATGCATTACTTTCAAGGACTGGAACGCTTTTTCTAGTCTTGCATCCATTTCCAGGGCATCTCCATACACATATGTCAAACCTCACCCACCAAGGCATTCCATACCACATAGAGTACCAGTTACCATAGGACTTTTCCTATAGGTGTTCCATTTTCAGGTAGCTCAGCACTGGGTGCATGTCCTACCTACCACTACAGCCGCCATCACAGATTCTAATAATATTCTTCACAGGACAAGAAATTCATATTCCAGAAATTCATATGAAAATACAAAAGACACTAATAGCCAAAATACTTAACCAGGATGAATAATTGTGAAGGTATTATAATACCTAACTTCAAAGTATAGCACAGATCTATAGTGATAATGACCGCATAGTGCTGGCTTAGCAGACATGTAGACCAATGGAACTGAATAAAGGCCCAGAAATATATACACGTAGCTTTAAGAACCTAAGTTTTGACAAAAATGTACATTGGGGGGAAAAGATAATTGTTTCTACAAATAGTGCTCAAAAATCTGACTATTCACATGCAGAATAGTTAAATTAGGTTCATAGTTCTTACCATTCATAAACATCAATTCAAAGACCAAAGATTTTAATGTAAGACCTGAAATACTGAAAATATTAGAGGAAAGCATAGGGAAAACCCTCAAGATACAAGTATATTTAAGAACTTTCCAAAAAGAAATGTACTAGCATGGGAAATAGCAAATGATATCACACAAACTTCAAAAGCTTCTACACAGCAAGGGGAACTTGGCAGAGTGAAGACAACATATAGAGCAGAAGAGCGTCTTTGTGAGCTAGCTATCCCTCAGTGAGAAGACTAGTATCCACAACACAGGAAGAACCCTAAAAATAACACCCCCAAAAATCCTCTATCGATAAATGGGCTAATGAACTGAATGGGCAGACCTAAAGAAAAGGAGAAAAGTAAACAGATGAGGAAACACGTATTGGCCAATCAATGTTTTTAAAAAAGCATTCAACATCCTTAGCCACCAAGAATATAGGAATGAAAACTATTGAGTCAGAGTGACTAACATCACACAAAGCAGCACCAAACACTGGCAAAGACGTGTGGAAAGAGAGGCCTGCAGTCACTATTGTGAGACTGTAAATTCGTTCACTCACTATGAAAATCAGTATGGCGTTTTCTCAAAATTCTAAAACGACAACTATCACATAACTAAGCTACATCACTCTTGGATTTCCACCCGAGAGATATGTGCACATTTATGCTTATTGCTCTACTATTCACAGTAACTGGGAATAGAAACAGCCTCAGTTTCCATCAGCAAACTAAGCAATAAATATAACATGGTACATATACATGTTGGAATTTTATTCCATCATAAAGAAAATAAGTCATGACATTGTAGAAAAAATGGGTAAGACTGGAAATTATTTTCTTAAGTAAATAATCTCAGAATCAGAAAAATAAACAAATGGCCTGGCAAGACTGAGCAGTGGGTAAAAGAATTTTTCTGCTTAAGCCTGACAGGCTGAGTTTGATCCCAGGACCCACAAAGTAGACAGAACCAAGTCTTGTGGTTATCTTCTGATCCTCAGATGCATACATTGGCATACACATGGGCCACCACATAAAAATAAAAGCTAAGGAAATGTAACGAAAACATCAAAAGAAGAAATAAATACAATGCCACACATTTTCTTTCATATGCTCACCCTAGATTGTGTGTGTGTGTGTGTGTGTGTGTGTAGGTCATAAAACATGAAAGGGAGTCTTGGAAGGAGAAACCAGTGCTCTTAAGGGCGAGCTGGGGAGAGGAAAACTCAGAGAGTAATGAAATAGCAGGATTCGAGCCAGTGGTGAGAAGAAAGAGACAAGGCAGATGAAGTTGTTTTGTGGGAAAGGAGTGGGAAAGGGGATCTGCAAAAGCAATAGAAGGAAATTCCTTGATGAATTGTATATGTAATCATTTTTCAAAGGACTTAAAATACCATATGAAAGGGAAGAATGTGAAAGTATCAGGGCTTTGTTGACCATATTTTTTCCTTAAATCATGGCTATTTCAGAGGGATTTTTTCTGTTATTCTTTTTCAGCTCTGCTGCTCCATCCCTTTTGGTCAGAGGAATGGGATCTTCGTTATATTTCTGGCCCTGGGTGGAAGCATGCCATATTAATTTCCCCAAAGATTATAAGATTCCCAAGGCATACTATTGCTCTTTTGGTAACAGTTAATTCAGACAGGCCTATCAGTTTCTAGACAGCTAAACATCCCTCAGGAACCTGTTTGTTCCAGAAACATTAATGAACATGATGTGCCTGAAAACACGTAAAGACGGTAAGAAAAGCAATATTGATGAGATGCACACTTACACAACTCACAACGACTTTCACGATGCACTTGCTTAGAGATCCTCACCATTAAGCCTTCCTAGATGTTTCCTTTTGAAAATTAACATTTAAGGAAGGTACAAAGTAATGGATTTCATCACTGTATCTTTGCCTGCGATCATTCCCTTCTCCCTCAGGACATCTCATTCCCTGCAGAGGGTTCCTTTTCTTATCCCAGTTTGTATAAAATGTATAAAATGCTTCTATTTTTAAAATATTTGTTTATTTGAGAGAGACAGACAGACAGAAACAGGACAGAGCAGGTGTGAGGTGGATGTGTGAATGTGTGGAAGTATTTTTTATGTAGGTTCCAGGGATCAGACTTCTATCATTCCAATTGCACAAGGATCACTTTGAGCCATATATGGATTATTGAATAAGTTCTGGGAATCCAACTTGGTCATCAAGGTTGAGGGGCAATACTTCTACACTCTTAGCTGTCTTGCCTATCCAGCTTCTGCTCTCTTTTTACATATATTATGTGACTGTCTTTCCCACATGCCTTAGCATCTCTCCCCCCACCCCATCATCACATTTCTAGTTTTGTGCTGTACAAATGCACATATATAAATACAAACAAATAGATATACATGTAACCCAAAGACAATGACTTCGTTTTTCAGTTTTCTTTTTATCTCCTTTTCACATCTTGGCCAGAATCACAAGTCTGCCACTCTAGACTTTCCCACTTTTTCTCTGAAGCTGAGTTTTCTCTCATAAAGCTGCTTACAGGCTTCCATTGCTGAGCCTACTTTCTTTACTTCTCACCCGAAAAGCAAGACTTTCTATCTGTGAAACTACCAAGCTCCCTAGCTTGCCTGTCCTGACAACACATGAATGTTAAAATGAGAACTATTTGAAAGGATGAGGAGGAACAGGAAGACAGGAATAGGAGGAACGGGGAGAGCAATGTGTCTTACAGAGTATGATGACTATAATGGTATATAAGTATGAACTGCCATAATGGCCCATTGCTTTGTATGCTAATTTTTATAAATCAATTTAAAATGAAACCGCAGGGCCAGTAAGATGGCCCAGTGTATAAAAGAGTTTACGGTTCAATCTGGAAACCATGAGTTTGAGTCTTGGAACCCACTGTGGAAGGAAAGAACTGACACTTGTGAACCTACAAGTCACACACATATGCACCCAACAACTACAATAATAATACATTTTCAAGTGGAGAAAATGCAATTACCATGGTTTCATTGGCCACTATTTTCTTTGGGTATTTGCTTTACTTCTTTCCAGTAATACTGCTTAAGTAAAGTTTTATGTCTCCCATAAAACTTTGTGGCATTGTATCCTGCCAAAGAAAAGGAAAGGCAGAAACCTAAAAGAATGTATTGAGTAGTGTCAGAGTTTGCTTCACCTGACAACCTAACACAAACCTTGAGTCATCTGGGAAGAAGGACCATCAGTTAAGGAATTGCCACCATTTCATTGGCTGTGGCTATGCCTGTAGAGTATTTTCTTAATTCATAATTGATGTAGGAAAGTATAGCTCTCTGTAGATAGTGCCGTTCATAGGGAGGTAGGCTTAGGCTTTATAAGAAAGATAGCTGAGCAAGTAAGAAGGAGCCAGTAATCTTGTGTTTCTCAGTAGTCTCTGCTTTACTTCCTACCTCTAATTCATTGCTTAAGCTCTTTCCTTGGTCTTTCTCAATGATGGACTTTAACATATGAGTCTAAACAAACCCTTTCTCCCCATCTTGGTTTTGGTCAGTGTTTTATGACAGCAACAGACACCAAACTAGAACAGACACTGGTACAAGGAGTGGGGTCTTGCTGTGGTAGAGTTGGTCACATTGTTCTACAGAACATTATGGGAGCATTTGGAACATTAAGCTGGAAAAGCCATTGAGTTACTAGAGCTTACCAGGTGGTTCTATAAGAGTTTGGAAGATAATGGTATTGAAAAAAATGTAGACAATGGAGGTTTGACTTGTGGATTTTCAGAAGAAAAAAAAAAAAGACAGGGCCATTTGTGTGATATTTTGAATTAAAAGCCCATGGAAATGAAACCCTTGCTTTACTAGTTGATTGGATGCTGGATAGCTGAAGCTAAAAAATGAGTCATCTATGATTAATAAGAGACAGCATCTTTGAGTTGAAATCTTATCAGAATTGTTTCCTCGGGGTCAGCACAAAGAAGCTATGCACCAGAGGAACTAAGGCTGCATCTCAAGCTGGCAACCAAACTTTTTAATGCATATGATTCTTCCATGTGACTGGTTTTGGCAGCATGGAAACTGCAGGACTGAAAGGATCGTGAATAGAAGTTGAAACTTGGCACTATCTAGCAAAGTCAGAGTCCCTGAAAAAAAGAGCTGAGGCCATGCATGAAGGGGCAGCCTCTGTTGCAGTAGAGACTCTAGGATAGTGAAGATGCTAAGACCATGGGACCACCACAAAGGACAATGGCTGGTGTTGTGAGTGGAGCAGACCTAAGTTTATGATACAAGTTATGTGTGCTGCTGATAGCAGTGCTGGAGAAGTAGAGCTGCTCAAGCCCTTTGGAGTCCAGAAGATTGTGAGTTCAAGGTCTTGACAATGGGCTATAGGGTTTTATTTACACTTTGGGTGTTTATTTTGCTTTGCTTTGATTGTAACTGTGCCCTGCTTCTTCCCTATTGGAATAACAAAGCATGTAACTTGCTTTTGATTTTGCTCACAGTTAAGAGATTTTGTAATTTTATAGAGACATTGGATTTTTATTTGTTTTCTTTTCTTTTGTTTTATTTCCAAGACAGGGTTTTTCTGTATATTGCTGGCTGTCTTAGAACTCGCTCTGTAGACCAGGTTAACTTTGACCTCACAGAGATCTGCCTGCCTCTGTCTTCTGAACACTGTGCTGGGAGGAAAGGCATGTGCTACCAAGCCCGATGGACTCTAAAAGTGTTGAAATTCTTAGCGACTTGAACTTTGAAAGTTACACTGTCCTTTTTGTTATGATAGTAATTATTTTTTCAGTTTGATCATTATTTATCTATAGTCCTCTTTGGTGTTTCCATCTCCTTATTGAATCCATTCTCTTGCCCTGGATGCCTTATGTTTTCTTGGGCACCATTCAGGTGTTTTTTCTCCTTCAGTTCCTTCTCAATTTCACTGAGGTGCTTCTTTGAGTCTCCTTTAAGCTTCGTGAATTCTTAGATGAAGTTTATGATGGCTCCTTAAACTCTGTGTCCCAACATTCATCTAGGTAATTCTCATTGGCAACAAATTTCTACAGGACAGGCAGGTTTTGGAGTGGAGATACTGGCTTGATCTTTCATATTGTTTGTATTTTGCAATGAGATCTGGGTGTGTAGACCTCGTTTGTTAGTTCTGTGTTTGGTGTGGACAGAGCAGGTTGGGGAAGAAGAGAGGATGTGTAGGTGGGTTGGGCTTACAGTTTGGAAGTGACCTAGCCTGCTGAGGGTCACGCAGGATGAGTGACAAGTGGCTTTAGAACTCATGAAATGCAGCCCACCATTAGCATAGCCACAATGGGCGCTTCTCGGTTGCGACATAACCTCGAGGACCATGTGTCCTGAGGGCTTCATGCTGTTATGGAGTTCTGCTTTGCTTGTTGCCCTCACATCCCTCTTAATCAAGAATTGCATGAACACTCTAAGGGGACTTCCAGCCCCTCCCTGGGCAGTGTCTCAGGCACTGACAGGAATAATGCTTGCTCTCTTTCAGGTACTGCTGCTGGAGCAGATTAATGATTCAATCACCACCCTAGAAAAGAACTTAGAAGTGTTCTTTCTATGTTCAGCTATGACCACCACCCTTAGAAAGCATTTGAAAAAATAAAATTGCCAGTGAAGCTAAGTTGAGATGTTTTTACTACTGGCTCTGATGTAGAAAATCTTGGGGAGCAATTTGAAGTTCAGAAAGACACACTCTTATTAAGCTAGGGACCCTTTATGGTCAGGGAACAGGAACAAGGGCAGCACTGGCTGACGTGACTCTCACTGAGGCTGGGCTGGTGATGATTGATTTCTAATATCCATTTTTGCCCTCAGCTTCCTGATATGATTTGATAAGAATTGCTGATGAATAGATATGCATTCTGAGGATTTAAAGTATATATGACTGATTTTGATATTTTTATATATTTTTTAGATTTGTGATACTTTTAAGATTCTTATAAGATTACTTTTAAAGATAGATAATAATTAATTCTTTCTGCAATAATTAATCCTTTCTGAAAATTACTGCCTGCCAGTAAGAGAAACTGACTGAGAAAACTACCTCAACCATTCACACTTTGTTACTCTATAACAAGTTGCTTAGTTACGAATGTATGTGGGTTCTTGGGAATGATTTGTTTTCTTTTCCTGTACTATATAATATTATTTCTTGTAAAGGGTACTATGCGTTGGGTACATGCTGCTTTTTCATAGTTATTCACTAGAAGAAAGCTAGAATGTAATCACATTGTAATTTTATACTGCCTGAAAGACTTTGCTGGGATATATAAGCCACAGGAGAAAGAATAAAGTTGTTGGAACACTGTTCCTTCCATCCATCAACTATGTGCATATATGCAAAGTTTATGCAGAGTATGATAGAACATTGTTCCTTCTATATATTAATGATGTGTATGATGTATATATATATATGTATATATATATATGTGCATATATATATATATATAGTTTATGTGAGAGTATTTTGGAACTTTGTTCCTTCTACCCTCCAAGTAAAACTGTATATATGTATATGTGTATATGTTTATATGTATATATGTGTGTATGTATGTTTGTATGTATGTATATGTGTATTTATATGCATGCATGTATATGTGTATATATACATGTCTGTGTATATATGTATATATTCATATTTGTATGCATGTATATATGTATGTGTATGTATGTATAAAGTTTGTATGAGAGTGTGTTGGGACTTTGTTCCATCCATCAAATCTATATGTATGTAAAGCTTGTCCGAGTGTATGTTGGAGTTTCCTCCATCCACCAATTGTGTGTGTGTGTGTGTGTGTGTGTGTATACATATATGTAAAATGCTTGGAACTTGTATGTTGGAACTTCGTTCCGTTCATCCACCAGGTATGTGTGTATATGTGCATACATGTATATGTACATATGTGTATATATGAAATGCTTGGAGCTTGCTTGCTGGAGTTTTGCTCCATTCATTTGACATGTGAATATGTATATCTCTGTCTGTATGTATGTATGCATATATGTATGTATTTGTATGTATGAAGTCATTGGAATCTGCCTTTTGCTTCATTTACTCAGTGTGTGTATGTATGTGTATTGTGTGTATGAATTTTCTTTTTCCTTTTCTTGTAAAAGAGTTCAGAGGTTTTGCTGGCCACAGGGAGTACCAGCCCGAGTAATTAGGCTTTGTTTCCTCAGAGAAAAGTCTGCTTAATAATTTCTCTAATTACTGGCTGCCATAGGCAGCATCCCCTATCAGTATATGGACTGACCCCTGTCAGTAGCTCTAAGCACTGACCCTTGTTGGTTGCCTGACTCAGTTTACCCACTCCATGGATGTCAAAGCTAGCTATTGACATTAGGTGGAAGCAGAGGAGATTGGGATGGTTTACAAAATGTGTGTCCCTGTCAAAACCTGGAGTGTGGGAGTAGATCTGGGAGAAGATGTGGGGCTGGGTGAAGAGGGTGGATGTAGCATAGGAGAAGCCTGTGGATTGGTGAGTAGATAGAGCAAGAACTGGCAGAGTCCTAGAGGTTGGTTATGGTACAGACAGGTGTGGCCAGATTAGGCTGGGAACCTGGATGTGCAACCTGGGCTAGATCTGGGGTGTTGGGGAGAGTGTATGGAAAGGAGGGTCAGGCTGACTCAGTAGGTTAGACTCTGGAGAAGAATGTATATAGTATTTGTTTGGAAAGGTTGTTCTTGGAAACAAACAAGGATGGAAAGGTTATAATTTAAAGTGATATGTTTGTGTGTCAACACTGATAAGCTACGGAAAGTCAGAACTAGCTTCAGACTTCAAGGTGACACAAACTTCGAGTCCCTTGGGAAGAGGGAACATGACTTAAGGAACTGCCTTCACCTCATTAGCCTGTGGCTATGGCTGGGGCACATTCCTTTGGTTGCTAGCCTTGTAGTTGTAGGACGGTCCAGTCTTCTGTGGGCGGTACCATCCCTAGGAAGGTGGACCTGGACTTTGTAAGACAGGTAGCTGAGCATGCCGGGTAGAACAGGCCAGTGAGCAGGATTTCTTCCCATGAATCCTGCCTTAGTCCCTGCCTTCCTGCTTTGTTTTCCTCTATGATGGACTATAATCTGTACACTAAAATCCCTTCTCCTTCCCGTGTTGCCTTTAGTCAGTGTTTTAAGACAGCAACAGAAAACAAACTAGGACACGTAGCAGCGAGTGTCAGACTTCTCAGGTTATTTTCATCAGAGTCATGTAGAGCAGGATTCATATCTTTATTTTATACACGAGAAAAAATAGGTTCAATGACCTACCAAAGGCTGCACAGCTAGTCTGCGGCAGAATTAGCATTTAAATTCTTCTTGTCTGTTTGAATACTGACAAAAATTCATTGTGCAATCAACCTTAGTCAAGATACTAAAACTCTTTGTATGCTTTACTGTATATTTCCTAGTCCAACTGAGTTTCAGCAAGAATCCTCCACCCCACAGAGGATGCTAAATGTGTACCTTTGAATCATTTGTCTTCACTTCTCAGAGATTCCATGCCTGAGCCATTACTCCAGATAACTGGCCACTAAGGCTTATAAGGATCAATTTTATTTTTAAGGTTGTGATAATGACTAGAGTTCCAGGCTTCTTTCTAAAGTTTCTTCCTAGGCTGGAAGTTTTTCCTGGCTCCTTGTTCTGAGTACAGATTATTTTCTAAGTTCCCTAGCTTGAAGTATTTTTTTTTCCTTGCTGGCCGTGATGTCTCTCTTCTCTCTTTATTACTTCCTAATTCTCTTTATTAAAACACTGTCTCTATTTTTAAACTTGTGATGACTATACATTCTGTATATTCTGTCAACCTATTGGAATATAATGCACAGTTCATAATTGCTTAGTAACTACTCGTCAGTACAAACTAAACTTATCTAGTTAAAATTCTAATTAGAATAAAACTGTTGAAAATTAGCAAACAAAACAACCCTGTACACAAAGTATATAGAGAATGATAAGATGTATGTTAAGCAAAGTAAGTTTCCAGGTTTATGTTTTGTTCAGCAAAAAAGTGAATAGCAAAAAACTAAAAATAGTTTTTAAAAGAGAATTATTGGTTACTTGGGAACAAAAAGCAAACATACAGAATAAGAATAAAAATGAAGGTTGTACAAAGGTTTTCGAGAGAAGAAAGTTGGAAAATTTTCTTTCACAGTTAAAGTTAGCTAAGAGAAAATGTATTTATTTATAAAATTTTTGCGAAGTTAGCCTTAGTTATAAGGTGGCACACACACACATATAATCTTAGCCCTTCAGAGGCTGTGGTAGGAGGGTTGTGAATTCAGGGTCAGCCTGGGCTGCATAAAAGACTCTCTAATAAAAACAGCCAAAAAGTCAATGATATATATATACAAGTCTAGAATTTGATCTTTGTTAAAATGTCAGAGCTTTCTTGGATCACTACTCTGCGTTATTGTGTTACTATTTAAAACTTTTCATACAACGTATTTGGATCATGTTTTTCCCTGTCTCTCTCTGTCTCTCGGTCTCTCTCTCTCTCTCTCTCTCTTTCTCTCTCTCTCTCTCTCCCCTCTCTCTCTCCCAACAAAAACAATATTTATTTTAAAACAATTAGAACATTTAAAAACAATTGAATGGTTTCTATTAAGATTTGTCTGCTAGGAACATTATCAATATGTGGCTACGACTCAACAAACTAATGTTTGAATAGACTTTCCTATTAAAGATATTAATTTTTTATTCCACAAAGTGCCAGTGATTTAGAGGCTTAAAACAACATAAATCATTGTTCTCAAACCACAGGTACACATGAAGTATGGCTCAACTGGCAGAGACAGCTGGAGAGACAGCTGAGTGGTTAAGACAACTTGTTACTCCTATGGAGGATCTCAGTTCAGTTCTCTGCACCCACTTCAGGAGGCTCATGACCACTTATAATGCCAGCTCCAAGAGATCCAAAGCCCTTGGATGGCCTGGGCAGGCACGAGAACACATGTGACATACACTCACTCAGACACACATACTTATACATAAACAAAAATAAATCTTAAAGAAAAATGAATGACTTGGGTAGCCAGGGAAATAGGTAGGCTAACGGCAGATCCTCACCTCTCTCTACTTTCCTTTAAATCTACCCACCCCGTCTCATCCCCAGCTTTATAGCAGAACACCTGCTGCACCCTCCCCATGATCTCTGCCTCCATCTCCAACAGATCAGGTATTTCTCTTCCTCCAACCTTCCTCCTCTTTCATCCTGTCATCCCAGCCCCCCAGCAGGAATTCCCTTGGAACACATCAGCTGAGCCTGCCCAGAAAAGCAAGTTAGCCAGCAAAGCAGCTAGACAACCTTCAGATCTTCACTCTCCTTCCTCTCCTCCATAACCAATCCCCAACTCTCCTCCTCAGCTCTATAGCAGACTATATGCTGTGGTTTCTTCTTACTCTCTGTTCCCATTCCCATGGGGCCAGGCAGATCCAAGTAGACCCTGCTTTTCTCCCTCCTGTGGACTTCGTCAGTCCACCTCTCCTAGCCCATCCCAAAGTCTAAGTGTCAGCTCCCAGTAGATAGATACATAGTTTACCAGGAAACCACAGTGGTCCACATCCTCCTAAAAATCATGGAGAGCAACATAAACCAGAGAACAAAACACCCACTCACCAAAGACAAGACCAGATTATCAGGACCTAGAATTGCAATTTTTCCAAACCCAGATGCCTAGATGCCAGTGTAAAAAACACAATAACAGCCGGGACAGTGTGTCTCCACTACAGCTCAGCAACCCTACCATGGCAGGCCCTGAGTAATCCACATAGTTGGAACATAAATAAAAGGTCTTAAAATAGCCTTTATGAATATGATAGAGCTCTTTAAAGAGGAAACAAGTAAATCCTTTAAAGGAATGTATGAAAACACAAACAGTAGAAAGAAATGAAGAAAACCATTTAAGACCTGAAAGTGGAAATTGAGTTAATAAAGAAAATCCAAATTGAGAAGAATCTGGAAATGAAAAATTTAGGAATTTGAACAGTAACCTTAGAGGCAAGCTTCACCAACAGACTAGAAAGGATGGAAAAGATAATCTCAGGCACTGAAGATATAACAGAAGAAATGGATAACTTGGTCAAAGAAAATGTTAAATATATAAAACTCCTGGCACAATAAATCTAGGAAATCTTAGATACTATAAAAAAAATCCAAGAATAAGAGGAAGGAGAAGAAATCCAGTCAAGGACACAGAAAGTATTTTCAACAAAATCATACAGAAAGTTTCCCTAAAGAAGGAAGGAGATGCATATCAAAGTACAAGAAGCTACAGAACGCCAAACAGACTGCACCAGAAAAGAAAGTCACCTTGACACATAATAATCAAAACACTAAATGTACAGAACAAAGAAAAAATAGTAAAAGCTGCAAGGGAAAAGGACCAAGTAATATATAAAGGCAGAGCTATTAGAATAATACCTGACCTCTCATCGGAGACCCTAAAAGCCAGAAGACCTGGACAGATGTGTTGCAGACTCTAAGGGACCACAGATGCAGAATATTATACCCAACAAAACTTTCAATAACTATAGATGGAGAAAATAAGACATCTCATAAAAAATAAAAACACAGTTAAGGAATACAAATCCAGCCCTACATACAGCACTAGAAGTAACACTCTAACCTAAGGTGGTTAAACTCACCCAAGAAAGTACAAGGAATAAATAATCCCAGACCAGCAAATCAAAAGAGAGGAAATACCCTCCCCCGCACACACAGAGTGGGAAGGGCAGGAAGGGAGAGAGGGAGGGAGAGAGGGGGGGAGAGAGAAACAGTTATATAATAACAGGAATCAACAAAAGCTGCTCATTAATATCTCTCAATATCAATGGCCTCAATTCCCCAATAAAAAGAAACAGACTAACAAAACTGAATGTGAAAAAAGAATCCATTTCCGATTGTACCATAAAATACACCTCAACAGCAAGGATAGACATTACCTCAAGGTAAAAGGATCAGGAAATGTATTCTGAGTAAATGAACCTAAAATGCAAACTTGTGTACCCATTTTAATATTTAATTAAATAGACTTCAAACCACAGATAGGAAAGAGATGGAGAAGGATACTACATATTCATCAAAGGAAAAATCCACCAAGAGGATATTGCAATTTTAACATCTATGCACCAAACACAGGGGCACCCAAGTTTGTAAAAGAAACACTACTACACTTTAGAACATATTTTGACCTTTACACATTGATAGTGGAAGACTCAATACCCCACTCTTGCCAATAGGCAAGTCACCCAGAAAACTAACTAACTAACTAACTAACTAACTAACTAACTAACTAACTAATTAACTATACAGAAATGTAGGAGCTAACTGACCTTATAAACCAAATGGGATTAACAGATGTTTACAGAACATTTCACCCAAACACAAAACAATATACCTTCTTCTCTGTACCTCCTGGAACTTTAGCTAAAACTGACCACATGCACTGAGACAGAACAAATTTCACCAGGCACAAGAAAATCAAAATAACACCATGCATCCTATCTGACACACAGATAGGATGGGTATCACCAGATTAAAGCTGGGTATCAAAAATTACAGTAATAACTGAAACTGTACAAACATAGAAGCTGAGCATCTCATAACTAAATGGAAAAAAATGGGGGCATGACATAAATGAAAAATAAATTTAAAGCTTTCTAGAACTGAATGAACACAAATGTAAAACTTATGGGACACAATGAAGGCTGTTCTAAGAAGCAAGTTCAAAGCACTCAGTGCCTACATAAAAGAAAGAAGGAGTGAGGAGACCTCATGCTAGAAACGGAACAGCACAGCTGAAGGTTCTAGAACCAATGGAATGAATGACACCTGAAAGGAATAGATGGCAAGTAATCGTCAAACCTGTACTGGCTGGTTTTGTGTGTCAACTTGACACAAGCTGAAGTTACCACAGAGAAAGGAGTTTCAGTTGAGAAAATGCCTCCATGAGATCCAGTGGTAAAGCATTTTCTCAGTTAGTGATCAAGGGGGAGGGCCCCTTGTGAGTGGTACCATCTGTGGGCTGGTAGTCTTGGGTTCTATAAGAAAGCCAGCTGAGCAAGCCAGGGGAAGCAAGCAAGCCAGTAAGTAACATCCCTCCATGGCCTCTGCATCAGCTCCTGCTTCTTGACCTGCTTGAGTTCCAGTCCTGACTTCCTTTCATGATGAACAGCAGCATGGAAGTGTAAGATGAATAAACCCTTTCCTCCCCAACTTGCTTCTTGGTCATGATGTTTGTGCAGGAATAGAAACCCTGACTAAGACAAAACCCATGGCTAAAATTAATAGAACAATAACAAACAAATAAATAAAAACAATCAATGATACAGAGAGTTGTTTCTTTGAGAAAAATCAATAACATTGACAAATCCATATTTAAATTAACTAAAAGGGTGAAAGGGAATATCCAAATTAACAAAATCAGTAATGAAAAGGGGCACACAACAACAGAAACCGCTGAAATCCCCAGAACTATAAGGACATACTTTAAAAACCTATACTCCACCAAATTGAAAAATCTAAAAGAAAGGGATAATTTTTTTTGATAGGTACCACTTAGTAAAGTTAAATAAAGATCAGATAAGCAATTTACACAGATCTGTAACCCCTGGTGAAATAGAAACAGTCATTAAAATTCTCCTAACCAAAACCAAACCAAACCAAACCAAACCAAACCAAACCAAACCAAACCAAACCAAACCAAACCAAACCAAACCAAACAAACAAAAAGCCCAGAGCCAGAGAGTTTTAGCTCAGAATTCTACCAGACTTTCAAAGAACTAATTTCAATACTCCTCATATTGTTCCAGAAAATGCAAACAGAAGGAACACTGCCAAATTCATTTTACAAGGCCAAAGTTACCCTAATACTCAAATCACATAAAGACATAACAAAGAAAGAAAACTACAGACTAACTTCCCATATGAACACATATGCAAAAATACTCAATAAAATACTTGTAAACCAAATATATGAACACAACTAAAAGTTTATCCATCACGATCAAGTAAGCTTCATCCCAGAGATGCATGGATAGGTTCAATATATGAAAATAAGTAAATGTAATCCACCACATAAACCAACTAAAAGAAAAAAAAACACATGATCATCTCATTCGATGCAGAAAATGCCTTTGTCAAAATCCAATCCCCCTTCGTGATAAAAGTCCTAGAGATACTAGAGATACAAGGGACATACCTTACCATACTAAAGGTGATTTAAAACAAGCCCACAGCCAACATCAACTTAAATGGAGAGTCACTCAAAGCAATTCCACTAAAATCAGGAATGAGACAAGGCTGTCCATTCTCTCTCCATATCTATTCAATATAGTACTCAAAGTCTTAGCTTCTTAGCTAGAATAAGACAATAAGTGAGAATAAGTAAGAACAAGAATAAGTGAGATAAAAAGGGTGCAAATTGGAAAGAAAGAAGTCACGTATCTTTATTTGCAGATGACATGATGATATACAAAAGTGACCCTAAGAACCCCATCCACTTTAGGTTCCAACTCTGCAGATATGCCACAACTTCCCCCTTACAGTTGGGTCTCTGGGGGATAAAGGGATAAACCACAAAGTTTGAGGAAAAGCAAGGTTACATATTTCTGAAGCAAGGAACTAAGAAAGGCAGAGGAACTGTACAAACTGCCAAAGAAGTGAGCAATCCCTCTTTGGCAGTGCCCAAATGCACAGTCTCTGACTTCTTGGCTCAATTATTGTCCAAAGTTAGTAAGACAGTATGTTGTGACATCACCAGGCATCATTCAACATGTATGGGGCCTGTAGCAGTTTGAAGATGGTCCATATAGTTAGAGTCCTGATGCTCTCTCCCTCTCAAGAGGGCTCTAGCAACTTTGGCTTCATCTGATAGCTCATCAAGGAAATGTTCCTGGGCCAATGAATATCAAGGCACCTATACGGTTGTTCTGGGTCCATCATTGTGGCAGTGTTTTCTGCCATTGGAAAAGTTGCACCTGCAGCATAAACTGCAGTTGAACAGAGATCAATTCCTCCCATGACAGGTTAATGCACTGAGCCAACAGGGCATTCCCATTCTTAGCACCCAGAAGGACATCAACTCTAAAGGACTGCCATGTTGCTGTTCCCTTGTATTTTCTTTTACACACACACACACACACACACACACACACACACACACACACACACACACACACACGCACACTTCTCTGTTTTCACCTTACAGATCCTTTGTGTATATATTATGGCTTCCAGTTTAGTGTTTTTATGAAATTCCTTGAGTGCACAAACAAGTGAGTGACTGAGTCTATATCTGTTTCTTGTGCCCGTTCTTCAGCTCTTTTCCTTCTGGTTGTTTGTTTGGTCCTATTCCAATGCGTCAGTTTTATTTTATCTTCTTCTATTTTATTTCATTTTATTATTATTGTCCCTCAGAAGTCTGCTTGTTTCCTAATGAAAGAGAGGAAATGAGTAGACCCAGAAGGGAGAAGTTGTGAGGAGCAACAGGGAGGAGTAGAAGGAGGGGAAATGGTAATCAGGATATATTATGTGAGAAAAACTACTTTCAATAAAAGAGAAAATGAAAAAAAAGAATGATTCAATGGGAGCTCTTTGCAGAATATGGCTACAATTGTGAAATAATTAGTGGATAATGATTAGTGTTATTCCTGTAACAGCCATCGTTGGACTACCAAGATCACAGCCGATACGTCATTGTAATAAATCCCCTCTTAATTCTCTCTCTCTCTCTCTCTCTCTCTCTCTCTCTCTCTCTCTCACACACACACACACACACACACACACACACACACACACGTACACACGTACACATACACATGCATGTGTGGTGTTTAAAGGGACTGGAGGTGGCTGGAGATCTGGCTCAGCGGTTAAGAACATTGGCTGCTCTTCCAGAGGTCCTGAGTTCAACTCTCAGAAGCCACATGGTGGCTCACAGCCATCTGTAATGGGATCCGATGCCCTCTTCTGTCATGCAGACATGCATGCAATAGAGCACTCATGCATAAAATAAATAAATAAACCTCAAAGGGACTGGAATAGGCACAAAACACCCCAAGTTCTTAGCACAAAGGAGATTGATTTGCCCCAGAAAGACAAAGGACAAGGAATAAGAGACAAAGACAGGAGGTAGAGGACAGGAGAGAAGGGGAAGGGAACAGGGAGAGGGAGGAGGGGGATTTATTTGTTCCAGAGGACAAAGGAAAACTGCCTCTGGAGAGAGAAGAAACCAACAGGCCCACAGGCAAATGGCAGTTTATAAAGGTAAAATGGGAAACCCCATGTTTGGATGAAGTGCTACATTTTAATTGGGCATGTTAATTAGGTGAGCCTTTGATTGCTGGATTTCAACACTTTGGTAGCTGGACCTGGGTAGTCAGCCTCAGGAGGAGGAGGAAGTGGCGGCTAGCTTCGGGAATGTAATCTAATGGTTTTTAGCAAGGCAGAGGGAATGGGGGAGAAGGGCAAGGCCTGATAGAGCCGTGATTGCCCTGCCACGGCTGGCTAGAGTCCCTTCACTGTTTTTTTCAAATCTGTTCCTTTAGAGAACCCTGACTAGTATGCCTTGTTTTCTACCCCAAGTAGCCCACATAGAATGCAATGTATAAATCTAATACTTTTCTATCTCCTGTTCTCTTCCTCTAATTATATCTTTACTTGCTAATACCTATATATTTATATTTGCCATATATATATATATATATATATATATATATATATATATAATACTTCCTCTTGACAATATAGAAAACTATTTATAAATACTTAGAAAGTATTTATTAGATATGCATATTTGAGGAGACTGGCTAATCTCTTTGTATTTTAATTTCCTCAATTATTTTATGAAGAAAATAATATTAGGCTTAATTAAGAGCTTTTCTTAAATTCAATCAATTGGTAATATGTGTAAAACACAATCCTGGAAACATGGAACATGTCCTGTGACTATTGTTACATGTAAATTCCATTTTAACAGGCTTAAAATATTTTTATTTTTTCTGATACTAAAATCATAACATTCATAACATGATTCAAGTGACACAGAAACTAATGTAAAGGAAGCAAAAATAATGCTCTCCCCATGAGCTGTTACTCCTATATGTAATTTTAAAATGATTTTACAGTTTTAATGGGCTATTATGGCAGAGCTTCCTGGAACAGTTCTATTTTTATCTGATATAAGACTATGTGGCATGCTTTTTAAATAAGGTCCATGTTATACTGTTGTTCCAGTTGTATTTCACTCTTGTAATACTGGAGTCTTGTTGCTATATTGGCTATATAGACATATATAGGAGAAGCATTCTGTAGTCCTAGTAATAGGTTTGTAAGCGTAAACCAGAGCTGTTACTCCAAAACACATATGCAATAGTTTATTTGGGGCCATATATATAAATGATCATGGCCGTGGAATATAAATTTATGTTACCCTGAAATGACATCTTCCACTGCAGAAGAGATTACATGAACTTTGATAGTCACATAATAAATTAAATTGCATTTATTATAGTGGAGTGAAGATACCTCTTCTATAGGTTTAAATTTTTATTTTAAAACATCCTTGGCTTTAGAGTTGGTAGAAGCTAGTGCCTGCTAAAGGGAACAACATATGCCAAAATTTTTACCTAATAGGCACAGAGATGTAGAACAAATATAAATACTGGCGGTAAAGGTTTATTAGGAGTAGTAATAAATGGACCCCCAAATAGTTCTGGCTCTACATCGCTACCCTTTAACAATCCCAAAGCTTAACGATCACGCAGTCTTCAGGACCTTTACACACATGTGGAGTCTTCATTTCCTTTCTCAATCTTTTAGTGATCTGGTTCCCTACTCCTTCTACCGCACAGTTGCGTAAGACAGGAAATTGCATTTTTCTTCTTCCAAGTTTGCTAGGATTTGGATGACCTATTCTTGGGGCCTTGTTCAAGTGAAAATAATGCTGTTGACATGTATCAAATGACTATTGCTCCCTTCCTCTGGTAGAAATCAAAGCTGTTCTTTCCTGGAGAACTTCCTGGTCAGCCTCCGGAAGTTAAAACTAATCACAGAACTCACGCTAGTATAGTACAGCCTTTCTCCCACTTGTTAACAATTCAGTTTTTCCCACCCAGGGATTTGTTTTCTTGCAGAGGTTTTCATTATAGCAGTTGTTATTTAAATTTGCCTATTCTCTAAATTTAGGGAAAACACTGATTTTAATTGTCTGATGGATTTTTAAATTTTTATTTTCTGTCTGTTCAGCTGTTTAAAAAATGTTATGAGAATGGACGCCAGGTGGTGGTGGCACACATCTTTAATCCCAGCCCTCCGGAGATGGAGGCAGGCAGATTCCTGTGAGTTTGAGGCCAGCCTGGTCTACAGAGTGAGTTCCAGGACAGCCAGGGCTACATGGAGGGACCCAGTCTCAGAAGAAAAAAATACATGGGGTTGGGGGTAGGAGAGGGAGGGAGAGGGAGGGAAGGAGACGGAAACGGAAACAGAATGGAAATGATACTCAGAAACTACTTACATGTGAGGCTGGGGAACAGTCCCAAGAGTAACTGTGAAACAATAGTACTTAATTTGGCTTCACAGTTTCTCCAGGAATACTTTTGAAATGAAGAAACAAAGTTATGGGCACTAAAATAAAATGGAGAGGTTATAACGCACTGGTTCAGGTAGATCCAGGTTTAAAACAGTTAGCCTTTATTTGCCATTTGGTGACTTTGACTATGTCACTTTCTTTTTTTGCTTGTGATGGACTTACAGTCACATTAGCCAAATGGCTTCGTTTCCAGCCCTAGGCGTATGCTTATAACTTCATTATATGAAATGCCATAATTTTTTTTCTGCATAGTAAATCAAAATGTTTACTAATTATTTTTTGGTGCTGGAGATTGAATAGGCAGAAGTCAACCACTGAGCTATCCTCCCAGATCCATTATTTTGTTTTTTTGTTTTTTTTTT
>CM052722.1:12102459-12197683 GCA_028551405.1 Uromys caudimaculatus | reverse complement strand
CCTGTGCCCATGTGTTCTAGACTTTTCCCCATTTTCTCTTCTATTAGATTCAGTGTATCTGGTTTTATGTGGAGGTCCTTGATCCACTTGGACTTGAGCTTTGTACAGGGAGATAGGAATGGATCAATTCTCATTCTTCTACGTGTTGACCACCAGTTGAACCAGCACCATTTGTTGAAAATGCAGTCTTTTTACCACTGGGTGGTTTTAGCTCCTTTGTCAAAAATCAAGTGACTGTAGGTGTGTAGGTTCATTTCTGGGTCTTCAATTCCATTCCATTGATCTATCTGCCTGTACCAATACCATGCAGTTTTTATCACTACTACTCTGTAGTACAACTTGAGGTCAGGGGTGCTGATTCCCCCAGAAGTTCTTTTATTGTTGAGAATAGTTTTCTCCATCCTGGGTTTTTGTTGTTCCAAATGAATTTGAGAATTGCTCTTTCTAAGTCTATGAAGAATTGAGTTGGAATTTTGATGGGGATTGCGTTGAATCTGTAGATTGCTTTTGGTAGGATGGTCATTTTTACTATATTAATCCTGCCAATCCATGAGCATGGGGGATCTTTCCACCTTCTGAGGTCTTCTTCGATTTCTTTCTTCAGAGACTTGAAGTTCTTGTCATACAGATCTTTCACTTGCTTGGTTAGAGTCACACCAAGATACTTTATATTGTTTGTGACAATTGTGAAGGGTGTCATTTCCCTAATTTCTTTCTCAGCCTGTTTATCCTTCGAGTATAGAAAGGCTACTGATTTGTTTGAGTTAATTTTGTATCCGGCCACTTTGCTGAAGTTGTTTATCAGCTGCAGCAGTTCTCTGGTGGAGTTTTTTGTGTCATATCATCTGCAAAGAGTGATATTTTGATTTCTTCCTTTCCAATTTGTATCCCTTTGACCTGCATTTGTTGTCTAATTGCTCTAGCTAGAACTTCAAGTACTATATTGAATAGATAGGGAGAGAGTGGACAGCCTTGTCTAGTCCCTGATTTTAGTGGTAATGCTACCAGTTTCTCTCCGTTTAGTTTGACGTTGGCTACTGGTTTTCTGTGTATTGCTTTTACTGTGTTTATGTATGGGCCTTAAATTTCTGATCTTTTCAAGACTTTTATCATGAAGGGATGTTGAATTTTGTCAAATGCTTTTTCAGCATCTAATGAAATGATAATGTGGTTTTTTCTTTGAGTTTGTTTATGTAGTGGATTACATTGATGGATTTCTGGGTATTGAACCATCCCTGCATCCCTGGGATGAAGCCTACTTGATCATGATGAATGATCCTTTTGATGTGTTCTTGGATTCGGTTTGTGAGAATTTTATTGAGTATTTTTGCATTGATATTCATAAGGGAAATTGGTCTGAAGTTTTCTTTCTTTGTTGGGTCTTTGTGAGGTTTTGGTGTCAGTGTAATTGTGGCCTCATAGAATGAATTGGATAGTGTTCCTTCTGTTTCTATTTTGTGGAATAGTTTAAAGAGTAATGGTATTAGGTCTTCTTTGAAGGTCTGATAGAATTCTGCACTAAACCCATCCGGTCCTGGGCTTTTTTTGGCTGGGAGACTTTTAATGACTGCTTCTATTTTTTTTAGGGGTTATGGGACTGTTTAGATGGATTCTCTTATCCTGACTTAACTTTGGTATTTGGTTTCTGTCTAGAAAATTGTCCATTTCATCAAGATTTTCCAATTTTGTTGAGTATAGGCTTTTTTTTTTGAATTTTGAATTTCCTCAGATTCTGTTGTTATATCTCCCTTTTCATTTCTGATTTTGTTAATTTGGATACTGTCTCTGTGCCCGCTGGTTAGTCTGGCTAAGGGTTTATCTATCTTGTTGATTTTCTCAAAGAACCAGCTCCTGGTTTTGTTGATTCTTTGTATAGTTCTTTTTGTTTCGACTTGGTTGAGTTCAGCCCTGAGTTTGATTATTTCTTGCCTTCTACTTCTCTTGGGTGTATTCGCTTCTTTTTGTTCTAGAGCTTTCAGGTGTGCTGTTAAGCTGCTAGTGTATGCTCTCTCCAGTTTCTTTTTGGAGGCACTCAGAGCTATGAGTTTTCCTCTTAACACTGCTTTCGTTGTGTCCCATAAGTTTGGGTATGTTGTACTTTCATTTTCATTAAATTCTAGGAAATCTTTAATTTCTTTCTTTATTTCTTCCTTGACCAAGTTATCATTGAGTAGATAGTTGTTCAGCTTCAATGTGTATGTGAGCTATCTCTTGTTTTTGTTGCCATTAAAGACCAACCTTAATCCGTAGTGATATGATAGGAGGCATGGGATTATTTCAATCTTCTAGTATCTGTTGAGGTTTGCTTTGTGACTGGTTACATGGTCAATTTTAGAGAAAGTACCATGAGGTACTGAGAAGAAGGTACATTCTTTTGATTTAGGATGAAACGTTCTATAGATATCTGTTAAATCCATTTGGCCCATAACTTCTGTTAGTTTCACTGTGTCTCTGTTTAGTTTGTTTCCAAGATCTGTCCATTGATGATAGTGGGGTGTTGAAGTCTCCCACTACTATTGTGTGAGGTGCAATGTGTGCTCTGAGCTTTAGTAAAGTTTCTTTTATGAATGTGGGTGCCCTTGCATTTGGAGCATAGATGTTCAGAATTGAGAGTTTTTCTTGGTAGTTTTTTCCTTTGATGGATATGTAGTGTCCTTCCTTATCTTTTTTGATGACTTTTGGCTGAAAGTCGATTTTATCCGATATTAGAATTGCTACTCCTGCCTGTTTCTTGGGGCCATTTTCCTGGAAAATTGTTTTCCATTCCTTTACTCTGAGGTAGTTTTTGTCTTTAACACTGAAGTGCATTTCCTGTATGCAGCAAAATACTGCGTCCTCTTTATGTATCCAGTCTGTTAGCCTGTGTCTTTTTCTTGGGAAATTGAGTTCATTGATGTTAAGAGATATTAAGAAAAAGTGATTGTTGCTTCCTGTTATTTTCAATGTTATTTTTATATTTCTGCGGCTATCTTCTTTTGGGTTTGTTGAACGATTACTTTCTTGCTTTTTCTAGGGTGTAGTTTCCCTCCTTGTGTTGGCATTTTCCATCTATTATCCTACAAAGGGTTGGGTTTGTGGAAAGATATTGTGTAAATTTGGTTTTGTCATGGAATATCTTGGTTTCACCATCTATGGTAATTGAGAGTTTTGCTAGGTATAGCAGCCTGGACTGGCAGTTGTGTTCTCTTAGGGTCTGTATGAGATCTGTCCAGGATCTTCTAGCTTTCATAGTCTCTGGTGAGAAGTCTGGTGTAATTCTGATAGGTCTGCCTTTATATGATACTTGACCTTTTTCCCTTACTGCTTTTAATATTCTCTCTTTGTTTAGTGCATTTGGTGTTTTGACCATAATGTGATGGGAGGAATTTCTTTTCTGGTCCAATCTATTTGGAGTTTTGTAGGCTTCTTGAATGTTTATGTTCATCTCTTTCTTTAGGTTAGGGAAGTTTTCTTCTATAGTTTTGTTGAAGATATTTACTGGCCCTTTAAGTTGGGAATCTTCACTCTCTTCTATACCTATTATCCTTGGTTTGGTATTCTCATTGTGTCCTGGAATTCCTGGATGTTTTGGGTTAGGAGCTTTTTCATTTTGCATTTTCTTTGACTTTTGTGTCAATGTTTTCTATGGTATCTTCTGCAACTGAGATTCTCTCTTCTATCTCTTGTATTCTGTTGGTGATGCTTGCATCTATGACTCCTGATCTTTTTCCTAGGGTTTCTATCTCCAGGGTTGTCTCCCTTTGTGGTTTCTTTATTGTTTCTATTTCCATTTTTAGATCTTGGATGGGTTTGTTCATTTCCTTTGGCTGTTTGATTGTGTTTTCCTGTATTTCCTCTTTAAGGGCTTCTAGCTGTTTAGCTCTGTTCTCTTGTATTTCTTTAAGGGAGTTATTTATTTCCTTCTTAAAGTCTTCTATCATCATCATGAGAAGTGATTTTACATCTGAGTCTTGCTTTTCTGGTGTGTTGGGGTATCCAGGGCTCACTGTGGTGGGAGAACTGGGTTTTGATGATTCCAATTTGCCTTGGTTTCTGTTCCTTAGGTTCTTGCTCTTGCCTTTCACTATCTGGTTATCTCTGGTGTCAGCTGGTCTTGCTCTCTCTGACTGTGGCTTGTCCATCCTACAAGCCTCTGTGTCAGTACTCCTTGGAGACCAGTTCCCTCTGAGAGGAATTTGGGGTTGGAGAGCTGTGGTACAGGGTCAGCTCTGGGGTGCAGACAGAAACTAGAAGGATCCTGTCCCTAGCTGTTCCTTGGTTCCTATGTCCTGATGGTCTGCGAGGGTCCCTGTTGATCAAGGAATTTGAACAGAAGTGGTGGTCTTCCTGTTCTAGAAGGTGTGTCAGCACTCCTGGGAGACCAGCTCCCTCCTGGCACTATTTGAGTATAGAGTCCTGTGTCACAGGATCAGCCTTTGGCCACAGAAGGAAACCGGAAGGCCACTCCTCAATCCCTGTGTCCTGAGGGTTCTGGGCGGGTCCCTCTGAGCAGAGAGGTGCTGGCCTTACCCCTCCCCACACACACACTCACAGGTTTATCCACATGCCTGAGAAGCTAGCTCTTTCCCTGTGCTATTTAGGTATGGAGCTTTGTGGTACAGGCTGAGGTCCCCAGCCACAGATGGAAACTGGAAGGCTCCAGTCCCAGGCTGCTCCTCAGTCCCTGTGTCCTGAGAGTTGGAGGTGGGTCTCACTGAGCAGTGGAGCTTGTCTTACCTCTGCTCACAGGCTTGTCCACATTCCTGGGAGGCTAGCTTCTCCTGGTGCTATTTGTCTAAGGAGCCCCGTGGTACAGACTGAGTTCCCTGGCCGCAGAAGGAAACCGGAAGGCTCCTGTCCTGTCATTTTCTTATCTTCAAATACTAGTATCTATCTATCTTTCAAGCATCTTTCAGCATTAAATATAAAAACACTCTAGTGTAGAACAGCCACACACATTCAATCAGCGATAATTAGAAAAACTGAACATAGAAATGCTCGGTGATGAAATGCAAGTGTTGGGTCAAATAGCAAGAAGAAATGATGGAAATGTGATTTTGTAGTTAAGGAAAAGAATTTATAACCTCAGATCCTTAAGACTGGACAGTTTACAGTAACAGAAATTATCCAGATGAGATACTAGAGTGAGGTCTTTAATGCAAGATGGTAGTCGCATCTAAAATTTAATTACAGAATCAATAGAAAGAACACTACACCACGTTTCATCAGGATCTTATATACTCTAAGATAATATTGGAGTCCATTACTAAATTTTTCCTGGAAACTTGTCAATGGTTTTCAAACAACTTCCTGAACTCCTAGTTTAACAGCCATGTGGCTTTTGGTGATTCACGTTGCGCTTTACCAAGAAAAATACCTCAAAGAGAGGCAAATTTCAAATTATGTTTATTGAATCAAGCAATCATTGCCAGGTATTGTTAATTTCATCTGCAAATGCATATAATGATTTCTGTTCTCCGAATGTTAGAGGATAAGAAATTGACTTAAGTCTTCCTAGCTGTTGGATGGGAGTTTTTAGTATTCTGTTTCATTGGCTTTCTTCTCTATTTTTAGTTTCAGTGTTTTTTACTCCAGGAAGTGCCACTTCAACATAGAATAAGGTTTGACCTTTATCCTTCCTTAGGTCTCTGGAGCCAAACTAATCTATTGTGAGTATATAAAGAAAGGGAAGATTACAGTAAAAATACTTTGTTTTGTTTTAAAAGGGACTGCAATACCAAAATCCCAAGCAACAACAGGAAACACACACACACACACACACACACACACACACACACACACACACACACACACACACACGTAGAGTTAGACTTCATTAAAATTAGGAACTTTTACGCATCAAAATATGCTTTTAAAGAACAGCAATAACAACAACAACACTAAAGAGGAGAAAATATTTTATAATTTATATCTGCTAGAGGATTAATACCTAGAATATATAAAAGTTCTTTTCCCTCAACCAGCAACAAAAACTTTAGTTAAAAATGAAATAGATATTTCCCTTAAAAGGACAGAAAAGGACCGTGCTTAGTGGCAAGGTTGTACACCCTTAACCATATAGGAAGCACTAATTGGGTTGGGGAGGGCATGGCAGAAGGTCTGGGAGTAGTTGGGACAAGTATGATGAAAATAGATTGTATATATATATATATATGTATATGTATATGTATATGTATATGTATATGTATATATATATATAAACTTCTCAAATAATAATTAAACATACTTCTGCAAAGAAAAATAAGATATACAGATGGACAAGAAGCACACGGAGACATGGTTAGTGTCACCTATCATTTAGTAATTGCAAATGAGAGCCATAATGACATACTTCTTCACACCCATTAGAATGTTAAGAACAATAATAGTAATAATATACATTGAAAAATAAACAGAAATACATGAATATGAGGGCAACATTGCTGTACAGATGTTTGAGTCTGCACCTCAGTTCTTTTTGGACATAAACCCAGGAATGGAATGCTGTATTTTACATGATAGTTTCATGCTTTACTTTTTTTGTAAACTGCTGAAATGTTTTTGAGATATGTATCAGCAATACATGAGATTGCTTACTGATGTAATCCAGGAAAATTTAATTGTACAATTCTACTTATGGGAGCCATGTAAAACAGGCAAATACATGTAGACAGTGTGTACGTTTGAGGAGAGACTATGGAGGAACTAGAGTTAATATTCAATGGGGCACGGGTTTGTTGTTGAGTTTAATGGAAATGTTTTGTTACAGATAATAATGGTGGCTACACAGCATTTTAAACGCAGTCAATGCCACTGAATTGTACACTTATGATGGAGAAAATGATGAAAACTTTCATGGTTATTTTGCCCTGGTAAACATAAATAGCTTTACTAAGTGGCGGTGGGTTCTTCTGTCCCAGATTACTTCCTTGATCTACGAAACAAGAGATTACTAATCTGAGGAATTTTAGGGCCTGCTCTGTGCTAGGCACAAGAATGCTGTAGGGATTTGAATGTTTTTAAGATCTTGATTGTTTATTATAATAAATATAATTTCTAAATTAAACTAGGGAAGAACCAAAGCAGAAATAGCAATATAGTGGAGGACACAGAACAATAAGATTATGAATAAACCAAACACGCCTCTACCCAATGGAACAATATAAAACCGCTTCTATGTTGAAAACCGTTTTGAGCCGGAAGATGACACAGAAGAGTGAGATTTCCGGAACACTATTCTTAGAACAGCTGGAAGATGAGTTAAGGGCTGAAAGATTGGAGAACCAAACAGGAAATAGGAAAACCAGTAGCTGTGCTGTTATCACTATCCACAACAAAGAGTGTGTTCAAACGTCTGCTGTGATAGCGGGAAAGGAGAACCAAAGAGAGGCGTTCCGCAGACACAATCGGCAAACACCAATCACTTAAAAGCTGCAGTTGATAAGGGTAGAAGGAAAGCTGAAGAGAACTTCAAGAGAACTCTGTAAATAACAGAAACAGGAAATTCAAAGTAAACATTGCTGGCTTGGGGGAAGTGAGACCTTTAGTGGCATAAAGTATGAAAGCTCAGCCGTGAAAACATTGAATTTGAAATATGTGTACACGAGCAAGATATTCTTCAAACAATTTGAGTGATGAGGCTGGGCCTTTAAAAGAAGGATGGGACTGCAATTGTCTCTCGCCTGGCTCATATAATTACTGAGTATCCTCATCGCAACATGGAGAATGTCACAAAGAAATGAATTGTCAGGCTGTGAAATGATGCAGAGGCACTGTAAATGCATAGTGCCAGGGGAAAGAAGCCAATCTGAAAAGGCTTTTAGTCATATGATTCCAATTATTTGACAATCTGTAAGAAATAAACATGGTGGTATTTCTTTTAATGATGGTTTCCAGAGTGTTATGGAGGAGGAAGAAATGAAGTACCTGGAGCATGAGATAGTTTTTTATGGCAGGAGAACTGCTGTATGTGATACTATTGTCAGAGATTATACATCTGTCATAGCCTACAGAAAACACCTTACTTCTAATGTGGTCTATGGATTTTGAGTGATACTGATAAATCAGGACTGGTTAATGATTCTGGCAAGTGCATTGTGCTGGTGCAGTCCAGTGGTGACCGGCAAAGCTGTATGTGCACACAAGGGACAAGTGGGAAGTGTATACTCTTTACACTTAATTTTCCCATGAATGTGAAAGTGTTCTTAAAATCAAAAGGTATATTCAAAAATTGGGAATGTCTTAAATGGGCGGTTTTAATCCTAACCAGGTAAATTCTTAAGTTCTTTTTAAATTTTATTTTTATTATTTTTAATTATGTATATGTGCATGGGTGTCATTGTGTGGATATGCGCATGTGACTACAAGCACTTGAGGAGGCCGGAAGTGATGGATCCCCTGGGAAACTCGAGTTAAAGGCAGTTGTGGGTCACCTGACATGGATACTAGGAATGAATTACAGTCCTCTGCTACAGCTTATGCAAGAGCAGGAAATAATGAGTTGCATTTATGGAAATATAAATGTAATTTCTAAGAAATAATAGCTTAATGTAATTAAATGATTCTGGACTACAGATAGCCTTCTTTCTAATATTGTCATGAAATGTTTGCAAGGTGATGGATGGGGGATGGAAGTAGATGAGGTAGAAGGCTGGATTCCAGTCCCAACTTTACCAATAGCTCTCTCAAATTTTACCTTTTGGGAAACCATATTTTTCTATGTAAAGTAAGGGAGTTGAGTTAGATCACGTCTAAGTTTACTTTTAATTTGAGTTTTGCCATTCTGTGAAACATTGACAGTTTCATAACAAATTATTCAGTTCACCAAGATAATAATATCCTTCCACCTTTCCTAGCTGAAAGTAACTGAGAAAATATAGTTTTGCATTTGGCAATGGAATTTAAATTCATTACAATCTTTTGAGGTTCCTCCACACTAAGATTTGAATGTGAGAAGGCACAGGTGGTCTGTCCTGTCTCAATTCGAATTTCCTTCTAAATCATAGAATTTGAAGTTACTCATACATCCCTAGATAACCCTGTTCTCAGATCAAAACTTTCCCAGAGGGAGAAAGAGTTAAGGCCTGCCATCCTCTTTAGCCTCAGATATTGACTGAAACTATCTTTGAGCTTCAAATGCAGATTTTTGTTTTGCTTTGTTCTTTGAGACAGGGTTTCCCTGTGTCACCCTGGCTGTCCTAGAACTCACTCTAAAGTTTATTCATGTCCCAGACTCATTCTCAGCTTGAGTTTTAGAATGAAAGAATCCAATCATCTTGGTAAAGTTTTTTGACCCACTTGGGCCAGTCTTATTTTCTCAGTCAAATTTAACATCATATCTTATAAATCCAAACCAAATAGCTATTTGAGAGCGCTGTGAGCCAGCCTTGACATTTTTCTCATGCTCACATATGTCATTTCTATAGTCACTTCATAGCCTATAATCCAAGTTGCAGAAATACACTTTCTCTGGCCATAGAATTCCTACCATGCTAACAACTCCAGGATTACATAGCCAGAATTGTACTTTGGTATCAAAAGTGAAGAACAGGTTACTGATCATCTCAAAAATAATATGGTCCCAAGCAAAAAGCCCATGGCCAGGAGTGGCATACTTCCTCTTGAGTTGTTGGTCCTAGTTCCAGAGATCCCCAAAACGACACAGGCTATTGTCACTGTTCGTTTTGTCCAGTAGAACTTGATTATAACGCTCTGTTGCTGAAGACACCATACACACTGGTCACAGCACATGAAGAAAACTAGTTGGTACTGACCGGGAAGCTTCCTCCTTTCTGGCTAGCTCTCATAGGACTGGAAAGTGCTATGCATGCTGCTGGGATGTCAGGAAAAAAGTCATGAGCACTCTTACTTTGAGGAATGCTCTGCCACAAACGGGACATTAATGTCACATATAACCCCAAGGCTCAGGGACTATTTCTAAAGAGGAGCTGTGAACTCTGTAAACCAAAATAATCACCAGTATGACAAGACATGTCCATGAGTGAACTAGTGGTAAAAATGCTGGCCGTCACCTTATGATTGGATTTTGAGGACATTCTATAGGAGGGAATACCTGGCTGGTACTGCAAATGTAATACCAAGGTTGGGGAGTTCATAGGTCCCTGGGCTGAGCACATTGCTGTTAGTAATATTTCTAAACAGACATATGTTTAGAAAACCAATAGTAATATGTAAAAGTACTCTCTAAATTTTTATCTTTCTGCGTGTAGTTTAGTGCAGGTCCTGGGACTCATCCAAGAAATCTCATTGTACAGTAGATGGCGACTAAGGCAGAAACTCACAACTGGTTGAAACACAGATGGTAAGTGACTGAGGAATGCTCTGCCACAAATGGGACACTAATGCCACATATAACCCCAAGGCTCAGGGACTATTTCTAAAGAGGAGCTAGAAAGCCTGTAAGAGTCAGAGGTCTTGGAGGACCATATTGAAACAGTGTCTTCTGAACATGACAAGACACACCACAAACTCATAACAGCTGTGATTGTCTGCACATGATCAAGACAGTCAACATTCCAGCACAGATTGAAAAGGGAATAACGAGCCCTACTCCTAGCCGAGGAGCGATGAACAATTGATGGTTTCTGGGGTAGGAGAATCAGTTTTTTAAAGGGTGTGGCTCCTGGTATGTCCACCATTCTCTAGTGGATGACCCTGCACCAAGAAGTATGTGGACAGTACAAATTCAGAGTTGATGAGTATGCCGGCTAGTTTTATGTTAATTTGACACAAGCTATAGGCATCTGAGAGGAGAGGAAAGAATTGAGAAAATGCTTCCACAAGATCAGGCTGTAGGCAAGCCTGCACAGAATTTTCTTAATTAGTGATTGATGTCAGAGGGTACAGTTCATTGTAGGTGGGGACATTCCTGGGCTAGAGGTCCTGAGTTCTATGAGAAATCAGATTGTGTAAGCCATGAGCTAACAATCCAGTAAACAGGATCCCACCATGTCCTCTGCATCAGCTCTTGCCTCCAGGGTCCTGCTCTGTTTGAGTTCCTGCCCTGGCTTCCATCAATGATGGACGACAATGTGGAAGTGCAAGCCAAATAAACCCTTTCCTCCTCAACTTGCTTTTTGGGTCATAGTGTTTTATCACAGCAATAGAAATCCTAACTAAGACAGTGGATTACTGTCTTTTCTGAGAGAGGACATGAAGTTGGGGTAACAATGCGGTGGCGGTATATTTGGGAGGAGTTAACAAGACAAGCTGAAATGAGTATGATCAAAGTACAGTATATGAAATCCTCAGAGAATTCATAAACCATCAAATCATTTAAAAATGAATTAGACTCCAAGATTCAGACTACGTGAGGGAATCAGGGACAGAAATAGCAGGGATCACATGGCAAGATAAAAACAAACAACAAAATAATAGAAAATAAGAGGATTCTTTGAAAGGCACCATAATAATTAACTTAAAATGGTCAGATCTGAGCTATACAAAGTCAGCAGAAAAATCCAGCAATTTTTAAGCCACAGTAAATCTTGAATCCAAATTCTATAGCCATGTTATCCTGTATTATAATCTTGTTTTCCATTTAGATCGAAATAAAATGATAGGATTCATAGTCTTGTCTAACTAGTTATCTCATTATAAATTAATGTCCAAAGCGTTTCATATTCAGATGGATAGGTATAATCAAACCATTGAGAGCTTATCTTCTAGATAGCATCATGTTTTAGGCTCAAATATAGATTTTAACACTATAATGAATTCAGCACTTAATAGCTTTTAATAGCTAATAGGATTCTTCTGGTAACATTTTAAATGTGGCATACATCTCTTTTAAACTATCAACCATTGTGAAATAATTTGAATCACAGTTTAATTATTCTTTGAAAACAGAGGTCTATGAAATTATAATAAGATCAGATGTAAAATTGTCCACAGAATGCTACTTACATTTGATATTTTCATTTAGATATTAATAAAATTACAGAATTCATAGTCTTATCTGACTAGTTATCTCATTATAAATTAATGTGTAAAGCTTCTCATATCCATATGGATATGTATAATCAATCTTATCCTATGCCGAATATTTCTGCTAGTTGTTAATGGGTGGGCACTTAGTTTTAGTAACTCCAAGCTCTATGTTTGATCACACATGGTTTGTGTGCTTCCTATCTACAAAGAGTAAATCCTTAATTTGTTTTCAACCCAGAAAAAAGATACTGTTATCAACATAGTAACTCCTACAGAAATTTAGATCTGGTGTCGGGTGTAGCTAAGCATAGAAGCGTGTAGCATGTAATTAATATTTTGCCTTTTTTATCACGTAGCCTCCAGTCCTGATGGCTGACACTCATGTATTTAGGTAGGGAATTTATTATCCCTTCTGAAATCCCTTCTGTGTATCTCTTTTGCATAGACCTCATGTAATGAACTTACATAATGGAGCTTACAGTGCTCTTGTGAGAGAAATAAAGTTCAATCAAATTCAAAATTATGTTATTACTGATTAGTTAGTAACAAGAAGGGTCCTAGAAGTTATAAGAGGTGATTAGAAGATCATGACCTATTCTACATGACTGAATGTTAGTTATTTGGTGGGGATTTTTGAAAGAATGAATAAATGATTAACTATTTGACTAATCGTAATTTTGCTGAGCTTATGCTGTCAAATTGTGCCTAAGACTTCTAGTCTTCTCTGACTAACTAGTCTGTTCTTCTATAATTATAGACATTTTTTACCCAAGACTATACTTCCAAGATTCCCTTGAGGTCTGACACAACAAGATTCTTGACAATATTATATGCAACAGCAATGATGTGTAGAAATTCAAAATTGTGTATTCTTGAGAGTCTCTCTCTTTTGTGATAGCATTTGGCTACATAGTTCAAGTTAGTCTTGATTCTTGATTCTTTCTAATTGTTGGGATCACAGAAATGTGCTACCATTCTCACCTCAAAACATTGTTCTTAAAGAGCAAGAGACCCCTCTCCCTTCTTCCTGTCAATGTAAAAATAGAACTCTTGCCTCAAAAGGGACAAAGGGATTTCTGGAGTCAAATATGAATGACAAATGTGTGGCAACAGATTCAGGTGACTTCAAATTCCACGTTATAGCTTGGTAACAGTTTCGTGCAGTTTTAAAAATAAGAAAACAAAGAAAATATGAACCAAGGTATTTTCCAAATGCATTTGTAGATATATCTGGTAAGTGGGCCATCAGAAAGGCAGGAAAAGCTCAACCACAGGCTTCAGATGCTATCTGAGAGCATTCTTAGCTTTTTGCTCAGCGGAAACCAGTGCTTTTTATACATTCCAAAATAATTTACCTAATAATCATAAGGTATTAGGTAAGATGTGCAGAAGGGCGATAACTAGCTACTGAGGGGGGCTAATGAGGGCTGAAGATAGCTCTGCTCTGAACTTGTAACATTCCAAACTCCTGCTGATCACTGAAGCAGCTAATCAGTCACAGCTCCTCTCCAGGAATTATTGTTCACATTCCTATGGACTTAAGTTCTGGTGTGGTTATCTAGGACCAGGGAGGGGGAAGAAAATGCCACAGTAGTAGTAGAACCATGAAACAAAAGATTAGCTCTTGACCTCTTTGTTGAACTGAGTGATATTCCAGTTTGGAGTTGACTTTAGATTTTTTACAAGTGAGAGATCCTTCTATCTTACTTAAAACCATTATTTTGGGCTTTCTCTCACGTGCAGATGAACTTATCAATCATATGAATCCTATACATGCTAATTTAAACTCACTTAGTTTCCCTTACAACACATTGTGAAATCATGTGGCTTTGGAATAAGTAAGCTCACCATCTTACCTCTTTCACATAAATTCTATTACCTTCAATAAGTAGCTTGACCACACTTAGCCTCAATTTCCTCATTGGGGAAACAGAAATTAAAATATATGATTCATAGTTATAAGAGGTAACCCATTCCCCCTTCTACTAGAATTCCTACTAGTATGTTTAGAACAGTTTTGAATCCTCTTTTTGAAGGGATTCTCTTCCACCACCCTCAGCCATCCCTCCTCATAAGGAAAGAGATGGTTATAGGTTTGGATATTGGAGAAAAGATGATCACTATATTGCCTATTTGTTTTCCTTCTCAAAACAGTCTGTCCAATTCAGTGCCATAATCTATTTGCCCACCCTGAGGGAGGATCACAGAACCAGTTGTTCTGTCTAAATCTGAGCACAAACATTGAATTTTGGAGGGAAAAATTAAAAATTTGCACTGTGGCCATATGTGGAAGAGACATTCCTGAGTTAGCTTGAACAATAATGAAATGGATGTCTTCATATTCTCCCTGCCTAAACCTTCTGTTTAGCTTTCAATTATTGGAATTCACAGTGGGATCATGAGGTGTGAAGACATCTCCAGAATTCAAGAGCAAGGTATTTTGTAAACATTAAAATTAAATGATAGATAAAAGCGTAGATCCCCAAATCAGAGTTCAATAAAAGATACTATGCCACAAATAGTACTTCAGTCTAAGTGGAATGTTAGCACCAGGTTCTCACGATTCTTTCCGAGGTTGAATGAAATAACACAAGTACTCTAGATAGTGTCCAACATTTAAGAATTAATATTAAATAAAAGATACACATTAGGTCAAATTATTGTCTGTAAAATCAAGTCTTTTTCTCCTTGAGACTCTAATATGTCAGCTGTTTTAATCACCAAGTTCTTTCCCATTGAAGAAAGTTAAATTCATGTTTCTTTACACATTTCTCATTAAACTGAACATGCATTTTCTCTCAAATTCAGTACTTTTGCCCTCTTAGAATACTTATCATTAGACTTCAAAGCAATTCCAAACTATGCTCCATAGACTTCTATGATTATCAGGTTTTCAGGGATTCTATAGTCATAGATATGGCACTGTATATAAATGGAGTAGCCCATCCATTGTTTTTGTGTGGTTTGTAGAACCAGCAAAAATGTTTTACTTTTAGATTTCGATTAATGAAAGTTTGGGAGCCACTAACTTAAAACAAAACAATGATGCCTACAGGATTTCTGCTCAAAAGAGCAAAAGTGCTATTTTGGTAAAGTAACAATAATTCTTCCTTCTAATCTTTTTAGCCATGAGCAGGCTAAGTAGACCTTGAGCATTTGTCATAACAGGTCTTATTAACCTGGACAGAGACATCTGCCTCGGCTGCAGTTACAGGTTCCCATGGGAACTTAGCTGTTTTGGCTGCTGTGCTGACCTTGCTCCACAACATACTCCAGCTGAAGAGGGGGATGGGTTTTGTGATTTTTCCCTTTATATATGCAAAGCTTATTATTAAACTTGGAACCTTGTCTTGGCTTCATGTTTCTCTCGCCCCCTACCCTTTTCATTTCCAGCACCCCTTTCAGGTAAACCCTGTCCGACCGTAGGCTGCTGGACCGCTACACTGCCTCAGTTTTTCTTTTCTTTTTCTCTTTCTTGAATCTATGGTAAAATTCAAAACTATTATGAAGGCCAGAACTTAGAGTCAATCCACAGTAACACACACACACACACACACACACACACACACACACACACACATACACATGCACGCACACACACAAAAAGGAAGGAAGAAAGGAAGGAAGGAAGGAAGGAAGGGAGGGAGGGAGGGAGGGAGGGAGAGAGGGAGGGAGGAAGGAAGGAAAAGAAAAACAAAGAAAGGAAGGAAGGAAGGAAAGAAGAGTAAAGGGGAGAGAAAGAGAGAGAGAGAACTGGAAAACAATTTCCTCCACTGACAATGAAAGTAGATGTTGTCACTCACACTATAGGGTTGAGCTAGCAAATGGGTTTCTTTGGCCTTTTCCACTCAAGTTAACTTCTTCTTCTTCTTCTTCTTCTTCTTCTTCTTCTTCTTCTTCTTCTTCTTCTTCTTCTTCTTCTTCTTCTTCTTCTTCTTCTTTTCGAGACAGGGTTTCTCTGTGTAACCCTGGCTGTCCTGGAACTCACTCTGTAGACCAGGCTGGCCTCGAACTCAGAAATCTGCCTGCCTCTGCCTCCCAAGTGCTGGGACTAAAGGCGTGCGCCACCACTGCCCTGCAAGTTAACTTCGTCTTAAGGCTCTAAGGCAAAGACATTTTTCACTTTCAGGGCTATTTAGCCCTTGAACAGTCTTACTTCTTTTTATAGATTTTTCTATTTTGGGAGGAGATGAGTAGAGTGATAGAACACACACGACATGGAAGTAGAACGGAGGTTCCTGAGGCTGCAAAGAAGAATAGGGGGGGAGGCAGGCGAGAATCAAAAAACCAAATTACGTTTGAAAATGCCATAGTGAGGGGCTGGAGAGATGGCTCAGTGGTTAAGAGCACTGACTGCTCTTCCAGAGGTCCTGAGTTCAATTCCCAGCAACCACATGGTGGCTCACGACCATCTGTAATGGGATCTGATGGCCTCTTCTGGCATTCAGGTGTACATACAGATAAAGAATTCATTTATATCAAATAAATAAATCTTAAAAAGAAAGAAAATACCATAGTGAACCCTGATAATTTGTATGCCAATTAAAAATAATAATAATCTAGCCAGATGTGGTGAAAGGACCATATAAACCCCATTTGTCCCATTTAAGGATCCCATTTGTTTCCATTTTAAGAACCAGGCCTGATTTCAAAAAAGGCCATAAGACACCAGCTTCAGGAATAGACCATAAGTCCCAGAAACTAAGTCATAAAACATCAGCTCTAGGAACTGACTATAAAATCCAGAATAAGATCATAAAACCCCTCCCACAGAACAGCCTGAGGATAACCACAAAAATGGGGAAATATCTTATCTCGTAATGGACCATCTGCACTGGGCAGCCCTATTTCATCACATGATTGAACGCTCATGACATAGGAATGTAGACCACTGATCATCTGTGACCCCTAGCACCCATCAATGAAATTTTAGATTACCTAATCCTTCTAGAGAGTTCCCCCGGTTTCCTCTAAGGCCTGCATGCTTTGTCTGGGGTTGCCATTTTAAAGAATGGTTGACACCTGCATGCTGGTTGTTTCTGCAGAATAAACATTCTTTTGTTTTTGCATACTATCTGAGTCTCGGGTCTTCCTTCAACAATTTTCAGACCCTTACATTGAGAGGCAGAGGCAGAGGGATCTCTGTGAGTTTGAAGCCAGCCTAGTCTACATAGTAAGTTCCAGGACAGCCAGGACTACATAGTGAGGTCCTGTCAACAACAACAATAACAACAATAACAAGAAAAAGAAAAGAAAAAATGTTTTTAAAAATGAAAATGAGACAGATCTCAGGAATCAATACCATCTATAAGGACACTTGCATGGTAGGTAGATAGACAAACACTATTCGGTACTGTGAAGAATTTATTTTTGTGTTGGGTCTTTATTGTAAGCATGCTTGTTTGTTTGAGACATGTTCTGACTATGCAGTTCTGGCTGTCCTGGAACTCACTAAATAGACCAGGCTGGCCTAATAGAAATCCACTCGTCTCTGTTTCCCCAGTGCATGGACTAAAGGTGTGTGCCACCATGCCCAGCTATTTTAAGTATCTTTTAATGGTTGAATTTCTTTCAATAAGCTGAGGGGTGGGATTTGATATTCCAATTGATAGCAGTCAGACCCTTCCCTTGTCACTGGTTGCCTTGATTGTGAAGCCTACAGTAGAGTACTCAGTCTATAGATATTAGATTAGTCTGACAGTCTGTCAGGTTTCTTATTGTATACTACACATCCCCACTCCAGTATTACAACATTAGGTTCAGTAATGACTTCTAAATAGACTGGGTTTGTATAGCTTTTTTTTATTCTGATTTTTTTGAGATTTCAACATGAGTGCTGTATTTACATCATTCCCACCCCTCCCTTCCCCCCAATTCCTCCCAACATCCTTCCAACTCCCTCTCGAATTCACAATGTCTTCTTTAATTATGATTGTTACATACATATTTATTTATATACACATGTGTATAAAGCAATACAATCTGCTATCCATTTAGTATTGGTCCTACGCATGTGTGTTGACTATTTGGGATTGAATAACCTATCAGGGGTCTGTCCCTGAAGAAGACTGGTTCTGCCTCTCTTAGCAGCCATTAATTGCCTGTAGTTCTTCATCTGGTGATGAGCCTTGTAAGATTTCCCCAATCCAGTCCGGCATGGCAACTGGTATTGTCATTGTGTTGAGATTGTTCAGGCGTCCACATTGTTGAGATATCATGAGTGTAGCTTCCATGCCATACACTGAATAGTCTATATACCAGCTTGTGGTATTTTGTACCCATAGAGTAGGCTGGACAGGTTGTATTCATATTTTTCTTTTTAGCACTGGCAGTGGCAATGATAAGTAAGAGGTGATAGCAACGTTCTAGAGAGTCACCCTTAGCTAAGAATCCTGGTTCCCAAAGATTGGAATTGTAATATCAAGAGGCAACTAAGCATTCCATAGAGAAAATGAAGGTAGACAGTGTAATAAGCTATGACTATGAAGAAAGGCAGGAATATTGAGGCAGTAAGAGACTCTGAAGAGTTGAAGATGGGAGCTGAGACTCAAAGGGCTGAAGAGGAGGTTGACAGAGTCACCTACAGTTAAGGAGCTGCAGGCAGTCCTTGCACCTAAAATTTGGGAGCTACAAGTTGGCACTCTGAATCTACAGCAATTAGCTTCTGAGGACATCTTTAGGGCAGGAAAGAGAGAGAGAGAGAGAGAGAGAGAGAGAGAGAGAGAGAGAGAGAGAGAGAGAGAGAGATTCATTCCATTAACGTAGATAGTACAAGCTGCAGCAAGCAAATACCCAAGAATCATAGCAGATTATCATTACCATGCAATGATTCTGGATATTGCTCATGGCTATGTGATAATTCTGGATATTGCTCATGGCTGTATAACATCAGATGTGATTTTCTATACTTTCAGAATTTTTTGACCCAATTACGTTTTATTTTCTACAAAAAAAACCCAACCAACCAAACAAAAACCAGTCAGTTTCTTCTTTGGCCAACAAGAAGCTTAACAACTCTAAGTGTAATTATTTATGAGCATCTCTCTCATTAAAAACCCAAGGCAGCTGAGCTCAAATATTTAGTCGCATACTTAGCTGCCTCTTATTTAGCATATGGATTTTTCTGTGTTGTGCCTTCTTAGCACTTAACACAACAAACCCCAGAGATTTTATAGTCCTTCCCATTGTTTCCTCCATTAAAATATTTCAGTGAAAAAGAAAGTAATTTGAAGAGCAAATGACAAGTGTTTCAGAAATAATCTTAAGCCAAGGATAATGTAAATTGATGGCAGAGTAAAAAAAAAAAAATGATATTACAAGTCCTCTGTTTAAGAAAGTTAGCCATATTTCTGAGAGATCAAACTGTAGACACTTTCAGTACTATGCAATATATTCATCACCTTAAATAAATGGTGACTACTTCCCTACTGGGCAGATAGAGCAATTGAGACTTTGGTAATACTAGAAACATGCCAGAGGGACTATGGCTAGTAAATGTACCTATGAAAAAGTAAGCTAATGTAAAGACTAAATTTCATAGGGAGTGTGCGGAAATGACAACAACCATGAGAACGGTACATAAATAATTTGTTTGGGGGAATATCCTTTAAGAGCATCTAAAATGTGCTGCATCTTAACCTCTGTATTCAACTGACCTCTAAAGGAGTTAGTGACCAGAGGGTTTTTGAAGTGCTATACTGAAAGACTATGTAAGATTGTATGCCTACGATGTGATAATCCATGCAGTAATGTGGCTAACTGTCTGTCCAAACCACAAAGCTACCAACCGCTCAGTCTGTCTGTCCTAGACCATAGATGGCTTGGATTTAGAAAATGGGATTAACAACAAAAGAAGTTAAATATGGAGAAGATGTCTGGGAGTTGATGTTCAGTGAAAGGCTGGCATACTGTTTAGGTCGCCTATAAATTGTGAGAAAGAAAGTGAATGCCATGGAGAAATATGCACTCAGTGAGCTTTTGGAGATGGCCAGAGGAAAATCATATGGCCTTTGAAAGAGAGGATAGGATATCAGTTATTGACAGCTTCCCATACCCTCTGAGACTGAATTTGTCTATATTTCCTTTAGATGCAACAGAAAAAGTAAAATAAATGTGAGCTTAAAATGTTCACAACAGCTACATCCCTGACACATGCACAGTTTTTTCTTTCTCAAGCCATTTTATATGGGTTTTAGTTCTTTGAAACTTAAAAAGACCTGATTAGAAAAGGAGTTAAAAGACAGTGCAAACGATAAAGGCATGTGATGCACGGTAAGGCCAGAATAAAGGAAAGACAAGGCTATCTGACTACTTGGTTGCTGAAAGCTTTCACAGAGGTAAGGAAGATCCTCTAAAATGAACCCTAAAAACCTCTTTTTCTTGACTTGGTCATGGTCTTTTATTATTCAGTCATTTATCTTAGGTCCCCGATGGTCTCATCTGAGAATGAATACTTGCTTCCAACCTGGTCGATTACAAAGTCATTGGCAGGAAATCAGATGATGAATCTCATGTTTTGTTTTGTTTTAGTTATTTTCTTGTTTACCTTCTTTCTTCTCCCCTTCTCCCATTCCCGCCTCCAGAAAAGCAAAGCACACACTACTCACACCATCAACACACATAAACAAGTTAACAATGGATGAATACAGCTAATTATTTGACTAGTGAAAACTAAACTAATTAAAACATGTATATACTTACACAAAGCAACATTGTCCATTGTTCTCTTCCCTACATATGTTTGCATTTAATTCTAATGAAAGGTATTTTAGGACAGGTTTTTTTTTTTTTTTTTAATGGCACAGCTGCTTATGCCTGAGATAATAGCTCTGAAATACTTCCTTACTATCTTTTTTATGCAAAAGCAAATTGAGCGCTAAGCCTTTTATTCTTGGAAATAATAGCCACACGACTGTTTGTCTAGCTTCTATCAAAAGTCCTTAATAATTCTGGAATTGGTCCACCTTTCTATGAACCTCCTAGAGGACTGTTGTCAAGTTCTTCCACTAAGTATGGTAAAACATCTGCAAAGCACATTCACACTTACCTACTATAACCTCCAGCCCAGTAATACAGGGCAAGGTACGTAATCAAGTTCAATGTGGGTTATTACTAAGAAACAACTTGGAAGCCGTAGCTTAATAGCTCTCAACACATGTAATTAAGTGGTTATATTTAATAGCATTCATTCCAGAAATATTCCTCTACTAGCTATACTGATGCACACCTCTCAGCCAATGGCATCCACTCTGCAGTTCAAAGAAGATAGGCAGATGGACTGCGATGACATATAAGAACAAAACCAACAAAGGTTCAAGTGATTATGATGAGAGAAGTGGCATTGTTCAAGATTATACAGAACACTCGGAAACCTAGTGTGATTAATGTGTCTATTTCTAAAGGAGACAGTTGGCATGGAAACAGAGGAGAGAGACTGTTTGGGGGTTTGTCTTTCCTGGGTGAATTTCAGTGTCACTCACGATAGAAAACATATTCAGTGTAAGAAGTCCAGATCCTGTCATCTGTTTGGTCATGTGTGACAGTGCAGGTGCCAGTGGAGTTGCATGCTACCATGTGGAAGCCAGCATCAGCTAGTTTGTCAAAGGCTTGTTCCAAGAAAGTGAATTTGAGATAGTATCGAGAAGTATATCGCTCCGGAGGGCGGTCTGGGTCTCTGCTCTCATTCAGAGTGTCTCCGAACACTTCTTTGGCTAATGAGATCTTACCACATACCATGATTCTGGCCACACGGCGGAATTTGGCATCTGTTTGGCTGTCCCTGCCCAGAGTATAGGAGCCTCGATAGCCAATAGTGATGAAGCCAGCTTTCTTGAGCTCAGAACCAGTGGCAGCTGTCAGAACCACGGGATTATCAGGGCCGCTAATATGAATGCTATTGGTTGAAGAGAAATTGAACGTGGTGTCAATGCTGGGTGAGAGCTCTTCTAGATCAATCTGACATGAATCATTGCCAATGGAGTTGAGCTTGTTCATTTTAAGAGCCAACATCTTGGCTAGTTCTGGCAACTTAAAGTATTCTGCTTCTCTATGGAGCCGGCCACACTCTGGAAAGTGATCTGGAAGCACCACTTGCATGTCTCTCATATAGTCTAGGACATAGCGAAAGAGAAAACCATCTCGATCTATGAAGAATCTCCCTTTGTTGTCCTGGATCAGTGAGCAAGGGTTCTTTACACTGAACATTTCCCAGAGCCGGGAACCAGGAATGCTGATCAAAGTAGGATAGCGAGTTATGTACACCTGGCCACCTACATTGAGTTCAATTATCTCGGGAAAACTGCCGCACTCCTCGGTTGGTTTGACACAACTTGACTTTTCTGTCATGGCCATGTTGACCTGCAAAGAACAAAACATTACTTTTGAGCAACAATGTATATAGTATGGGGAGTCTGTTCATAAGCAATAGTTTCCTGCATATATACAGTCTGTATATCAAGAAACCCAAGGCTGCAGAGATTACTCAACATATAAGGCACTAACCATGTAAGCCTAATGACCCATCTGATCCTAAATCTATGTCAGAGCATGGATTCGGTGCCATATACCTGTAATCCCTGGTGCTTATATGAGGTGGGGACAGGAATATTTCCCAGAAATCCATGTGCCACCTAGTATAGAGTGTGTAACACAGTCGAAACCAGAGAGAGAGTCCATCTCAACAATGCACAAGGAGGGAACCAAGTGCTGAGTTTTATTCTCTGATCTCCACATGTTGACCATGGTATAAACACGCGCGCACACACACACACACACACACACACACACACACACACACACACACACACACCACTACATTTATTGACTGAAAAAAGAAAATATAAACTCATGCAAAAGCATAACCACTTATTAGTTAACTGTGTTGACTTGAGAACGGCTTTGCAGTCTTTCCCCATCTTTGAGGGCTTCTATCACCTTAGGCAAGAGCTCTTCCACTGAGCAAAACCTTAGCCCCAAATGCCCATGCGTCAGACAGGAATTCTCATTTCTGCCACATTTCTGCTTTTCTGCTTTCTTTTCTCAGCTCATTCACTCTCCTGTCCCTGATCCCAAGACAAACAACCATGTCAGTCCATTTATTTTTGCATTGCATCTTTTCATTCATCTTTTCATTTTCATAAAATGAATTTTATGGTTTTGAATACATATTATATTATTATATTATATATTTCCTCCCCCTTTTCACTCTCAGTCCTATATTACTCAAATACCTTTTGTTGATAACACCCTGATATGTTCATCCAACCACTCCCAGTGTCTGCAGCCCAAATTGGTTTTAACTGTCTGCCCTAGTACACATTCCTGTACATGTTTTCTGTGATTTCCAAGACAGGCCTCTTCCTGTTTTCTAACCTTCAACTCCCTATTAGCAGCTCCTTGCTGACTGCTTTGGCAGCGTCTTGATTCTAGCAGGCTGAAAAATCACCTTTATGTATGTGAAAGGCTTTTTTAAATAGAAATCATTATTATTTGTCTTCATGTTTCCAGCCCAAACATGTCATGCTTTATAACTTTTCCTATTGTTAGAAGAACCCCAATTTTATGTCATCTACATCAAAATTCTAAATCCCAAGTCATCTTAATGACTTATCCTTCCTTCTTATCCGTATTTGTTAACGAGAAGCCATTCCTTTGGGATGTCTCTTGGATACGCACTATTACCACTGACAATTTATATTGTGCACTAACATAATACCTTCCCAATTGCTTTGTTTCCCTCTGGTTGTTATACGTCCTATTGCCCAACACAAGAAATTCTTAAGTTTGCTACCAGACCACCTGCTACAACATCGTCTCTATTTACTATGATTACATGGTTCCAATTTACCTATATATCAAATCCAAATCTCTTATATGGAAACTTAAAACTATAAGCTAGTTGCATCTCTTTTGTAATATTTAAGATTATCTAACACCATATAGGGCATCTGTGCTGGGCATTGTTCCTGGCTGATGAAGTGGTTAATTTTATCATTCACCAACTGTTAGATAACTGATACTAAAATGTTGCCCAACATAAACTGAAAAGTAGTTACAGTGCTATCTAAACTCAAGCAGAAGACCACAGAGCTTTTGATTAACTACTTCATCCTTTTGATTATATCTGCTCATATATATATATATATATATATATATATATATATATATATATATATATATATATGTATGAAAAAATGTGTAGGTCACTGTTGGCTATCTTTGATGTGTCTTTTTTTTTATTACTATTTGTTTATATGCCCTTATTCAGACCTTTGCTTTCCCCTTCCTCACAGCCTATTTCATCCTTCTGACATCCATCCTATTGCTAAGAACAACTGAGTTTTCCAATAAAGAATAGAAATGTTCAAGCATTCGTTTACCTTTGCACTCACAGGGTTTCCTACACTTTCATCTAATCTAATGATAATGTGGAAGGTATATGTACCTAACACTTATAAAATACTGTATGCCTATCTTCATCTGATCTCTTTTCCTGTGTTAGCTCAGTTAATTATGTATAACAATCCAATGAGGTAAACACTGTTGACGTTCCCACTGTTCAGAGAGAAGCAGGTGCACAATCTATTAACTTCTTTACAGGGACTATTTTTTTCAGTCTCAGTTTATACTAGAATTAGAACTATCCTACTAAAATGCTGTCTCTGGTTATCTATCAAAACTTCCTCAAAGTCAAGATAAGAAAACGCATTCATATTAAGGCATATGAAAATCCGCAGAATGCAATTCACCATTTTCCCAACAAACACATGTTAATAACATTTAATTAAATTTAAAAAATTCATCTGAAATCTATGAGAAAATAAAATGAAGACAATAGTATTGGCTCCAAACTTCCATGAGATAGTTGCTCTTGCCTTGGTCTTTATTGGTTAATCCCAGTTCTCTTTCCCTTTGAAGGACTGGTTATACTAGCTACACTGAACCTGTACCCAGTTCCTCATGTTCATTCACTTTTTCATGTCCATGTGACTAAAACTTATGATTCTGTATGTTTGTAATGTCCTTTTTATTTGTTCTGCTAATTCGATACCTACCTGTCTCTTCTTGTAAAATAATAAAAGAAAGCGGCAGGTTTGAATTAGAATCCTGAGTCTACCAGTTACTAGCTGGGTAACTTTGAGCAAACTATAAAATTTCTTCTCTGAGCCTCAATATTTTTTATCCAGAAGATGGATATAGAAAAAAACTGCTTAATAAGATAAGGAAATCGTATATGAGTCATATAAATACTTAATATAGTAGTTGCTACGTTATTTACCAGCTGATAAATAATAATAACAGATATTAGTTCCATTAGCTTCCTGAGCTTGTCTTAGAGCAGTAGCTCTCCTTCCTAATGCTGCCAGCCTTTAATACAGAACTGTGCTGACGGCAACTGCCAAATGATTTCCTTGCTACATCATAACTGTAATTTTGCTACTGTTATGAATCATAATGTAAATATTTAATAGGCAGATGGTCTTAGGCGATCTCTGTAAAGGGTCATTCAACCCCAAGGGATCATGACCCACAGACTGAGAAGTACTGTCTTAGAAAAAGTGGTGAAGGGCTGCTTTCCACTGAGTATTTATGGTACTCAATGGGTCAGAGCAATCCATTGAGATGCTGCCTAAATGAAGTGTCCTGTCTGTCAACCCCATCCTCTTATATTCTACATTACTGTGCAGTTTAGAAATTGTTGTACTGGGACACTTAACAACATGGCGGAATTGCTTACTTATGTAGCTACCTGTGGCTAATATATCCTCAGATACACTGTAATCTTGATTATACTTCTTTGGATCAGCATCACTGGGAAGCTGGTCAGTAGTAAGGTTGGAGTAACTATTGAATGGTGAGTAAATCACCAACAAATACATGGTATAATAATGCCAGGAAAGTTATGATCTCAGAGGAGATATGAGGAGAAATCCATGGATAGAAGTTCATCTTGAATACACATACATGAAATAGAAATGTAATTGATTTTGCAGATTTCTGAATATAAAAGGTGATATTCTTCAAAAAAAAAAAAAAACCACTATCAAAAGCTGAAGATGTTTCCCCCATTGTACAAACAGATCATTTTATAGCACAATTTAAAAATTAATTGTATTTTTTCTCCGTGTTGCTTTAGATATAGTTCTGTACAAGTCAATTTGAAATAGGCACTTAGAAACCACTCTTGGTCAAAAAGCATTGACTCATTGGGCCCACAAGGTTAACTGAAACCAAGGTGAAAGTTTGATGCCTCTGCCTTATTCCATATCTGTTTGCCTCCTTTACTTTAGCTGAAGGTACTCAGATAAATCTTTTTCTTTAACCTTTCCTATGGAATCATCCTGGATTGCAGGATGGCAGAACAGACCATCCTTCAGGAAAGGAGGACAATCCAAAACAATCCACTTTGGAGTAGAAATAATAAAAACCACATTGATTCCTTCTACACAGTAAGGGTTTTTTCACATCATCGGGACTAGAGCTGAAATGGTCAAGCAGATCACATCTTGACTAGGGCTGCTTAATTATACATATCTCTTGCCCTTTTTACCAACTCCCCCTCTATTCAGTGTGGATGCATGGAATAAATCTCTCTGTTTTCCTTGTTTTCTTGTTCCTCCATCATATGAGGACAGTGTAGCTGGGGGTGGGGTGAGGGCATGCAAAGGCTGCCAGAAGCCAAACTTCTGACCTGAAAACTTCAGTTATAAGCCAATGATCCAAAATCCTATGAATCAAAGTTACAGTCAGTCTAGGGCAGTGGGTTGCGACCCTCTTGGGGGGCTCACATATCAGATATCCTGTATATCAGATACTTACTTTATGATTCATAACAGGAACAAAATTAGTTATGAAGTAGGCAATGAAAATAATTTCATGGTTGGGGGTCACCACATGAGGAATTGTATTAAAGGGTTGCAGCATCAGGAAGACTGAGAACCACTGGTTTAGGGAGTCAAGCTGAGTAGCCAGTTTGCCACTCTCTTAACAAAACAATGTTAGCTACTTTCAAAAGGACAGAGCCTTTATTCTGGGAGAAGAAATCAGAGCAAAAGTCAGGACGGAACTGCACTGGAACTTCAGCAGCTGCCTTTCTCCAACGTTTTTAAACATAGATATAGAACCATTACTGTGAAAAACTACCTGTGACACTACTCAGAGTAAGAAATCTCAATGTGTGAGTGGTTTTTGGTTGGTTGGCTTTTGTTTTGTGTTGATTTGTTTTGCTTTTTTCTTTCTGTTAGAAAGAAAATGGAAATGGTTTCTTTAATAATGAACACATCTAGTTCAAAACAGCCCCTGGTGTTATAGCATGAAGTCAAGAAAGACATACTCCCCAAACTGGAAGATGTTGATTTGTTTGTGTGTATTTGCAATGTAAAATATTCTTTTCTACATACAATGCTTCCTACAGAACTTCTTTCTCCCTTTCTCCAGTCCAGTGTTCTCTGTCAAGCTGGTTTTGCTTATGGGGAAACAGGCAAGCCACAAACACAAAGAGTTCTCTTAACCTAACCAGCATTCAGTTTTGGAAATGCTTCTTCCACCTTTGTAGGGGGTCTGGGGGTAGGCAGAGGGCAGCCTTTTAAGAAGCCCTGAAATGCCTCATTTATTCTCTTTCATGAATAAACCGGAGGCTGATAAGGGTTTGTTGGTAGTGCCCTCAGTTAATCAAAGAAATAAGAGTCCCTGTAAGGAGGAAGTAAATGAGGTGACATTTAATAAAGGGCTTAAATCAGGCGGCAGAAAAGACCGATAAAAGCAGCTGTATACCAAGCCCAGAAAAACTGAGTCGTATATTCTAGCATTTCAAAGGCGGTAAGGAAACTAGCCAATGTATCTCTCTCTTTCTGGCTCTGAATAATTCTACTTATAACCAAGATCCATGTTTTCCAAAGACAAAAGTCAGCTGTAGCAAAGTACACCATACTGTAAGCTCGTCAAAATGATCTGTGACTGCAGGAAATGTGCAGGAAGACATTTCTGAGAGAAGCAGACACTTTATAAACAACCAGTTTTCTATGTTATTAAGCCTGAAATCCCTATGTCCTAATCCCTCTTTCCTACCTACCGCCCTCCATGTTCCTCTGGAATCCTTTACTTTCTTTTCTCTGTCTCTTGGCTTCCGTCTCTCTCCTCTTTTAAACCAATGTGTTTTAAATATTTACTTGTTTGTAAGAACAAACCCACACATTCAAATTAGAAAAGTGATCCCCCACCTTTTATATTGCTCCAAGTCAGAGATCCAAGAAATAAAAGAAGTTAACAGCTAAACTGGAAGTGTAAGCGAAGGGAGAAACCAACTTCAAGTAAGAATTAAACAATTCTTTGCCTCAGCAATATTCCCTTTTGCTTCCAACTAGCTTGTATCTGTCACTTTTTGTCTGCTCATAAAAGAAAAGGTTAGCACCCAGATGCATTAAACCCAATCAAAATACTTTAAAAATTCAACGGATGCTCGAAAGCAATCTGAATTTTCTGAATCCCCCTCCCCCCGGGAGAGAGCTTCGGCTGCTTTTGAAACTCTAAACTGCTTTCCAGTCACAGGCTTCGCAGTAGATCTTCTCTCAATAGGGAAACAACAGACGTGCCTATCCCCAGCTCAAATTCAGAAGCTCCAGAATTCCAGAAGCCATGGACTGGAAAGAAAGGACAAGGAGGGTGATAAAATAGTTACCTTGAGTCTGGAGTCACTCAGGTACTGCCAAATCGAGCTTCAGTGCCTGTCTGCCTCAGTGCAGTGAGGGCTCAGCTCCACAGAGGAATGCCTTTCTGTTCTCCTTCCTCTCCCTTGCTGTGTGTTTTGGTGCTTGATTTGAGTTTTCCTCTTTAAAACTAGCAGTCCTGTAGACCCTCCTCCCCTGCTATGACATACTTGACTTCCTCTCCAGCCCAGCCAGCCTCCCGCTCTATTCTGCAACCCGACAAGAAGCAAAGCAAAGCAAAGCAGAGAGAAGGCGCGGAAGGGGGAGGGGGCGAGAAACAAAGGTAGTGGTGACGGTGAGAGGAGAAATTTTGTTCATCTTGGTTACAGCACAGCAAGTAAACATTTTGCAGTCACTAGTACATGAATGATTTGTAAGGGGCTTGTTGTTTGTTTGTTTGTTTGTTTGTTTCTGAAACAGGGCCGTCTTATATACCCCAGGCTGGCCTTGAAATTTACATCCTTCTGTGTCAGCCTCTGGAGTACCAGAATCACAGCTATGGGCAACCACAATCACACTGAATGAATTTTTCAATGAAGAATTGGTTGGATTCTGAACTTAATATTAAGTATGTTTAATTTAATGCCCATAATCCTGAGTGTCAGATAGTATGCTAAGAGCTGAGAATAAAGAAATACTAGACACATTTTTCTTTCTTGAGAAGAAATAAACGTAACGTAAGTGTTTCACTGTTATGGATGAGAAAAAGCACAGTATTGTGGGAACAAAAAGGAAGCATTCCAGGGCTATCCAGGGAAATCTGAAGGCTTCCTGGGGGGATTAACTAAACGGAGTTTTACCAGATGCATAGGAATTACCCACAAGAAGAAAGATAGGATTAGCATTGCGGGCAGAAAGGACAGTGTCAACAAAGGGGGGAGGGACACATACCATGTATTAGGCACTAGACTCAACTGTTTTTTAAATGCTAGAGTCAAGACATTAGGCTACCTCGCTCCAAAAATCCGAGTTTAATGTTCTCCAGATGTGGTACAAACCCAACTAAAAAACATATATATTTCTCTCTCTAAGCACCACTGAAATCGCTGGATTGAAATGTGGATTTCTTCTCAAAACTGGACTATGCCTCTGTAAATCTTAAAAGTTCTTTCTCAGTCAAATGGTCATCTCTGAGAGCTGAGTTTTAAAATGGCTCGGTTTGGAGCGAAGATGTATTTGCATGTAGAAAGCAGGAAACTAGACTGAGTGATATGGGGACATTAGGTTTTTGTCATATATCAAATCTCAGGTCAGTTTCATCACTGATAATTCTAATAAACAAATGAATTCATTCAATATTCTCTCATTAATATGTTTAGCTGTCTGTCCTGGTTATTTTTGTCAACCTGACACAAACCTAGAAGTAATTGGAATCTTAAATCAGGATTTGTCTACCTCAGATTACACTGTAGGCAAGTCAGTGGGCAGGGGCATTTTCTTGATTAATAACTGATGTGGAAGGTTTTAGTCCATTGTGGGTGGTGCCATCCCTAAGCAGGTTAGTCCTGGGTTGTATGAGAAAGAAGGCTGAGCAAGCCATGGAGAGCAAGCTAGAAAGAAATAATTTTTTCGTGGACTGTGCTTCAGTTCCTGTCTCCAGGTTCCTTCCCTAACTTTCTTCGTTGAAGAACTGTTACTTGGAAGTGGAAGATGAAAGAAATAGTTTTGTTCCCCAGATCATGGTCTTTATCACAGCAACAGAAGCCTAAGACACTGGTTTTGACATGTAAACAACGCCCTTCATGCTCACCAAATGGCTTTGGCTGCTTCACTTATTGAATGTGTATGCAACAGATTCTAAAGGCACAGAAATAAATAAAAAGACTGTGTTTATAGTCTACAGCAGCTTGGTCTTTAATTCTGAGACAAAATGACCTATTTTTAGTTAAACATTTCTTTTTAAAGTAGTAAAAATCCTCCCCAGAAATTTACCTGTATTCCCAGACATTCTTACAGATCATGTTTGCCTTGATTATGATATATGAAAGGAAAATATTATACCATTAACTAAATCTATTTTAATGTATTCTCTGGGCTAGGGAAAGGTGCAGTTTCTTCTGCTGAGTATGATAGGTAAAAACTGAAAACATGATCTGGGGTCAAATTTCCAAGTGGCAACTAAGTACACAATAGTGTTGACTGTAAGTCGTTGCTTTTCCCCCCTTAATCTCCCCCTCTCTCTGAATGTGTGTGTGTGTGTGTGTGTGTGTGTGTGTGTGTGTGTACACATGCATATGTGTATATGTATCACATCCCCTCCCCCCAGAAAAGTCTCTCAAATAACACCAGCATCTCAGATGCTTTCAAAAATCCTTTCTTGGCTGGCACTGCTTTAACTGCTTCCAAGTTTGACTTGTGTTTTGATCGAATCTGGAAACTATCTCTTAGACTCGCTGCTGCTTTTGGAGGAGTGGGAGTCCTGAGCAGATTGTCTTATGAAAAAAATTATAGGGGAAAAGGGATTTGCAAAATTCCCATAGTGCTCATCTGAATTTAAAATTAATGGAGTCCAATCATAAACCTCTAAGTCACTTGACAAAATGATTTCTTGTTCATAGTAGGTAACACGTGGCTATCAAAGCTGGGTCATTCTTTGTAGGGGGGGATTTTCACACCTTGACACTGCATCCTGAACATGAATATCTGCTAAACATGCGTGTATATATGCACAAACATGTTCTTAACAAAGTAGGGCAGAAATATTCGTGTCAGTTACAATTCTTGTTTCTTCAACTGATCTCACGGACTTGGCTGGTGTTTCTAATACTGTCCTATACTGCCCATGCTGTACTTTCTCCAATGCCAGCAAACACCTCAGCAGCTCTTGGTGCTTCTCCTGGAGGAGCTAGCTACCCATACATTTATTATCGAAGGGCCTGTGCCCTTTGTCATCCTGCCTGGATTCGGTTGGTGTAGTTTCCCATGTCACAGGACATAGCAGCACCAAGAGATGCCCTAAAGTATCTCCTGCACTCCAAACGTTATCTTCCTTACCTCCACTGTGGAGAAGCAATCCAATTTCTGCCTTAGTTAAGGATTTTATTGTTGTAATAAAACATCATGACCAAATGAAACTTGTAAAGCAAAAAATTATTTCATTTTACACTTCTAGGTAACAGTCCAATGTTCAGGAGTACTGCTTACCATGGGATGAGCACGTTCACATCAGTCATTACACACACACACACACACACACACACACACACACACACACACACACACATCATTTACCTAAATTACTTATAGTTGTCATGCTTTCTTGTGTGTACCTGGCTAACTCCTACTCAATGTTTCAAATTTACCTCTTGCCTTAATTCCTCCAGAGAGCTTTCCTGTTACCTCTGATTATATTAAATTTCCTTTCTCCTGAATTCCTCCATCTTTTTGTGCACATCTCTGTTGTGGTATAGCGGCATTTATTTTGTACATATGTATCTCTAAAACCAGTCTTAGAGCTTCTTTAATATAAAAAAAGCCCTAGTGTTTTCTAGTTTTACTTTAAAAGATTCGAGCATAATGTTCCAGATATATTTGAGTCACACGTCAGCTACAACACATGGAGATATAGAACACATGGCATATTTGGAGAGCATAAAATCAAGAATGGAATTTTGGTAATGCCAGTGTTGAAGTAGTGAGTACATAAAAAAGACTAGAAAAGAGATTGTAGCAGATATGGTTTGTGCATGAGCGGAGACCCCCCCTTTTTAAAGATTAGTGTATTAGTCAGAGTTCTCTAGAGAAACAAAAATGATTGAACATATATGTGTATATATACATTATATACATATACACACATATAGAACACACACATATATATCACATATAGTCTATCTATATATAGAGTCAAAGGATCATGCCATGCCTCTCTGTTCAGACAGAAGCTGGCTCTTATTACATGGAAGTATAAAATATTTATTCTGAGCCAACCAAATATGAAAAAGCCCAAGGACCAGGAGCACACATTCAGGTTCCCCCAAATGATGCTAATGAGATAACATGAACTTCTATATTTTCATAACAAAGGAAATTCCTAAGTCAATGGAGTTACCAAAGGCATTGATTGACACATCAAGCCAGGGATTACAGTAGACTGGAATTTTTCTTCTATATGTTTCTAATGCTTTCTTACAACATTTTTAGCTTTAGAGTTGGTGGTGGAAGTTAGTGGTCTGCTAAGTAATACATTCCACAAGCTATACCCAATAATCATAATGATGTTATGTCAAATATAGAGAGGTTGGCAATGAATGGTATTGTTATGGTAGAATAAAATGTTAGGGTTAAAATAAATGCTAAAATGTTAGGGCTAAAATGGCAAGGTCATGAACGCCAAGAAGAGTAAATAAGAGAGCTTGCCAAGCTGACCAGATAAGAGGGAAGACAGGGCTCTAGAAAAAAAAACAACAAAGTTGGTCTAGATCTTTCTTAGCAGGCTCTGAGCGGCATTCACAGACACATCCCCACCCTCCCGAGGAACACACGCACACTGCTGCCATTTCACATATTTTTCTAATGCATCTAATCATAACCGAGTAAGCCCCAGACCTCCTCATAGACAAGAAGTTAGTTGTGAAATAATGAAGGTAAACTAGTTGAATAGTGGTATGTGCTGTATCTCCTGATGATCTGACTGCTCCTTTGCGGTTAAACACTGCTAACGCTGTTATTGGATTATGTCCACTGTGTCAGAACCTAAGGAAGCAAGTCGTGCAACCAAACATGTCCTCAAAAGACCCAATGTCATTATACTATCACTTGCATTGTGGTTTTGACACCCTCTCCTTTTGTGGAGATCATGGAATACCTTAAGAGGATGATATGGTCAGTCATCATTTGGGATAGAAAAAGGGGCACCTTACCTCATCAATATGCCAATTATAAATATTCATTAAAATGTCTTTATAATTCTCAGTGCAGAACCTACTATCCTGTTCCTCATGTTGAAGACTTCTACTCCAACCCCTCTTTTAAGCACTGACTTCCCAGCGCTTCCCAGTTTCTCTTGGAATGTTTGCTTTGTTTAACTTTGTTTCTGTTGCTTTGCTATATAAATGTCTCCACCAAATTTATATGCAAATATAATTTTGGGTGTCTTTGAGAATGATGGGGCCTTCACTGGGGTCCTGAAAAACTCCACAAAACCTGCTCTGAGGTAGTGGCTTTTGGGTTATTGTCTCATGAATTCAAAAAATAAAATTCACAAACAGTAGAAGTTGAGTTTTAGAGAAAAAAATTTATCATAGAGTCATAGGTGAGAGATTCATAAGGAGAGAGAGAGAAAGCCACGCCATTTGATTTAGGCATGGAGGTCAGCCATGTGGCAGACAAGCAGCCACATGGCAGGGGAGAGGAGGGTCTTTATAAAAAGAGTGACAAAACATGACCAGAAAAAGCATACTTAGGCTCTGGCCAGGATCTGAAAGAAAAGAACCAGAGAGAAGAAACAAAATTCTTGACTGAATTCCTTCCTTCAAGGAAACAAGAACCAAGGACTCCCTGTAACACCTACCACAAAGTTAAGGAGAACAAAGGTAGCCTAAGGTAAGTTTCGTTCCCTGTCTTTTCAGAATCTCATACCTCTATTAAGTCAGCAGTTTGCAGGAATGTCAGCACAACTGTGCTCTCCTCAGGGAACTTCACATTCAATGGGACATGATGAAAAAGCCCACCCAGTAAGTATCCAGATCTCTCAGAACATGGACCTATATCTGATTTTGCTTTCTGATGTTAGAGTCCTGACTTTAAAGTTGTGGGTTAACTTGTATGTTTTTGCCTTATAGAGATACAAATGACTTTTCTTTCTGATGAAAAAAAAAATCATAACCCCAACAAGTATGATTTATTTATATGTGTGGTACTATGATATTAAAAACAGTGTTGTATCTAGCATTGCATACATATTTAAAAAACATTTTTGCATTAGATGTATGAAAATACCTAGTTTCCCAGATGATATTGAAACAATTCGTTATTCTGCCAGTTCCCTCACTTGTAACTTGGATGAATTCGAGACTTGTGTTCATTCTATATGTAAAAATACGTGTTCTAAGTTTTCTAAATGTTATACTTTGAATGGTCATCCCTGTTTTTTATATTTCATTGGTCATTTAAGTAAAATTCAGTGGATTCTGAAGAAAAGTAAGACATGTGTGATCAATTTTCACTGTTATATTAAGGCTCTACTTCTATGAATGTTGTATGTCTCTGAGATTATTGTTATTATGAAGCATCAAATTGCAGGATCATAGGGAATAAGATAGCTGCAAAAAGTTCTCCAATGCATTGAAGGTGACCCACTGAACTCAGGATTGATTATTTACCCCCATTGCTCCTCATTGGGGACTTTTAGATGTCTAAAATTTTATTTTATTAACAACTAGAAAAAGAATACCTTTGGGAGATGGATCTTTTTTAGGGAAATCCTCTCAGTGACTATATGTAGTATCCAGGCTTCCTAGAAAGAATGGTGTGTTTACCAATTTTCATAATGAAAGTAGAGGAATTCTGAGCCATGGGTGGATGGTGGGAGGAGGAAGCGCAGAAGCAAAGAGAAAAAGAGGCTGGATGACTGAGCGCAGAACACTAATTGAGATATTCCTTGTGTTTTAAATGTTTAATAAAGAAAACATGAATCAAGCAATGTCTGGTGAAAATGGAATTTTGTTGGAATTGAGAAAATGTGATAATGTGATGTATGATTACAGATAATGTAAGAGAAAGTCTCTGGAGTGAAGCCGTTGATGTTATAAAGGATTTGCTGATAGCTTAGGTGGCATTAAGTCACACGAAGCAGAATTTAATCTAAAGGAGTGCTGGCTCCAAAAATCCTCCAAAGATCAGTAGTATGTGAAGTAGGGCTGTTAGAGATAAGCGAAATTAACAGTGTTAGGTTGCAATGCTTGTTTGCCAGGATTGACCAGCCATTAGGCCCATCCTCAAAGAATAGAGCAAAAGCAGTACAGAGGCACAACCACCATCAGGTCCTGGTCTGCCATTAAGTCCCCTATGCCCTCATCAAAAAACAAAAACAAAAACAAAAAAACAAACAAAAAACCCCCAAAAACCATAACTCTGCCAGGTGGGCAAGATGAACCTGGGTAACCAACTATCAGAAAGGCGTATTTAAGAAATAATTCTGGCAATATCTTTGTTGTGTAAATCTTCCATCTACCCAAGTAGTCAGACTTGAATCTCCTGTCTCTGTTTAAATTGCTCAAAAGTGTAACCAGGACCTGAAAGAAATGTAAGGATAACAGCCTATGGGGCTAATAGCATAAGGTGCATCTTAGCTGGTGACATCTTCTATTGGAGGCCAGCTCTTCCTTAGGTAATACTGACAGCAGACCATACACATTTTCAGGAAAAAGCTGGACCTTGGAGCGTGTGGAGTGAATTCTCATTGGGAAGGTACATTATTTCTATGACAATATGGGAAAAAAGCTTGGAATGCTTGACTGTAACACAGTCTTTCTCAACTCAGGTGAACAATAACTCAAGCAGCTTAGGGTGCAAGACAACCAACCGACCGCTAAACTATCTAGACCAGTGGCTTCCAGATCATTTGTCTCTGGAACTCAAAGAATGTATTTCATGGACAATGGGCACTTGAGTAGCAGAATGGAGTCTTATTATAGGCAAGAGATTGAGAGAAAGGAGATAAGTAGAGGTCCTGTATAGTAAGAGTAGGTCCCAAGAATGGGTTGCCACTGAATGTCCCACCAAGGTCAATAAAGCATTATTGGATCGAAAAATGGAGGGTAACTGGTAAGTCCAATTTTCTTACCTATAAAGTGCTCATATCCTTTTATGTCCTCATGGCTGGACTGTCACACCTTAAGAGGACAATGAAAGTATCTAATCACTCATAGCTCCAAATAGCTATTGATATGTTTAAAAAAAAAGGAAGAAGAAAGAAACAGGTAGAAAACCAGAAGAGCATTTATTGCCTCTAAGCATTTCTGGCCTCTGTAGAACTAAAGATGTTTCCAGCTCCAGCCAAGACAGAACTAGTTGTTAATGGGAAGGAGTATTGCCCATTTCTAGTCCCCTGCCTAGAAACTGCCTGACTCTTTCTCTTATTCTTACAAAAATAAGATCTTCACTATGATTGATGACCTGAGATTTAATGGGGACAGCACATGCACTGCTAGGGGGTGTGAGTTCCAGTCAAGACTGCGGAATAGTCAATTGAAAGGAAAATATACATATTTTCTGAAGATCTTTAAATCAAATGAGAGACACAGAGTAAGATTAAGGCAGATTAAAGGCAGGAAAACTTACGGGGACATGAGAAGTTACAAGAGGAACCACTTTGGCCTCCTGCCAGTAGAAAACCACGAATAGCAAGAATTCCAACACAATTACTAACTACTTAAAGTCTTCCTTCCTTCTCAGTTGTAAACCTTCAATTTTCTAGGAATCTTGCCCAGAAACCCATTTCCAGGTTAAAGGACATGAACTAAACTCCTTGTGTAACTCTTGTGGGTCCTGTTTTCCTTTTACCAGATTATAATTCCATCCTCATAGCTACCTCCCTTATTTCCCTAATCAAAAGAGAGAATGATTCAGAGCAATTTTGTGTGATTTAACTCGAGACCCACAAAAGTGGCTCTTGCTAAGATAGCTCCCTCTGGGAGCCTGTACCCACACTTGGGTACATCTTACTTGCTATGACAGTTTAAGAGAAGTCCACATTCATGTTTTCTGGTGTGTCTTTCTAAGAGCTTTTCTTAACTCGCACAGTTACACTTATACTTAAAAAAATATTTATTGGAAAGCAAGAGACAGAACTGGAAAGTTGTTCTCTGACCTCATTGTCTACAATCACACCAGCAGCCCCTGTCCCCTCTAAATGATCTACATTGTTGTGCTTACAAATCCTTATTCCACCTAAAAGGAACCACTTTTTAATGCACACTGTATACTACACCAAGAATATTTTTACTATGTATTACTTTTATTATAGCTTACAAACCCTGTATAATTGATTAATAGTGATTTTGAAATAAAATAACAATTCAAACCTTAAAAAAACCTATTTAATAAAATCTCCAATTCTGCTTCATCACATACTATGAACTGAAGTTCCTAGGGGAAAAGACTTCATACCTATGTTAAAGTTCACACAAGGCCAACTGACTGATTAAAACTTCTGTAAAAGGCCACAACATTACAAGTGAGGAGCCAAATGACCATCTTTAGTCTGAAATAATCACTATTGTCCACTTTTGTTTTATAATAATCGGGTGAAAGGCTAAGAAAGTCATCAGATGATATGTGAGGCCTATAACAGAGATTTATCTACTCTGCTATAACCAGCCTATACAACATTTCCATCAAAGGACTTTGAAACTACCTTGATTTATGACTCTTTGTTCTGCTTCTATATATAGACTTGGAATGAGGGATGTCACTGGATTTTCATTTCTTTTCTCAATGTAGCTCCATTGGATAAATTTCCGTTTTTGCTATTACTTGTTTGTTTAATTGGCTTATTAAGGATGAATGGCTGAATCTAGTTTATTGGGCTATCCAGGCCCAAGGCTCTGTGACCATTAATAAGTCTACTAACAATTATTCTGACAAGTGTGTTGTAAGGAATCAATAGTAAAAGAACAGTATTTCTCATCAACTGTGTTGGGGAAACTGGCTATGTATTGGGAAAATAAGAAAAGAACAAAAGAAAAAGAAAGAAAAGAAAAATAGAATTTAGTCCCTTACCTTAAATCACATGGAAAAAAATAACACATAATGAGTGGATCAAAGACAAAAATGTGTGAGCTAAAACCTATAGAATATTCAGAGGAAATTATTGGAGGCCAAGGAGGAAGGGAGAAGTGGAAATAATTTTCTGGATAATCAAAATGACAGTTAATAGGAAGTGGTGAATTGAATTACATTAAAATCTTAAGTGCATCACACGACAGAGTGAAAGGCAAGCTATGGAATACCAAACTGTGTAAAGAAGCCCTATGTCTGGTGGGGAGCATAAAGGAAGTAAAGAATTCTTCCTGGCAGTGTCTCAGATCAGGAGTCTGAGACACAGCTCCCTGCTGCCACCTGCCGCAGCAGCCTGAACAGGACTTTCAGAGCCCTCTTCTTGGGCAAAGCTTGGATTTTTTACTTTGTTGCCACAGGAAAGAATGTCAGGATGAATCAGAGTTAAGGTGAGGTGGGGTTATTAAGGAAATCAATGAGCATAACCTTGGGCATGGAGTGAATAGGAGTGGCCCTCGGGGAAATAAAAAGCTACACCCAAGGATGAGTGTGGCTTCCTCAAGGAAAAATCACATTTAACTGTCTTGGCTGAAGCCTTATGTCCAATTTTGGTAGCTCTCAAGTTAGAACTCAATGAGTAGCTAAGAAACTTTTTTCTTTTTTTTTTTCTTATATTTTAATAAAGGAGATTCTAAGGTGGCTTTTGGAGGAACCTTGGGTAAGAGTGTAATCTGATATAATAAACTATGGACCACAAAGGTTTTACAAAGGGCAGTTCAGACCTATCCTTATTGTAATTGTATCTTCCGATTCCTGGAAAACAGGCTTGCAGAGGAGAAAGGGAAAAGGTGATTTCCTCTTAGAATTTAAGCACAATTTGCTGCTGCTTTATCGTCATCGTTTGAAATATCTCTCTATAAAAGCTATGGGAAAGGAATACTGTCTGTGAGTCAGCCACCTTCCTGGCACACGTGAACTGTGATGGACTCCTTTCTTCTAGTAAGAGGATTAAACAAACTCTGATGCGAGAATCTACTTTTCTCATGTTTCCTTAATTTCCTGGTCTATCTGACTTTTTACAATACAGGACAGCAAGAATGAGAATTTTTAAACTGGGCAAAGGAATTTAAAGTAGATCTTCCTCTAAAATGCATAAATGGCCAATCAGCACTCAGTATCACTAATCATTAGGGAAATACAAATGAAAACCATGATGAGATATTACTTCATACCCATTGGGATGGCTGCTTAAAGAAAAGACAAGAACTCAGTGAGGGTGTTCCGCTGTGTCGGCTGCCACCAAGTCTGAAGACCTGATTGGGATCACCAAACCAACTCCACATGGTAGAAGGAGAGAACTAACTTTACAAAACTGTCAGGTATACATGTGCACATGCATACACAATCAATCAACCAATATAAGAAAAAAGAATATTAGGACGGATAGGTGGCGAGGACACTGGCCAGGATAGGGAAAAAGTAAAGTTAAAACAAATGTCACCAAAGGACTCAGAAATTCTGTTTTTGAGTATGCATCTAAAAGATTTTAACACAAAGTCTTGAAGTTTGTGAACTTGGGTTCACTGTATCATTATTCGCAATGGCTAAAAGGTAGAACCAACACAAGTGTTTTTTAGTCAATGAATGGCCAAACAAATGTGCTATGTGTATAATGTACACACAATATATTTAGTTTTTAAAATTTGTAATTTTAGTTATTTGTGTGTGTGTGTGTGTGTGTGTGTGTGTGAGAGAGAGAGAGAGAGAGAGAGAGAGAGCGAGCATGCCATAAAATTTATGTGGAAGTAAGAGCTCGTGGGAACCGTTTCTCTCCTCCCATCCTGCTGAGATCCAACTCAGGCCACAGAGATTGGCATAGCAAGTACCTTGACTTGCAGACCATTTAGTTTTTTAAAGGAAGGAAATTCTCAACAATGGACAAGCTGTGAGGACATTAAACGAACAAAAAAATGAGTCATGAAAAGAAAAATACTGCTTCAATTCCACCAGTATAAAGTACACACAGTAGCCAAATTTCTTTAGATTTTATTTCATCTTTTCAATGTGTATGTGTGATATGTAGCGGATGTGCATCTCGGTCCTCATACAGGTCCCCCAACAACTGGAGCAGGGCCTTGTCCTGACTTTGTTATCTGTGTGTGGATCTTTTTTCCCTAACTGGGTTGCCTTGTCTGGCCTCAGTGGGAAAGGAAGTGCCTAGCCCTGTAGAGACTTGATGTGCCAGGGTGGGGGATACCCAAGGGGGCTTTCACCCTCTCAGAGGAGAAGGGAATGGGGAGGAGAGGCCATGGGGGTCTAGGAGGAGGGGGGCTGTGATTGAGATGTAAAATAAATTAATGAGTGGAAAAATGTGTATGTGAGAGCCTATGTGAATGTATGGCACACATGTGCAGGTGATCGAGGAAGACAGAAGAGGCTCTCCATCCTCTGGAGCCAGAGGGACTGGCAGCTGTGAGCCACCAGACATGGGTGCTGGGAACTGAACTTGGGTTCTCTGGAAGAACAGCAAACAAAGTTTGTAAATACAGAAAGTTGAATAGTGATTGTTAAGGCCTAGAGTGCTGTGGGGTTCACCAGAGAAGACTGCTGAGATGTAGGCTTAAGCCAATAGAAAGTCTTTATTGGTTGTCTGGTGACTACACAAGGTATTCTGGATCCCAGAGAAGCCCTGAGCTTTTCTCAGGGTGAGCTTTTAAGCACAAAATCCACGTTCTGGGCTGACACACTTCAGTTAACAAAAACAATTAGCCAGGAGCAAAACTACAGAATCCAGAAAAAGCAAGGTTAATTAGTACATTTAGAGACTCTCCCAGAACTATAGACATTTTAAAAAAGATTTATTTATTTTATGTATATGAGTACACCATTGCTGTCTTCAGACACACCAGAAGAGGGCATTAGATCCCATTACAAATGGTTGTGAGCCACCATGTGGTTGCTGGGAATTGAACTCAGGACCTCTGGAAGAGCAGTCAGTGTCTATAACCACTGAACCATCTTTCCAACCCCCAGACTTTGATAGTTTAGGTCTTTAATTTTATTTTTGGCAAGAGGTCCTCTTTATGTGCTGTGTTTTACAGCCTGAATCCATCATGGAGTCAGTTGTGCTAAGGTCTGGGGCCCTGTTACATTCTCCATTGGTCTTAGTGAACGAATGAACAAGATTATAGACTCATCCTGTTTTAGTTTAATATACAGAGCCCAGTTGTTAATCCAATCAGAGTGAGAATCAAAAGCTCAGTCAGTGCTGATAGCAGAGTTGTTAGTCAGGGGGACCAAGAGAATAGAGACTATGCCAAATATTTTCCCAACTATGGCAAGATTTTCTCTAATTACTCATGATCAATTTCCTTAGAACAACAGATTTCTCCAAAAGCCATACAATTTTTTTTTCAATCTCATGAGAAGTAAGCCTAAGTCTTTGTAATTTTGTAGGGTCAATTCTACAAGGATACTGTCTGATGTTTTAATACCTCTAGGTCCTGATCAACTTGTCTACTTAGTTTGGAAAGCATCAGAAGTGCTTTTAGTCAAACCATTGGTACATGCCCTCCAAGTAGCCTCAGGGGCTCAGATTTATTGCTGTTATCCATACGAATTAACCTGTAAATCAGAATAGCTAGCATCAGAATGAGGGGAGGTGCCTAGCTTAAAGGGTTTGGGTATTAGGCAAGCGTTAGCACCTTATAAGTCCTTTCATGTTAATCTGGGTTGACCCCAGTCACAGTGAGTTAGGTTAGTTAGTGGGCTGACAGTATGGTGTGTTCCAATTCCTACGTAATCTGTGGGCCAAGTGTCTAAGCACAACCAGGAATCCTGGCTGATTTCTGGCTGGGAATGATGAACTTTATCCCCAGGGTCCCTTCCTGTGACACTGAGTCTGACTCCCCAGGGTTTTCCTGTTTTCCAAAGGCCAGAATCTTTTAAAGGAATTTTTCAGGAAGCCTCAGTTTTACAACCCCAATTTTTATAATGGAAACTCCATTGTTTCTGGCAACCAGGGAGCCCAGCCGGAGAGTATGCATAGAATTGTAAACTCTTATCTCAAAAGATAAAGTCCCACATTTTCCTTTTCTCCATATGACCTGACATTTATGGTGGGCATCCGTAAGTAAAAGTCAATATGAAATATGGGTTGCTGGTCTGTAGTCACGCTAGCTAATATTTTTCCTGTATCTGTCTTCCTCAGTTTCCAGTCCAGGCCTAAGGACCATGGGGGTTTGAACTATGACCCTGTATTTCTATCCATGGTGCAAAACACAGGTCTCAGAGAAGGTGGCCATGGCTTTCAATTTAAACAAAAGAACTTTTCCCAGTTAGCTCTCTGTTGTTAAAAATCTTTGGAGCTACCTCTAGCAACTGGGACCTACTTACACCTTTAACCTTTACAACTTTTTTTTAATACTTGGAGCCAACTGGGTGACAAACGAAATCTTTTTAGTAGCTGTCTTTAGTCCCTTAAGAAGCACCTAGCAAAAGTTGTTGAATGTCTCCTTGATCAGTGCTAGACAGAAGGGGAAATTCATTCTGTTGAGCCTGTGTGAACTGGCAGTAAACCCCTGTGCCCAGTACAGGGTCAATTTTTCACTTTTTTTTTTCAGAGCATGGTGGATTTGGTTTTTTTTTTTTTCAAGTATACTGATCATTGGTTAATAAGGAGACAGAAATCATGAACAAAATGGAGTTGAAATGTCTCTTTTCCTTTGGGTTCAGCCCAGGGGAACTTTTCTCTCTACCCTGGGGCTACTTGGAACAAGCAGGGAACAGAGGTGATGCTCAACTGGGGGTGGTGGTGGAATATTTCCCCCTCCCTCTGTGCATTCCACTTAGATGGCAGGGGGCCCTGGATGAGAGGCTTGGCCCTTCTCCATGTCCACACAGGGACCAACCCTGACTGTGAGCAGGAGCCAAGAAAGAAAACATGCAAGGGCTCTGGCTCTTGAGGGGGAACAGGTGAAAGGTCATCCTGTGTCCATGTTCTGTCCCCACCATTGTGACCTAGCAGAAAAGAAAGGATTTGAATCCTCAACAGGAGGGTACACAGATCTTAAGCCAGGGGGTTCCCATAACAGAGAAAGCTACTGGTCAATACAAGGAACCAGAACCGAGAGAAACACATAGAAACACACACACACACACACACACACACACACACACACACACACACACACACACGGGGGGGGGGGGAACAACCAGGGGTGGCCACCACACATTCATGCACCTGGACATAGGTCCTGGATACTAGATCAGCAGCCGCATTTGACCTCACCAATGTGTTCAAAGAGCAGAAGACCCTTTAACCAGAGGAGGTGACAGACCAGGCAACTTTCTTTCTGTTGTTTTCAGGATTTTTAAATTTAATCTTTTTTTACAGTCCAGACTTTGTTCTCGTCCTGGTCCACCCTCTGACTGTTCCACATCCCACACCTCCTCCCCCCTCACCCTCCCCCAGTCTCCACGATGATGTCCCCCCCCCCATCCCACCAGACCTCCTCACTCCCTGGGGCCTCCAGTCTCTTGAGGGTTTGGTGCATCTTCTCTCACTGAGTCAAGACCCTGCAGTCCTCTGCTGTATATGTGCTCAGGGGCCTCATATCAGCTGGTGTAGGCTGCCTGGTTGGTGGCTCAGTGAGAGGTCTGGGGGTCCAGGTTAGTTGAGCCTGCTGGTCTTCCTATGGGGTCCCCCTCCTCTTCAGCTTCTTCCAGCTTTTCCCCAATTCAACCACAGGGGTCACCAGCTTTTGTCCATTGGTCAGGTGCAAATATCTACATCTTTCCGCTGCTTGTTGGGCCTCTCAGAGGACAGCCATGCTTGGCTCCTATCTGTAAGCACACCATAGCATCAGTAATAGTGTCAGGTCTTGGGGCCTCCCCCTGATCTGAATCCCAATTTGGGCCTGTCACTGGACCTTGTTTTCCTCAGACTCTTCTCCATTTTTGTCCCTGCAGTTCTTTCAGACAGGAACAATTCTGGGTCAGAGTTTTTGACTGTGGGATGGCAAACTCCATCCCTCACTTGATGCCCTGTCTTTCTACCAGAGGAAACTTTCTACAAGTTTCCTCTCCCCACTGTAGAACATTTCATTTAAGGTCCCTCCCTTTGAGTTCTGAGAGTCTCTGACCTCCCAGGTCTCTGGTACATTCTAGAGGGTCCCCCACCTCCTACCTCCAGAGGTTGCCTGCTTCCATTCTCTCTGCTGGCCCTTAGGGTTTCAGTCCTGTTCCCCCCCCCCCACTCAAGACCTGATCATGTTCCCCTCTTTCCCTCTCTGTCCCCTTTCCCATCCAGGTCTCTTTCTAACCCCCCCTCCTGTGATTGCTTTCTTCTCCCTCCCAAGTGGGATTGAGGCATCCTCAGTTGGACCCTTTGTCTTGTTAACCTTCTTGAGTTCTGTGGATTGTACTCTGGGAATTCTGTACTTTTCTTTTTGGCTAATATCCACTTATTAGTGAGCACATACCATGCATATCCTTTTGGGTCTGAGTTACCTCACTCGGGATGATATTTTCTAGTTCCATCTATTTGCCTGCAAAACTCATGATGTCCTTGTTCTTAATAGCTGAATAGTAGTCCGTTGTGTAAATGTATCACATTTTCTGTATTCATTCTTCTGCTGTGGGACATCTGGGTTGTTTCTAGCTTCTGGCTACCACAAACAAGGCCACTGTGAACTTAGTGGAGCATGTGCCCCTATGGCATGGTGGGGCATCTTTTGGGTGTATGCCCAAGAGTGATATAGCTGGGTCTTCAGGTAGATCTATTCCCAATTTTCTCATTTCCTTTTGGGGTGATGGTGTCAAACTCCTCTAATGTGTTAGGCAATGACTGATCAAAGGGAACCTTGGGGATCTGGAGCATCTCAGGTTGCATACTCCCTAGGAGGCCCCATGAGCAACACACTCAAGTATCTTGAGGTATAATCTCTGGGATATCGGTAGGACCTCCAGAAGTGTTGTTGGGTAGTCACCATAGAAGACAGCTCAGACATGGGTTTAAGCCAATAGAAAGTTTTTATTAATTGACTGGTGACTAAAGTTTTTATTAGCTGGCTGGTGACTACACTGGTGTTTGGGATCCCAGTGTAGACCGAAGCCTTTTTCAGGATGAGCTTTTAAGCACAAAAGCTATGTTCCCAGTTTAGATGCTTCAGTTAACAAGAACAGTTAGCCACAAGCAGAACTGCAGAAGCTAAAAAGCAAGGTTAGTACATTTAGAGACCTTTCCAGAACTATGGACTTTGATGAATTAGGTCTTTGTTTTAGTTTTAGCAAGTGCTGTTGTCTATGTGCTGAGTTTTACAGTCTAAGTGGTACTTCCATCATGGAGTCAGCTATGCTAAGATCTAAGGATCTACTAAGGTGTCAGGCAGGCCCTGTTACCAGAGAATGTGAGTGGAGAGGATAATGAGGAGTATTATCATTTCAGTACAATATACAATACTCTGGGTGTATATTAAAATTCCACTAAGATGAAGACAAGCAAGGTGGCTCAGTGGCAAAAGTACTTGCTGACTAGTCTGAACACCAAAGCTTGAGCCCTAGAACCAGAGAGCCAAAAGGAAGGGCCAAATTGAGTCTTATTAGTTGCCCTCTGACAACCTGTACCACGACATGTGCTTATTCATCACATGCATATACACACATACACAAAAATCAAAGTAATAAAATGTTAGAAAAAAAGTTCTGATGAGATAGGTGATCTTTATCATTCTTTGTGTCCTCCATTCTGATCCCTTTAGACTTACTCTCAGTCCTGCTACAGCCTGTCCCCAGGAACTCCTCCTCCCAGCTACTTCAGTCTCCCAGGGGACTCAGCCTCTTGGCATAGACCTAAGTTCCCTGCAGTTTCTTTCTCATTGCCCTTTTCACCCCTTACTTGTAGATTGTGTTCATTCTTTTACTGCTCCTGCTGGCCCACAGAACCACTCTTTAGTAAGGAGCCACAGCAACCATACTAGACCGAGACTCAAGGAAGTATTGACCTTTGTTGTCCTTCCTGGTCTCCATTCTGGTCTCTACGCTTATGCTCAGTGGCTATTTCAGCCTGTCCGTAGGAGCCCCTGCTCCCAGCCTGTCTCCATCCGCTAGGGACTCAGCTTCTGGATACACACCAAGAGTTCCCCTAGTTCTTTCCCACTGCTCCTTTTAGTCTTACTTTCTGTCCCATCCACATTCTTCTGTGACTACTGACAACCCACAGAACTATGCCCTATCAAGGACTGTACAGCCACCATGCTTGGCTAGGAACCAGAGTAGGCAACAGCACCCAAAGAACAGAGCACACAACCAACAAAGTTGAGACGTGATAGCTATAGTAAGAAACACTTCAAGTGTCATGACTTCAGATATCCAGATCCCAGATCAAAAAACAGAAACATGAACAACTAAGAACAGGATGTCACCTCCAGAAGCCAGAAACTCTATTGCAATAGGCATTGAGAAACACAGTATAGTTGCTAAATCATGAGACAAGGACTTCAAAATAGCAATTATAAATATCTTCAAAGACCTTAAAGAGGATGCCTTGAAGAAGAACATGAAAATATTAAGAAGCATTTGAACGAAATAATGGAAAGGATTCAGAACAAAGAAGAATTTAATAAAGAAATGGAATCACCAAAGAAAAGCCAAACTGAAATTAAACTTGAAAGGAAAAACTCAGTAAGTTAAACAAAAAGTTCATAGGTAAGCCTCACCTACAGACTGGACAACATGGCAGAGTCTTGAAGGCAAGGTAGAACAGTCAAAGAAAATGTTAAACCTAAAAAAAAAATTCACAAAATCTGGGACACTATGCAAAGACTAAACCTATAGCAGTAGGGATAGATAAGGAAGAGACTGATGTCAAAGACAAAGAAATATATATTTTTATATAAAATGTATCATAAAATTTACCTAATATACAAGAGGCATACAGAACACCAAGTAGACTGGATCAGAAAAGAAATTCACTTTAGCAGATACTCAAAACACTAAATGTATATAAGAAAGAATGAATATTAAAAGCTGCAAGGGAAAAAGACAAGTTGCATATAAAGGCAGACCCATTAGAATGACACCTGACTTCTCAATGGAGACTCTGAACCACAGAAGGACCTCACAGACGTTTTTATAAGCATTAAGGGACCACAGATGCCAACCCACACTACTATTCCACTCCATGAGATGGAACCCATCCATACTTGAGACTGCTGAAGTGGTCAAGAACCTGAGACCAGCCAGGTCACGGGACCAGGGGAAAACCTACTACTATCATTCTGCTAAAGGAACATAGTTACAAAACAGCTCCTAAAGACACATGGCTATACCCATAAAGCAGTGCATCTCTCAACTCTCATCAGAGAAACGTCTACTTTCAGTTGATGGTAATTAACATAGAGACCCACAACTGGACAATGTGTAAACAGTGAGAGAATATGGAGCACTCAGTCCTAAATGAGACGTCTTCACAAAACCCTTCCCCTATAAGAGTCAGAGGCAGTGGAGAACTCCAAGGAAACAGAGTCTTCCAGATATAACAGGAATGATGCACATATGAACTTACAGAGACTATGACAGCATGCACAGGTCCTGCACAGGTTCAAACCAGATACAGTTCCAGTACTGAGAAGGGGAAGTGGACACAAAGCCCCACTCTTAGTCAGCATTCTTAGCTAAGAAACAATTTACGGGGCTGGAGAGATGACTCAGTAGTTAAGAGCACTGACTGCTCTTCCAGAGGTCATGAGTTCAATTCCCAGCAACCACATGGTGGCTCACAACCATCTGTAATAGGATCTGATGCCCTTTTCTGTTTGTGTCTGAAGACAGCTACAGTGTACTTATATATAATAAGTGAATCTTTAAAAAAAATAATTTACAGTAGATGCCTGCTGGGAAATGAAAAATTAGTTTTCTCTGATGTACAATCACTGGATGATACACACACACACACACATACATGTATATATATATATATGTGTGTGTATATATATATATATATATACACATATATATATCAACTACACTCTAGGGAAGGCCAACACAACACAGACTCCATGCATATATGTGTGTGTGTCTGTGTGTGTGTATGTGTGTTTAGGGTTCTTTTAGTTTTTTTAAAATTTTTATTTATTTATGTATCAGTGCTCTGGGTGCATATGTGGTGCATGCTAGAAGAGGGCATCAGATCCCATCACAGATGGTTGTGAGTCACCATGTTGGTGTTGGGAATTGAACTCAGGACCTCCGGAAAAACAGTCAATGCTCTTAACCACTGAGCCATCTCTCTTGCGCCCGCTTTTACTTTTTTTTTGGTGGGGGGAGACTTTTACTCTTCTTGGATTTGTTTTGTTTGTTTTGATTTTGATTTCTTTCTCTTTTGAGAGAGAGAGAGAACATGAAATTGGGTGGGTTGGGAAGTTGGGGAAGATCAGGAAAGAGTGGAGGGAGAAAAAAATATTATCAAAATATATTGTACAGAAATTTGTAAATAAATGTTTTAAACAAAAATATTAATATGATACATTTTCTCATGTGTAGTTTACCATCCCAGTTAAAATTTAAAAATGAAGTATTACTGTATATGATAATATCATAAAGTCTGACTATTTTTGTGTAAAACATTTAAAAAATTCAGACCATATAGTGTAAGATATTATTATATGAAATGGACAGAATGGTTAAACCCATGTGCATAGAAAGCATTAGTTTTACTAGAGTCTAGGTGTCATGGAGTGTTATAAGTGATTGCTTACAAGTATATAGTGTATTTTGAAATCATAAAACTATTCTTGAATTAAATAATGTTGTGGACATATAGCTAGCTGAATATACTTTAAAATTCTCACTGTGTGCTATAAAAATGAATTGCTAGATTAATCTTTGATTTAAAAGCCTAGAAACAATTTACTTGTCCATAAATACCTTGCCATAAAAATTAGTTAAATGAAACATTATGGTAGGTTTACATAATGGGATTCTATGTAGCCACTAAAGAACTATTAAACAGTGAGGAGACAGGATATGTCATGTGAAAAAGTGCTAAAGCATTTCATTGTTAAAGACACTTGCTATGATTACAGAGTAAAAAGTAATACATATCCTAGTAGAAGATTTTCACATACAAATATCCTGGTAGAAGATTTTCACATACAAGTATGTGTGTGTATATATCCTCTCCAAAAAGAAAAAACATTTTAAAAAGTCATCATAATGACTAACTTTAGACTTTTCATCTCAAAAGCCTTTGGTATCATATGGTTTTCTGTGCTGGAGAGATCAGCGATTAACAGCACTTGCAATTAAGTCATTTCAGGGTCCAATATGGTGGCTAACAATCATGCTCAGAACTCCAGTTCCTGGGGATCTAGTGCTCTCTTCTGGCCTCTGTAGGCAATGTACATGATGCTCAAACGTACATTCAGGCAAAATACTCATACACATGAATTCAATTAAAGTTTTCTTAGCCTTATAATGATATAATATTTATATTATATTTATTTAGACTTTTAAAAAGTTTTAGACATCGATCATGGTGGTACATGATATTAATTCTAGTACTTGGGAGGCAGAGGCAGGCAGGACTCTGTTTGAGGCCATCCTGATCAACACAACGAGTTCTAAGCCTGGGCTACATAGTTGGCTCTGTTGCAAAAACAAGCAGCAAAAATAAAATAAAACAAATGGTTTTAGAGGTTGTTCAAACTGGTAAATAGTTGACTTTCTGTTTTTCTCCTTGTATCTTTTAGTTTTATAAAACATTCCTAGTTATATTTGTTCAACAAAATAAAGCAAAGGAAAAAAAACTGTGTGGTATCCCTCTAAATCGTTTTTAGTTTTCATTTTCTGAAAATGTTACATGAATTCTATGTGTTTTGTCCTTAAATACAATTAATAAAGACAGACATCCTTTATGTAAGCAAGCAAATATCACCCAAAGTTTAGCTCACTTTCTCTGAGAACTGCTAAGTATGAAAGCAATTTGGGGTCCATTTTTTCGAAACTGGCTTAACAGGCCATCAAAACAGCAAGCATCGGCTACTGGTTCTGTGGTTCATACTGGGCCAGTTTTATGAGCTGGAAAAAAGATTAACTTAAAGAATTGGGGCTGGGGGATCATTTTGAAACCTCTGAGGAAAAAGGAGCCTGTTCCCTAACAAGAACAAACAAAAACCAGAAAAATGGTTGTAAATGTGATGGTGGCTACTAGGGAAAGGCGAAGATGGGTTGTGTGTTTAATGAGAATAAAATGTTGAGAGACTGGCTATAGAATTAGGTGAACATACTTAACACTACTGGCCTGTATATTTAGAAATGACTAAGATAATGAAAAATATGGAATGTGTATTTTACCACAATCACAAACAAACAAATGGCCTGGGAGTGTATAGTTCAATTGGTCCAGGGTTCCATCTCAAGTAATGCATAAACCAGGGGTAGTGACAAATGCCTGTAATACCAGCACTTGAGAGGTGGAGGGAAGAGGCTAAGAGTTCAAGGTAATCTTCCAAGACTTTCTGAGACCCTGTCTGTCTTAGTTAGTGTTTTACTGCTGTGAACAGACACCATGACCAAGGCAACTCTTACAAGGACAACATTTAGTTGGGGCTGCCTTACAGGTTCAGAGGTTCAGTCCAGTATTATCAAAGGTGAGCGCAGGGAGCATGGCAGCATCCAGGTAGTCATGGGGCTGGAGGAGCTGAGAATTCTCCATCTTGTTACAAAGACAAACCGGAGGAAACTGGCTTCTAGGTAGCTAGGATGAAGGTCCCAAAGCCCACTCCCACGCACAGTAATACACTTTCTCCAACAAGACCACACCTCCTAATAGTGCCACTCCTTGGGCCAAGCATATTCAAACCACCACTGTCTCAAAAAAAAAGAGGCAAAACTCAAAACAAATCTAGTTATATTATAAATGGTCCAGAGCGGCTATAGCAGTCTAAGTTGAAACTGTGTCACCTCAAGTCAAATTTATCACACATCAAACCTTTCTGATTTTGCTAGAAATTTTAATTCTTGTCATTTTACCAAAGCTATCATTCATCTCTCTAAACTTGCTAAAAGTATAGCAATGAAACAATTGAACCCCAGTCTTTACTCTGATATATGTGGTCTTGCATATTTGTAATGGGAACAGTCATAAAAAGATTATGACAGGGCTAATTATTTTGAGAACCAATATAGTCTTTAATTTGAACAGTATAATGGCTGCAGTATACATTGGAGTAAAGGACTAACATTCACCGAGATGCAAACATAGAAGATAAGGCATAGATTAATTATTTTCACTGAGGAGGATTGGCTAACCAGAAGGCATTTGGCAATGTCTTGTAGTATTTTTCGGTTATCATAACTGAGGTGTAGGAAGTACTACTGGTATAGTCATAGCTTAGAATATTATTAAACATCCTACAGTGTACCGACTGGTCACCATCACACACACATACACACACACACACACACACACACACACACACACACACACACACACACACACACTGATCTACCCTCAAAGGTCAACAGCATAAGTTTCAGAAATCCTAGCCCACAGCCTTCTGATTTTTGCTTACATTACAAGTTTGCCACAGCTTTTCTTCCATCTGCCATGACCTACCAGAATTCCATTCGTAGCCAGTTCTATTTCTGTCTCTACTTTTTCTTGGCATAATACCCACCCCCGTAACTTCAACTATTACTTCTAGAATGTTGACTGGTATCATGTTTAAGTACAAATGTTCTTCTGTTCTAAAGCATTCCCCCTCTCAATATCCTTCACTTTTTTTGTCAGTCATTAGGATTTTCTGGTACTAGTAGTAGCAATTTATACCCTGATCTATAGTTAGAAGGGTTTAACCAGGGGAACAAATTGGAGGTAGGAAAAGCAAAAAAGGAGGTGATGTTATTGGAGTTTAATTTTTTTAATTAAAAAAAAAAAACATAGGGCCATTGAATTTTACCAAATATCTATTGGTACCTTATTTATGTAAGAGGCTGTGCTGGGTGCTTGGAGGAAGGTAGCCATCTTGGACATGTGAGATAGCTATGGCAGTAACTGGTTTAAATGGATTATCCTTAATATGGTATCATTTTGCACATAAATTATCATAGGTGAAAACCCAAATTCCAATAATTCAATTAATTAAATACAACAGAGCTTGTAAGCGGTGCAGCTTATGAAAAGAGAGTTCTTGTGACATTATGGATTGAGATTTCTCCACTAGAAAACAATGAGGGTGTAGTGGAAAAGTGTGGTTTCGTTTGTGAACAGGCAAGTGGCATAGACATTAAGGTTATTGAGTGATGCTAGTCAAAGAAATTCAGAAGCCTTTTCTCTGTTGCGTGTACCTTTTGGTTCCTTACCATATAACATAGAATATAACATACCACAATAGTAAGATGAGTCATTGTTTTCCCTAACCCTAAAAAGGAAATAAAATCTTGCCAATTAAACATGGAGTGCCACCAGTTGTCTGTTTTCAAAGAGATGTTGGCTGTTGGAATAAGAAAAAAAATATAGTGAGTTTTCAAAGATGACAAAATTTTTAAAATATGAAGTAAACAGAGGTCTTGTTTTGTATGACACATGATGAATTTCTTGTGCATGCATTTTCCACAATCGGCTTTCAATTTAACACTCTAATCAATAAGTCAGCGTATTTGAACACAGCTTCTTAGATGGTGGTACCCCTTTCATGGCTCTGTGATGTGCGTAAGCGACTGCAGTGTAAAACGCTTAATTTCGTTGGTTACAGCACCCCCGCGACCATCCCACACACCCATTCATTAACATGTGCCCAGTTGGCAAGTTACAGGCAAATTAGTATTTTTAAAATTAAATTGTATAAAACTCTCCATACAGCTAATTAAACTGTGGGAGAGATGTGCTGTGGAAAAGCAATTTATTATATTAAATGTGCACTTTTTTTTTCTTTTGCATTCCATTCTCGTAGAAAGGTTAAAATGGGCTGGGGAACGGAGCGCTGAGGAGGCGGAGAAGGGATATACGTCTCAGGATACAGGAAATACGGTAACAGCGAAACCAGGAGGAAGCCAGCCCTGTGCCTGGAGGGGATCCGCCATCTCAGATCTCGGCCTTGCCAGGGCCCACCAGAGAAAACTAACGCTCTGGTCCTGTCATACCTATGGGGGACCAACCTTGTGCCTCCGGGAGATCCACGCTCCCACCAGGAAATACGCGGGAACCCAAGCCTCCCAAAAAGCGCTGTGTCCTGGCTCCGCGGTGGGATTACCCTGAAGGGACTCCCAGTGGAGGTAGTACCACTCTCCCCTCGGCGCCTCCTCCTGCATCTGCTGGACTCAAGTCGCACCCTCCTCCTCCGGAGAAGTAGTGAAATAGATTTTTTTCCCAGCCGAAATCAGGTCAGATTCTTTCTTTCTCATCTGGGACATCCAGGTTCTCTGAAACTTAATTATGTCTTTTCCCAGCTCTTCCCCGTTTTCCTGTTCTTTGCACACATTCAAAAAGAAAAGAAACAAGTACAGGCGTTGAAAAGCCTTTCTTTCTTTCTTTTTTAAAAAAGTATGCTTGGATGAAATGGGTATTTGATTGCCTTGAGTAATTAAGATATTTTGCATGAGTTAATTGTAATTTTTAAAAACTGCAGTGTTTTGATTTTCGTGACAGGCCAAGGTGTAGGGAGATAGTACCAGAATGTTCACTGGCTGATAAATTAAAACTGGGTGGGGATTTACTATACTCTTCTATTTTTGTGTATATTGGAGGTTTTTTCCATTTAAAAATGCTTAGCTCAAAACTAAGAGTAAGGATGTACTCAAGGCCTAATGCCTGTACCCAGAGGAGAGTGTAAAGTGAGCTCTGAGAACTAGGCTTTTTTTTCCCTGTGTAAGATGGGCTTTAGTAAGTGAAAACAAGTTCTAATATGATGATCAAACCCAAGTACCATAAAAATGTGCTTGTCCAAGGTATTCAGGAATCATGGAGGGTGGAGACAGCTCTTGAGGAGCAAGGATGCTTGTTAGTCATCAAGAGCCATCAAAGAGGAAGGGGAAATTTTGGGGTGGGCCTTAAAGGATGAATGACATCTACCATATGGGTTGGGATGCTTTTTAGGCCTAGTGTTCCCAGAATGAAAGCCGGAGGGCAAGATTGTTCTGGGGCAGCGTGGCTGTAATTCTAAGTCTGTGAGAGAAGTGTGATACAGGGCTGTAGGCCTTCACTGTTTTGCTAAGGAGTACGCAGTTTGTTCTTGATGAATGAGTAGCATAGGAGATTTCCAAATAAGTACTGATTGTGTTTTAAGACTCTAATTCTTATTTTCACGAAACTAATAGCTTATTTGGATGAGGCTTATGTTAAAAAGAGAACAAACGAATAAGTTTGACTCAAGGCTCACAATTCCTTCTTCATCTCATACCATAAATCTTTATGGAGTCCTTGCTGTGGCTAGGCCTTGCACAGGGAGGTGTGGGAACAGATGACCAAAGCACAGCAGGAGTAAAATAGATATTTGAGCTAGTCAGTGGATAACATTGGCAATTTTGAACGTTCTGGTTATCAGGTTTGTTGCTAAAGCATAAAAAAAAATGGAGTCCCATTTCACCTAAAAGCAGATGATTGTCATTCCAATAGGCCCGTTCTTCCCTCATTTTTACCTCTGTTCAAAGGGAAAATGTAGCAATTTAACAGGCAAAAGGGAAAGAAATGCTTACCTAGAAAACAAAGGGAACTATTCCTGGGCAAGAAGTGTTTAGGAGCTGCGTAATTTCTCCCCAGGGATTTAAAGCATACATAATTGTAATGGCGGATACTTGTTGAATGTGTGTGTGTGTGTGCGCGCGCACCGTGCCATCTTTTTCTAAAGGATTTCACATGCGTGCGGTTAATCAGAACTCCACTAAAGGATGTTTGTATAGGCCTATAAGTTGCCGCAAGTTGTGAGACACTTAAGTGGCCATGTTGAGATTTGCTTTAAAAAGAAAATGTTTGGTTCCAGAATTGATGCTGTCAGCTGCTGTGTAGAACATACTCCCTAATTCTGTGTACCCAGTTATTTAATAGGAATGCACCATTGAATTGGGAGCTGAAAGGAACATAAAGAGCTGAAAAGGCCAGGGGAAAATGAGACAGATTATAAGTGACAGAAGAAAGGACTTCACCTTCTTTTCCTGTTTTCCAGTTTGTGAGGGATTGCAGTATGGCTCCATTTCCTTGGTGCGTTTGTAAAATAGTTCACCCATTGAAGACCATGAAGATTCTTTCCAATGCTACCCTGCTTTTGCTGGTATCCTGCACCTGGAAGTTGTGATGCTAAAGGTAATCTTTCTTTCTTTCTTTAATAGAAATGCACAGAAAAGAGGAAACAGAAGTTGATAATGGCATGTTCAAAATAATCGGACAAAACCCCAACATCTAGCAGTAGTGATAAACTGAAACATTTTTCTGTAGTATATGAAACCATATGCACTAAAAATAACCACGTAAATCTGGAAAGCAGTTTAGTAAATGTACTGCTGACTGATTATAGTTTCTGCTCTGACTGGAAAGTGAGTCTTTTAAAACCCATTTTCTAATTGTTGCCAGTAAAGGGGGAAATGATGGGTGCTTTTATACCAATTTTATAACAAGTATCCCTTCTGAATTATTATATTTTTCCAGTGATAAGCTGTTTTTAAATTATGTTGTAATGGCTCTGCCTTCTTTTCTAACGTGTATTTTTTAGTTTGTCCAAGAAAATTAGTTGGTTTTGTATTTTTGTTTTGGTTTTTTGAGACAGGGTTTCTCTATGTAACCCTGGCTGTCCTGGAACTCACTCTATAGACCAGGCTGGCCTTAAACTCAGACATGAGCTGCCTCTGCTTCCTGAGTGCTGGGATTAAAGCCACTGCTTGGCTAGAAATTACTTTGTATTCCTAGTTTGCTGAGAGGATTTATTGTGAATGGGTATGGAGTTTTGTTTGTTTTGTTTTGTTTTCACTAAATATCTGTCTCTATCTACTTGCATAAATATATTTTCCTCATTCCTATGATAATGTGATGATAAATTACAATAATTTTTTAACGAATTTTCTTATTTTGATTTTTAGCAAGGCTTCCACATTCTTTGGGGGTAGGGGGACAGGGCAAATATTGGTCTTTAGGACTCATGCACTTTCTGTCTTTTGTTTTGAGTTTTTGTTGTTGATGCTGTTTTGTTTTGAGACAAGAGGTGTTACTGGAACCTGGTCAGAATGGGTTGCCTGGTCAGCCAGCTCAAGTGATCAACCTTCCCCAGCGCTGTGATGAGAAGCCTGGAGGTCATGTCCAGGTTTTATTTAGGTGCTAGAGATAGAACTTAGGTCTATGGGCTTGAGTAGCAAGTAGTTTACTTTCTACTTACTAAGCCATCTCTCCAGCCCTGCTTTCTCTCTTAGTCGTTTTATCTATATTTCTTTTTCTTCTAGTTTCCTCTTGTTCATTCTTTTTCTAATTTAGTGAATTGGGCTCTAGCTGATTAACATTTCTTTTCTAAAATGAAAAGTTAAAACTACAAATTTTTCTCTCCAGTTGGTAAGAATTTCACAGGTTTGTATATATTATTTTGTTATTATATTTCAATAATTACTGTTTTATGATGTGTCTAATGATTTTTCAAATTTGGGCATTTCATATGTATGGGTATTTTGTTTGTATGTGTGTATGTATGTATGTATGTATGTATGTATGTACAATGTGTATGCCTGGTATCTATATATGTCAGACGAGAGCATCAGATTCCCTGGAACTGGAGTTACAGATGGCTGTGAGTTGCCATGTGGGTGCTGGAAAATGTACTTCATCCTCTGCAAGAGCAACAAGCACTCTTAACCACGAATCATCTCTCTAGCCCCAGGCTGTGATATTTTATTCTTGTTTGTTAAACAGTTATTTATGCATTCTTTTAAACATGAAACCATTAGCCAAATTATAATTAAATTTTATTTTTCTCTACTTTAAAGTATTTTAGTCCTTTTTATTATTATTATTTTATTTTGATTTTTCGAGATAGTGTTTCTTTGTGTAGCCCTGGCTGTCCTAGAATTTGCTCTATAGACCAGGCTAGCCTTGAACTCACAGAGATTGCCTCCTAAGTACTGGGAACAAAGGCGTGTACCACTACTGCCCAGATTTTTAATTCTTCTTGAAACGGAAAAGAAATGTATATAGTTGCTGTGCATCTCGATAGAGTTTGGTAATATAAAACTTTTCTTGCCAGGTCGGGCGGTGGATACCTTTAATTCCAGTATCCAGGAGGCAGAGACAGGTGGATCTCTGTGAGTTTGAGACAATCTAGTTTACATAATGAGTCAGGCCAGCCTGGTCTACATAAACGACAGCTTGTCTACAAGCAAAACAAAAACTGAAAGCTTTTTTCTTTCCTTAAATGCCAAAATCATGGTTAGGATGTTTATTGATCAATCGAAGTTCTTGGTTAAACTATAAGCATCGTATAGAACACTTCCTTTACCCTTTACCCACATTCATTAACATGTCTTGCCACATGTGTTCTACCATCCTCTTTCATTTTGTCACCTAAAAGGAATTTGCAGCTGTATTTCTGCTTTGCTTACTTCTTCACTATGTCTACTTGGACTAAATACTTTCTCATACATTACCTGGTGTTTTTGGTTGAAGTTACAATCCAGAGTGACGTATTACACTTAGGTTTTGTTTGTTTGTATCTTTCCAGTCCTTGATCAGGAAGTTTCTTCAGTTTCTTCAATCTTCTTTGTCTTTGTTGACATTGACAATTTTTCAAAATAAAAGACAAATATTTTGCAGGGGGCTCCTCAATTTAGGTGTGTGTATCATTTCCCCATTTTGATATTTTGATGATGTACGTTGACAGGAAGACCACAGCAGTCACGCTAAATGTTTCTCTTGGAATCATATTCAGAGCTTGCTCATGATAGAGATGTCATGTCAACATTGACTTCTTGGCTAAGTTGTTGGGGTTCTGTTAGATTAACCCACCGTTTTCTCTTTGCAGTCAATCATTTTGCCGTGAGTACTTGGAGACTGTAACTTTTCTCATCACACTATCTTCTAGTATTTTTTTGCATCTGTTCATTATTCTTGACTAAATGTTTTTACTGTGTCTACAAAAGAATGCTTCAAGCCCCGTCTTTTTGACTGAATTCACTAGTATATTCTACTTGAAGAGAAAGCTTTTCTCCATTTCTTATAGACACCTAAGTTTTTGTGTTATTTCATTAATAGCCTTTTGCTGTCATAATTATTTTATTCAGTGTGTCTTCTCTATCCTTTGGCATGCTCACCATTCTTTGACAGATATTTAGACTTTATTTTAACGTTTCTTTTCTTCCTTACTTTCAGGCTCATCTTATATTTTCTACCCCATTGACCATTTCTCTATTTGACTGTGCCACTGGGAGACCGTATTTACAAACTGAGGTGTGGAACTATGGATTTTTTTAATCTTTTGTTATTTCACATTTAATTTCAGAGTACAAACATTGTTTCATATTTGTTGAAATTTGCCTTATGTCTTAGAGAACATAATCACTACTATGTCTTGTGTGTTTGTAAAGGGTTTGTATATTCCAACTGTTCTATATATGGGTTTATAAATATCTGTTAAATGTGTTACCTTGTTGTAGAAATCTTCTATATCCACAGTAAAGTATAGGATATACCTTTTATTATTTGTGACCCTTTTCTTAAAACCTGTTTTATTTGCAATTAATACAGGTACAGAAGGTCCACATTTGTGGAAATGGAATTTCCTTTTCAATTCTTAAATCTAGTCACCTTTTTATTGAGACAGGGTCTCTCTATGTAGCCCTGGGTAGCCTGGAACTCACTATGTAGACCAGACTGGTCTCAAACTCACAGAGATCCACCTGCCTCTGCCTCCTGAGTGCTGAGAGTAAAGTTATACACTATCATACCTGGCCCCATTCAATATTTTAGATGACATTTTATTTGATTATTCTTTGTGTCCATGTGTGTGGTAGGGGTACATGCATATGTGTGTGGACATGTGTGCTATTGTTTATTTGTAGCAACTGGTGTACAGTGTTAAGGAACATGTTTTCTACCCGGTGGGTCCTGAGGATCAAACTCACCTCTTGGTGAGGGTTGATGGTTAGAGCCTTTACCTCCCGAGCCGTCTTGCCCATCCTCCCTACACTCTATTTTCTTTGTTGTAATTTTTTAGAAAATATTCTGCCAAAAGTATGAATGCAGTGATTTGTTTCTGAATTTACTAATAAGATTTATATTTAGCAGTAAGGATAAGTTGTCTAAATACTTTTTTCCTTTTTATATGTTTAAAATCTTTCATATACAGTCTGTTGTTTGTAGTTTACCTATAAAGTCTCTATTTACTGAATATATAATATATGCATATACATACATACATACATTCATACATACATATACACTTTTGCTAAACCATTTAGAAGAACTTTCAGACCTAACCATATTTCATCCTTAAATACTTCTTCAAATATCTGAAGACAAGGGCATTGGTATTACTGCAGTATTGCCATGTAAAATATTTTACACATCAAGTTTTCCTCACAATGCCCTGTGTTACCTTCATTTGTTTATATCATCATGCATTACATTTACTTATCATAAACTCTAAACTCTAAAATAATATTTGTCTGTATTCTGATTTTAATTTTTCATGACATTGGCATTCTTGTGTCTAGGTAGTTGTCCTGTATTTGTCCACAAGCTGGGCTTGTCTGATTGGTTCATTTTACCATGCATAACTTAGATAGTTGTAGCCAGAAGACCACCTAGTTGATGCTCTGACCTTCCATCACATTGCCTGAGGATGTGCCAGATGGTAGTTTTATCACAAGGATCTTGATGCTTTTGGTAATTTCGTGGATAGCTAGGCAGGCACCTTTTTCTTATTCTTTCATATGTAGTTTTAGCCTTTGGGACACACATAGAATTATAGGTTATATTTAATACCATATCTTTCCTCTTGGCTACCTCTTTGCAGAAGCAGTCAGCATTAAAAGGGGTTCTCATATTTAATCTGTCTTCATGTTTTCCTGCTTCAAAGTGTATATTTAGATTGGCTGGTTGTCAGGAATTGTTTATTTGTTTTTGTTTGTTTGTTTGTTTGTTTGTTTTTTAAGGAGCCTTATGAACAGTCTCTTTAATACACTTTTCAAGGAGGTTGGTCATTTTTTCACTAATTTGGGTAAACATTTCTCTTTATTTTATTTTGTGTGTATGGGTATTTGGCTTGCATGTGTGTCAATGTACCAATTTCTTGCTACATAGCCTTGACTGACTTGGAACTCCCTATGTATACAAGGCTGATCTGAAACTCATAGCCATCCACCTGCATCTGCCTCTTGAGTTCTGAGATTAAAGGCATGTGCCACCATGCCCTGCCCACTCCTTTTTTCTGTATAGTATATTTTCTTGCATTCCTTAATTTATTATGAATTTAGGGCTCAGAACAATTTCATTATATTATACTGCTGTAGATAAGAAGTCTAAGTTTCATCTAATTAATCAAAGTGCTGGCTAGCTGCATTGCTTTCCAGATGCTCTAGAAGAGAGGTTGTTTTCTGCTCTTTAAGTTATTGGCACAATTGAGTTCCTTACAAAGGTAAGAGTAAGAGCCCTGTTTTCATGGTGGATGTCTGCTATGGGTGTTCACAGCACTTGGAATTCCCTCATTCTTGCTCTTCTTTCACTGTCTCCAAAGCCAACTGCAGGCCGAATCTCTCTCACACTTAAAATCTCTCCACTTCCTATTTTCATCCATCCTCTCTCTGACTCAGAGAGAGAAAGGGCTTCTGTGTTTACATATACATCCAATCAGAGTATGCCAGCCAATGAATCCAGAGGAAATTCTTCTGCCTTGAAATCCATAACCAAATTATGGCTGCAGAGTTCTTTTACCTTGTAAATTGATAGCCCGAACTATGGTGCGAACTCCTTTATGTAGCTGTTATTCTGCTCTCCACACATTGCAATATAGCAGCTAACTAAAACCCAGTGTGATCATCCATTTTTTCATTCAACCAACATAGTTTTAAAAACATACATTAAAGCGAACATGTGTTATATTACAGACATTGTACCAGGTGCTGATACTGCAAAAAATAAGATGTCTAACTCACTCACTAAAGCCAGAAACTGGTTTGGTAAGTTCGGTAGGGATTGGCACACAATGCTGGAAGACGTTGCAAGGGGCCTAGATGAGAAGTACCAGGATGGATTCTTTTGTGTGGATCAATGTCTGTGCTGGGTCTTACCAAGTAGTCTTAATATTAAGGTGGGAAATAGTAAAAGGATGTATTAGTTTTCTGTTTCAGTGGTAAAATACCATGACCAAAAGCAACATAAGGAAGGAAGGTTTATTTTGGTTTAAGGTTCCAAAAGGATAGTGTCCGTAATGGTGGGGAAGGCGTGTCAGCAGGCAGCTGGAGCAGGAGGGTGGCTGATGACGTTTTGTCCAGACATGTAGGAAGCAGAGAGAGCTAGAAGGAAGTGGGGAAGGACTATTAACAACCCTCAACACTCACCCCTAGTTATTTGCTTTCTCCAGAAAGGCTGTACCTCATAAACGCTCCGTAACATTTCCTGAAATTCAGGAGGCTGGCCCTGAACTCTCAAACACTAATCCTGCCCCAGCCCCCCAAATTGCTATGATTACAGGCATGTGCCACCATACCCATAATATTTCCTAACAGTAGCAACCAACTGGGGACCAGGTATTCAAATATAGAGTTCATTTCTCATTTGAACCATCGTCCCCCTCCACAAAAAATGGAGACTACTTCAAGTAGTGAGACTGCAGTGGCCAAAAGTATAGAGCTCAAGACAGCCTGTTCTTTTAGAGGGTACAGCTAACAGGAGCTAAATCTGCAAGTCGAGTAACTTCCGGGGATGTAGGGATGAGCCTACTGAGTAATGAATATGGAGACTTGTGTTCTTTACTAAACAGTTTGCAGATAAATCAGTAAGAAAGTCAGTAAAAACTTTTAAGGAAAGTCGAGTTTGGTGGCACACTCCTTTAATCCCAGCACTTGGGAGGTAGAGGCAGATGGGCTGCTGTGAATTCAAGAAAACTGGTCTACAGAGTGAGGTCCAGGCTAGCCAGGGCTACATAGTGAGATTCTGCTAAAAAAAAAAAAAAAAAAAAAAAAAAAAAAAAAAAAAACCCAAAAGTAAAAAAAAAAAACCCCAACTCCAAAATAAAAAAAATCCAAAAAATACAATAACAACAACAACAACTAAACACACCTTTAGGGAGAGTGCTATGTTCACAAGTATACTCCAATTCCCTGACTTCTGCTTGAAGAAGCCAGTATTTGTTCCATCTTTGTAAGTATCTTTATTTTGGGTCCTAGTATTTGTATTTGCTTGCACAGGTCAGGTATCAAAATGGTGGACACTCTGAAATCTCAGTATTGCTAAATTCCTCCTAGTTGATTGGGAAAGCCAGTAGCATGAACAAAGAACTTTGCTGCTCTTACCACCCACCCACACTTTATAGAAAAGAGATTCTTCTCTCATACAGTATATCCTGATTATAGCCTCCCCTCTGTCTACATCTCTCAGTTCTTCCCCTACACCCTGGATCCACTCCCTTTATGTTTTTAATTAGAAAAGAATAGGCTTCTAAGAGATAACAACAGAATGTAAAATAAAATACAGGAAGAGAAAACAAAAGATATCATATCAAAGTTGGACAGGACAAACCAACAGAAGAAAAAGAGCCCAAGAGAAGGCAAAAAGAATCAGAGATCACACACTCAGGAAACCCATAAAAACATTAAAAAAAATTAAAGCCATAATATATAAGCAGAGAACTTGGTGTAGACCTGGGCAGACCCTGTGCATGCTGTTTCAGTTTCTGTGAGTTCATATGAGCGTTGCTCAGTTGATTCAGAGGGCCTCAGTCTCCTGGTGTCCTCCATCTCTTCTGGCTCGTCCACTCTGCCTTCTCTTCTGCAGTGTTCCCTGAACTCTGAGGGGTGGGATTTGATGGAGACATCCCATTTAGAGCAATATGTTTCAAGGTCTCTCACTCTCTATTTAATGTCTGACTGTGGGTCCCTGTGTTTGTTCCCATCTGCTTGAGGTGGAAGCTTCTCTGATGATGGCTGAGCAAGCACTGGTCTATGAGTACAGGACCACATCATTTGGAGTCATTTTGTTACTTTTTTTAAAGACCAGTAGGAAGGGTCCTGTGGAAATTCCTAAACAACACAGGCTGTTGCTAAGACAATAAGTTGCTCTCCACAAACTGACAGCAAGGCCCCATTCCTGGAGACAACACCAACACAACTCATTGAACATGGAGAGATTTAGCTGGTGCCCACATAGAGTCTTCAGCACTGTGTTCTACTATCTTTTGTATGGGAAGGCATTTTGTAGGCTAACCGAAGGAGAAATGTATATAGCAACCCAGCCCCAAAACCTTTGATCTACAGTCTATTTTGGCTTCAAGATACAATAGTGCAATCATGGCCCAAAGCTTGTGGGAGTAACCAGTTAATGTCTGGTTTGACTGAAGAATGACTCCATAAGATGGAACCCTTACCCAGTACTGCTTAGGTGACCATGAAACAGAAACTAGATAGCTCAGGGACCTAGGGTAAAAGCAGACGATGCTGGTTTTCATTTGTTTAAGTACACTGAAATTCGAAGTTGACTTGGGGACATAGCTATCTCCAGCCCATAAAGTGTGCTGATGACACAAGAAAGGCAGAATTCAGTCTCATCTTTTACTATCTTTAAGTCTTTCAGGTCTATGCTTGGATCAGTGCTCTTGTACTTATTGAAGGGGCATCACATCAACAAGAGGCCTTTTGGTATTACGACCCTTACCATGAAGGAGAGTTTGTATTGTCGCTTCACTACATATGTGAGTTACTGCCCATTGAAAAGGATGGATCCAGGAAACATCCACTTGGCTGGAGTTACCAAGTCTTCCCCTCTTCCTCTCCCACATCCTATCCTTTCCCTTCTGGCCTGTACTTACCCTCCTCTGCCTTTCCTATGATTCAGATCTCTCAGCTGGTCAGAGGACAGTGCAGGACAGAGGAAATGCTCCAAAAAGAGATCATGGGCCTTTGAGGTATTTGGTGACCTTTTCTGGTGCTCACTCATAGATGAGATACTCCTTTCTTCTACCATGTAGATGCCTTTCCTGGCTGGTTGGCTCAGCCCAAGGTGGTAAAGCCTCCAGCTGAATTTACAGGCCTATTAGAAAGCAATCCTACAGCAAAATTACGGTCAATCTAGTCCTGGGTCCAGCAGCTTATGCTGTAGAGAGTAGGACTATGACTTGAATCTTCCTATGTGGTCAGTCTGTGTGTGTGTGTGTGTGTGTGTGTGTGTGTGAGAGAGAGAGAGAGAGAGAGAGAGAGAGAGAGACAGAGACAGAGACAGAGACAGAGACAGAGACAGACAGAGACAGACAGAGAGACAGAGACAGAGAGAGAGAGAAACTGTGTGTGAACTGTGTGTGTGTATGCACTGTGTGTATGTTTTTAACTTTAAATTTTTTGTTCTTGTAAGAGCAGGAGCCAAGGGAAATGGCGGATCAGAGGGAGGGGAAAGTCAACAGGATTCCTATAAGGCCTCTCGCCCTCCAGTCCCTAGTTTCTTAGCCCCTTGCTCAGAAAGCACTTTCTTGGCCTTTTTTAGAGGTTGGAAAGGTTCCAGGGCCATATCAATAGGCAGACAGGGAAAGAGTTTTTAGCTGTGATTTGTAATCTATGTCTACCCAGAGGAAAGTGTAGGTGGAGCCAATCAAGCACAAGAGCTGGGGCGAACCCATCAGTGGAAAGCCAAGAGTAAGTGCCAGCATATGTCTCCTGGCTGGCACAGTGCCTGTACTTTTCACAAGAAAAAGAAAGGCACCTTGGTTCCACTGCTTGGGGGCACTGTCATAAAGAGGAAGACTTGGTGGTAGGCTCCCACTGGCAGGAACTGCCAGGCACATATGCCTCACCACCATAACCTCTCATGTGTTCCTGTGAGGAAAGGAACCACCTGGTCCGGCATGCCTGTAGCTCTCAGGATTGGATACATTGCAGATCTTTACAAAGGATACCAGTGTCAATAGCCTCAGTGCCTACGTCACTGGCCATTGGCTAAGCCCCATTGCTTAACCTGCATGCTGCTGCCTATGTTGCTATAGGGCTTTTAGAGTGCCTACTGGTCCTGTGGGCCATGCTGGTATGCAGACTTCTTTCTGGGTGGTGCCTCTGACTCACATTGAGAGATCTGATTTGGCCTGAGTCTGCTCAGCCTAGCTGTCCTTGTCACTGTCATGCCTAATGTCTGGCATTTGGCAGAAGGCAAATGTCATTGCTGCCGAGGCCTTTTAGACACAATTTCCTCTGGAGGACAAATGGCAGTCACTCCTTTCTCTATCCATACCAAGGGCATGCACCTCTGTTATGCTCACTGAGCTGAGAGCTATGGGGCAGTGCCTTTAGAAGTGATGGGTTTTTCTATAATACTAAGTGTGTTAAGGACAATGCTGGTGTTTTCTTCAATATGCCCAACATTTGGTCTTCATTTGTACCTCCTTGGAAGTGTAGGCCACACTGGGAATGCACAGAGCTTCAGGACACATTTGAAAGTTACCCTTCCAGTGCATTTGTACACTATACTGTGGACTGTTTGGATTGAGAAAGAAGCATTCTGTTCATTCTTTACTGGGAGACAGGCAACAGTTCAAGCTGGTGAGACCAAAACCAAACACGCAGACAGGAGCCACTCCTGTCTGTCACTGACTGTGGGATGTCTCCGAATCTCTGCTAGTTTTAAGGGCACCACTTGAACTCTGGGAGATAAGAGGACAGAAAGTAGTTCAGGGATCTGGACAAGCAAGTAGTGGAATGTCCCCTTTCAATACCACAGGTTCTTTTAAAAAATCCTTTAATGTGAACTCTTTTGTGGGCTTTGTCCTACTTTTAAAAGACACACTAAAGTGTACCTCGTACTCTTTCTATTTCTTTCACTACAGATATTTTTGTGTGTGCACATTGACACTTTTATCTACTTGAAGAATAAATTATTTTGTCTGATTGGTCCATATTGTCTGTTTAAGTTGACATTTATTTGGTATGCTCAAAAGTTCTTCACTAGTATATCACCACAATGTGTTTCTTAACCCTCTTTTTCTTTGCTTGTTTTCTGTGTTGTTTCTCTGGGCATAATTGGTTTGCAAGTGTTTTTGAAAAACAAAAGAAAATATTAGGTTAAGCATATAGTTCATCGATAGAAAACATGCCTAGCTTGTATGAATCCTTGGGTTGGCTTCATAGTACCACAAAGCCTCCTAAAACATAAATACAAGACCCAGTGTGTCATATTGCAAAATATTCTATTTGGGAAGAAAATTTAAATCTGTTCAGCAGATTAGTGTAACTTTTACTAAGGCTTCCTATGGGATTTTAAGTCTAATTTCTTTTAAATAGCATCTTGCTGTGGAATCCAGGCATACCTGGAACTCTCTACAGTATCCAGGTTGATTTCAGACTCCTGATCCTCTTACATTTAACTCTCAAGTGCTAGGATTCCAGGCATGTGTTACCACACCCTGCTTAAAATTCATTTTTTGTATGTGAAATACTAGATTTTTAAAGAGCTAAAGGTAATTTATTTTAAAATTGTGTATATAACCTCATAATTGTGCTGATACATAACTATCAAGTATGTTTATTTCATGTTTTATAAATTTAAAGTATAAGCTACTAGTTCTGTCTAAAACATGTAGACAATGAATTATCATACCTATTTTAAGAGAGCACAGTTGACCCTCTATTAAAGGCTCTGAGTCAGTGGATTCAATTAGCTCCAATCCCAGATCCACAATGTTCCTTTGTCCTTGTAGTTGTTCTATACTTTATTAGTAAATCTGTGATCGGTTTACTTGTAGACTTTTCTTTTATTTGACAACTTAACATAACAACTGTATACATATCATTCATATTGTTTTAGGCATGATAAGTAATCTGTGATATTTATATGTGAGAATGTAAACATGCATGTCATTTATATGGAAATGCAATGGCATTTTATATAAGGGAATTAAGTATCAACAGAGTTTGGGATCCATTTCCTGGCAGATACTTAGGGAGATACTTGAACTTTGGTCTGCATCATGATCCAGTAGGCTGAGAATATATTTGGATATCTTTGAAAACAATTGGAAAGACACTCAATATCCTCTATTTGGAGAATTGTTGATTAAATTATAGAATCCTGAGGTATACTATTATACACATATCCAAACGAGCATATGAAATCTAGGTGTGCTACATATGAGATACTAAGTAATGAAAATATTGTGTAATATGTAAACTCATTTTTAATAGCAAATGGAAAAGCTTGCACATTTGTCAATATATCTGTTTATGATCGTTACAAAAATGTGGAGCATGTACTCTAGACTACATCTGTCAATCTACAGAGACTGGGAATGGATCTTATTGGAAAAATTACTAAACTTTCTTTCTTTCTTTTTTTTTTTAGACAAAGAGTCTCATTTAGCCTAGACTGGCTTTGAACTCCTAATCATCCTGTCTCTACTTTCCAAATGATGAGATTACAGGCGTGCCTGCACCATCACAACCAGCTTCCAATATTGTCTTTATATATTTTATATTTTATTACTATACCTATGTTAAAATAATTTTTATAAAACTTTCAAACATGTATGTAAAGAAAGAAATCATAAACTTGGAGAGAGTTGGTATACACTCTGGTTACACTAATACACATACAAACATGTATAATAGCTAATTCATTAGCTATTTCTAATAACATATCCAACAGTCTTGTCTTTTAGTACAAAAACATGGCTTAAACAAGTGGTCAAAGAATAGGCAGGTCACAGAAGACAGAATATATGTGGTCCACCATGAATAATGACTGTGCATGCTTTACTGGAAGTTAAACAGTGATTAAATCTGTTGAGATCAAACTAAACATTGAAAGAGGAGCCACTCATTTCTGTCAAAATTCAACTACTGTGGAACTTCTCCTAATCTGTATTAACCATATCATACGAATTGCCATTCAGCAATGGAATCATTAAATAAATTAACATTGTCATATGAAGTAATATTTATGAGACCAATGAAATATTGAGGTATGTCCATTTTTATAAAGAAAGCTCATTAAGTGAGCGGCATGGTGGTACACACCCATGATCCCAGCACTTGGGAAATAGAGACAGGAGGGAAATCCCAAGTTTGCAAATTCACTCTTAGTTCATTCTGTTTGTAGTAGTCAAAATTCTTGGGAGATGGCTCAGTGAGTAAAAGCGCTTGCTGCATGAGTGTGAGGCCCCGAGTGCGAATCCCCACAAACCAGGTATAACTAGGTGTGGAACCACACATCTTTAATCCCAACACTCCTACGGCAAGATGGGAAGTGAAACAGGAGAATCCTTGGAAGCTTGCGGGCCAGCTAGCCTGGCATCTGCACCTGTGAACAACAAAAGACCCTGTGTCAGACAAGGTGGAAGGTGAGAACCATCCATCAGAGATTATCTTCTGACACCCACACGCACACCATGAGGCATGTACATTCACATGAATGCACGCGCATATACATATGCATATACGCGTGCACACACATATACCCTATATATATATACACAAAAAGATTTGAAGCATTTTAACAGTATCGACATCTTTACATGTATGTATTCGGACCTGTGTTTCATTTGTGGAGTTTATGAAAGTGGTCCTACATATGAATAAATTGACTTAACTGTTTTTCATTAACTGTAATCACATTTAATGCCATTCAGCAGAGAAATAATTTAATAGATAATATTGTTATATAATATAGCATTATGAGACAACTGAAATGATGAGGCGAGCTGATTTTTATAGAGAAATCTCATTAAGGGAGCTGGGCATGGTGGTACACACCCATAATAATCTCTGCACTTGGGAAACAGAGGCAGGAGGGCAACTATAAGTTTGAGTCTAGCCTTGAGTTTGTACAGTGATAGTGAGATACCATCATAGAAAGAGAGAAACATCTAGAACTTAAAAATTAGTAAAGAAGTATATAAATGGATGATCTCATGTATATTTTAAGCTTCAAATGTAAAATTTTTATTGTAACCACTGTGTATGTGTACATATATTTAAAGGCTTAGACAATGGCAAAGAAGTAATTGATACCGGTGCTTTCATCTGGAAATGGAGGGAAGACTGAAGACTGGGAAAAGCATGGTGACGAGAGGATTGTTAGCTGTGTTGTTTCAATACAAATTTTCTAAAGAATGTGAGAGTTAGTCAAGGGCAATGAAGCAGCGCTGGGCCCAGGTCATCGATGATGGATATACAGAAAAGCAAGAGCCACTGAAGTAGGCATCCCAGCCATCTTCTGGGAGACTATTGTGCTTAGGGTACCAGGAACGTTTGATCCAGTTGCCGCAAAAGACGTTTTCCTTGCATCCAGATGCATTAGGTATTAAGCATTTTCAGATGATATCAGTATCCTATGATCTGTTTCTCTCATGACCTGCTTAGAAGGGAATTTCTAAATATCGTCTTCTGAACACATGTATTTGACCTGTATACTTCATTTCTCATTGTAAATGAATTTCCTTCTCTTTTTATATCTTTCAGTATTATGATGTAATGACTGTGATTTCACCTCCAGAATTTGGATGACTCTAGGACATGGGCAAGATCAGGTTGTAGACTTCTAGGACTGAAGGCCATGGTGTGTGTGGATCATGGTAAACTCACCAAAGCAAGTAATGCCCTTGAGATGATCCTGCAGAAGCTTATCATTGCTCTCTTCTGTTGATACCCAGTCTTTGCTGTATTACATTAAAGTTGCATAAATCCATTAATGTCCAAATAAATTTTGTCTTATGGCAGTGTTAGAGCTGTATGATTATTATCTATGACAGTTTGAGTTTGAAATGTGAATGTTCCATAAAAATCCTAAATATAAAATATCTTGGTCGAAGTGGTTCATATGCCTGTTTTCTAATTTGCTACTTCTAGAATGGCCAGAATTAAACAATGAGTATCCCAATTATAAACATTTATAAGTATTATGTGGCAAAACACACATAGTATGGGAAAACTTTCGTTAGGAGCATTCTTACACTTCACAGAGGGAACAAACTGTGTATTAATTATTCATGAATTGGGGATTTAAGGGTTAAGGATGTAGCCGAGTGATAAAGCCTTTGCCTAACATACGCAAGTCCCTGGATTTAATCCTCCAAACTGCCAGGACCTAAACCGGAAATAGTGTTTGGGAGGAGTGATTAGAGATGCACAGGAAAATTGTGTATGCACTGTAACAACTGCCAGCCAGAAGTATAAGGAGAAGTCTATCTTCTGAATACTAATAAAGGAAAAGTACATTGTTCTAAGTACATACTAAATCTGCAAGCAACATACAAACATGTCTATAGAGTATATAAACATGTTATAGTTCCAGCGGCTCAATATTCTACAGATGATGTCAGTCTCTAAACTATCCAGTGTAACCTGTCTCCGAGTTCAAGTTGCCATCTGAAGAAGTTGAAAATCATAGGAAAGCAATGGAACTAGAACAGCCAAAACGTTTGCAGAATATGTTCTTTTTCCAGTTTTCAAAAAAAGTACTGCAGAAGTACAATGAGCAAATTGGTGTGGGATAGACATATTGAATAATGAGATATTAATCAGCAGCCTAGAAATAAACTCTCGTATTTAAAGACAGCTTCTGAAAAGGTGCCAAGCAATAGTAAAGTATGGTGTTTTGACCAAATGGTATTGTGACTAGTGGGAATCAAAAGGATGAAGCTAAATCCCCACTTTACATAACAGCCAAAACCTAACGTAAAATATATCAAAGGCATCAATGCAATGGTTACATATAAAATTCCTGGAAAGAAATGGGAGTAAGAATTTGTGAGCATGAATTAGCTATTTTAGAACAAGTGACAGTAAAAAAAAAAGTGTGGGTAATTTTTATATAGTACAGCTCCATATGTTATTTTAGCGTAAAGAACACCCTCAGGGGAGGAAAGAGGTGGGTTGGAGAATTCTAGCAGTTCCTACATCTCTGGTATATTAAAGCAAGGGGTATGTCTTCAGGGAGAGGGGGATGGCGTGGAAAGGTCCTTGGGTGCAACAATAGTGGCCTTGTGAAATCCAGAAACTTTGGACGTTAGGTTTGTAAACCCTAAGGGCTGGGTGTGGTGGTTCGTGCTTTAAATTCCAGCAGAGAGGTGAATTTCTGCAAGTTCTAGGACAGCTGCCCATATAGAGACCTTGTCTCAAAAAGGGGATAGAAGTGAAGGGAGAAAAAGCAAGCCTGCACTGGCGTTTGATGACACCCTAGGCAAGAAGGCAAAATGCCCGTCAGTAGGGTTGTAAACAAATGAGGCCCAGGGAACTCCACAGTCCTGGCATTCTGCAAAAATAGAAAGAAATGGGACACTTGGAACCTACAACAAAATCAAACACTGAAGGAGTTTGCTGAACTTGCTGCACAGAATCACAAAGACGGGTCTTACCATCAACCCTAGATGTCACAGGTGCTTTCGATTATGAGCCTCCAAGTCCCAACAGCTCTTCAGTGGCTAAGACTAAACTGAGTCACTTGTGACTTAGATGCAGGTTCACATACGCAAGGGCAAAAACCCTTGGAGCATCTGAGAGAAGCTCTTGGAAGAGGAACGAACTCAACTGTGTGGCTCTGGGGTAGGTGCTAAGATGCAAGAAAGCATGGCGTCTGCAGAGATCCCTCAGAGTGCTTGCCTCATATGCTGGGTCCCCCGACCCTGTACAGATGGCTTTGGTTTGTTGGCTTCTGTAGTCTCACATTTCAGAGACGTTTTTTGTGTGTGTGGAAACAGCCATTACTTGGGAATTTACATTGCCTGGAGAACGCTGACAGAGATTCTGTACAAAGGGGGAACCTAAGTGTCCCAGGCTCAGCCTGCAAAAGTGGCTCAAGGGTGACTCTAGCACTCTCTGTTAGAGAAACCACGGACACAGATTCATTCTAGCTGCAGGCATTCTTAGATCACAGACCTGCCAGCAAAGTGAAATGTGGCTTAGCCTAAATGCAGCCCTCTGGTTTCAACTCTGCAACTAAGAAAGAAAATGGTTTACTGCCCTGCACACCTACTGCTATGCTAGTAAGTTTAAAAGGAAAAGGCTTAGGATGGGAAGTGAAGGCTTTTCATCCTACATCTCAGCAAGGAGGGACTAGTGATATATATATATATATCCATATATATATATATCACTATATATATATCCATATATATATATATCACTATATATATATCCATATATATCACTATATATATAATTGTTATAATTAATTTTCCCTCAATTTTTCCTTCCTTCCTTCCTTCCTTCCTTCCTTCCTTCCTTCCTTCCTTCCTTCCTTCCTTCCTTCCTTCCTTCCTTCCTTTCTTTCTTTGCTTTACATCCTGATCACAGACCCCTCCTCCTCCCAGTAGCCCCCTTCACACAGCCCTTCCCTCATTCCCTCCTCTCCTCTGAGAAGGGTGAAGCCCCCCTGGTGTCAACCCACCCTAGCACATCAAGTCACTGCAAGAGGTCAGACAATGCAGCCCAGTTAGGGGAACAGGATCCACAGATAGGCAGCAAGGTCAGGGACAGCCCCCTTCATCTCATACATTTTCCCTCTTGTCTCTATTTCTTCTCTCTTACTTCCTGCATTTGTCCATTTATGACTTTGTTACTAATAATTTAAAAATATTTTCATGTTTTAAAAATGGAATATAATTTTATCACTTCCCCCTTTCCTCTCTCCAGCCTTTCCTACCCTCCCCAACCCCCTCCTAGGTTGTTGTCCCACCCTCAAGTTGATGCCATCTTTTTCTTTGTTATTGTTACACACACACACACACACACACACACACACACAAAACCTGTTGAATCCATTTTGCTGTTTGTAAATGGTTGGTTTCAGGGCTGACCATTTTGTATTGGACAGCCAATAAGGGGCTCATCCCAGGGAGACGCCAGTAGTTACCCTTCCTCCAGAAGTTCTTAGTTGCCTCTAGTTCTTTGTCTGGGGATAGGGTCCTGTGAAACTTTCCCTCTTTCACATTAACACATCCCTCAATGCTGCCATTGATCCAATCTTGTTCGTGCTCCAGATCCTCAGATGTGAGTATACAACATGGAGTAACCACAGAAACCAGGAAACCATGAAGGGGAACAGGCAGGGGGTTGCTTGAGATGGGACTAGCAAGATAATAGGAAGTGGGAAATGGAATCACAGGGAGGGGATCTAACTGGGGAGGGGAGAGTGAAGTCAACAGAGATAGAGAAGAGGGATGAGGCACAAACAACAGCAAAGTTGTCTGATAAATCTGTAAGGGATCATATTCTTAAAATTTACCTAAGCCGGGCAGTGGTGGCGCACACCTTTAATCCCAGCACTTGGGAGGCAGAGGCAGGCAGATTTCTGAGTTCGAGGCCAGCCTGGTCTACAGAGTGAGTTCCAGGACATCCAGGGCTACACAGAGAAACCCTGTCTCAAAATAAATAAATAAATAAATAAATAATAAAACAAAACAAAACAAAAAAGGATAAAAAAAAATTTACCTAAAATTGTACTGACAAGGCTTTCCACGGGAACCACAGACTAACAAAAATGCCAGTACTAGGTACAAGAAGCATCATTAATACTGTTACTCTTATTACTTCAGCTTCCTAGTTTACCCTACATTATCCTTGCTCTTTCTTTTTATCCTTATTAGGGGTGTGGTTGTTTTGTCCAACTTCCTTTTTAGTCTTTTAAGTAGTTTGCTTTGTTGTGTCCTTACTGTCATATGCTTTCTTCCTCACTGAGTGACATTGGGGCTCGAATGCTCCTTGCATGTTAACAGAAACACATGTTGCAGCATGGGAACATAGGAAATATAAACCTCAGCTTATGGGCCTGGAAAGATAGATCAGAGTAACATTAAGAGCACTTGCTGCTCTTGCAGAAGACTGGGATACAGTTCCCGGAAGTTACATGGCAACTAACAAGTACCTGTAAGTTCAATTCCAGTGGATCTGATGGCCTCTTCCAGCCTCTGCAGGCACTACTACATGAATGTGGTGCACACACACACAGACAGACAAAAAACACCCATATACAGAAAAATAGAAACAAGTCTTAAAAAGCACAAAAACAACTTAACTCCTCCAAAAAGTTCAAAGCCACCAAAACAGAGCAATACCTAGTAGCCAAACTTGAAGAAATAAAGGTTTAATATACAAAATACCTTTTGAGGAATTCAGAATAGTTACCTCAAAGAAGCTCAGTGAGCTTTAGGAAAATACAGAGAAATAATTCAATGAAATCAGTAAGGCAATAGATGAGCAACAACAGGCATTGAAGTCATAAAAACAGAAAAATTCTAAAGGGAAAAATTAAATGGAAAAATATCTAATTGCATCAAACCTGATTAAGTAAAGAACAGGATATATGATCTAGAGAACGGATTATTTAATTAAGTTTGGCTAATTTAAAACAGGGTCTCGTGTGCTCCAGAATGGCTTCAGATTTTCTGTGTAGTGGAGGCTACCCTTCAATCCTTAGTCTCCTGCCTTTGCCTCCCAAGTGCTGGCATTACAGGCATATGCCGCCACACTTAGTTTACTCATCAGTTGAGTTTCGGTAAGAGAAAACTTAATGCGAAGGAATGAATTAAATTTACAAGATGTAGTGGCTCTTCCTGATTGTCCACTTGACTGTATCTGGAGTGAACTACAATCCAGAATTAGAAGGCCCACCTGTGATCTAGATCTTGAGGCTGGAAGACGTAAGTTTCAGGTGTGGTGGTACGCACGCCTTTAATTTTGGCCACACCTGCTGCTGGACACCTATATAAAGACATTGGAAGGAGGAAGATTCTCCCTTCTTCGCCTGCGTGCCTTGTGGGACTAAGCAACTGCTAGATCCTTGGACTTTCATTCACAGCTGCTGCTCACCATTGTCGGGGAGTTGGACTACAGACTGTAAGTCATCAACAAATTCCCTTACTGTATAGAGACTACTCATAAGTTCTGTGACTCTAGAGAACCCTGACTAGTACAGGAGATATATGAGGCAATCATCCCAAGTGCATATATTTGCATTTGAGGTTTTTTTGTTTTTTAAAGATTTATTTATTTTATTTATATGGGTATACTGTAGCTGTCTTCTGACACACCAGAAGAGGGCATCAGATCCCATTACAGATTTTTGTGGGCCACCATGTGGTTGCTGGCCTCTGGAAGTGCTCTTAACTGCTAAGCCATCTCTCCAGTATTGGAGGTTTTGATGAGATTTGAAAAACAAAAAGGTCAACTGATAGAAAGCTCTCTCAGAAACCATAGGCTTCCAAAGGAAAAGTCCAGTTCCAGGTGTAGCACACTTGCCTTTGAGCTGTTGCTCAGGGCTTCTCCCCAAACAATAAGGTTATTACTATTTCATTTGCTTGCCCACCAGAACGTGAGGGGTAAGACATTATTAAGACAGCACACATTTGGTCACAGGACTCAAAGAGATCAAGATAGTACTGAATTGGAAACCTCTTCCCTGGTGGCCAGCTTTCATAGTACTGCAAGGTGCGAGGCAGGTTGCCAGGAAAGAAAAGGTATTAATATCCTTACTTAGCTCTGAACCCTTTGAAATACAATATGACTCACCTGGCAAGATAAAACCTTTTGTGCAATAGTGACATTAACATGTTGAGGGGTAGTTAACAGCTGTCTCATTGGGTTTAAGGCATGCTCAGGAGGGAATCATACCTAATACTGAAACTTGGCTAAGAACTCGTGGCTCGAGAGGTTATAGACTCTAGAAGAGAAGGTACTAGTATCCTTTACTGGATTGATATAGTATCTGCCATCTATATAGTTATTCTTTTTTAAAATAGATTTTTAAACGTTTATTTTCTTGCATATTAAGCATTCCTAAGTAAAAGTGGAAGTTCGTGATGCTCCAAAACACAAAAGGTTTTCAAAATCACACAATACCACCATAAGAAAACTCCATAACTGTGCTCATATATAGAGCTCAGATAAAAACACTAGGCACTGAAAATAATGTGTAAAACTATCCCCAATCCAAGTGCACCAATTTTATACAGTACGTAAATAAATTTCATGGTTGAGCTTAGGGACCATTACCCAGACTCATAATATGCAAATATTCCAAAAGAAATTTAAAACACTTCTGGTCTCTTCATAAGCAGTGCACATAAGAGATGCTTACTCTGAACTAGTTTTCTTTGATAAACAGGTGTCTCTATAACGGTCAATATTCAATGTTCCTACATTTTATATGCATTCTCATTTCTGTAAGCTCCACAGGCATGTATTACTGCATAAATACGTGATCACAAAGGACATAATAATGTGTGTGTCTCTATAATCTTCCTCTCCCACAAACCAAGGTGCCTTTCAGCACATTCTCCATCTTAAGGCCTTTGATGGAATAGTAAGTTATCTAGTATGTCTTCCCTGGGACAGTAGTCTGGCAGTCTTCAACCATGAGAAATCACCCTCAACCTCATGGCATGAGACAGCTTATAGTGACTTAGGTAAAATATAGGAAGCCCTGCCTTGGAAAGCAATCTTTTCTTTTCTTATATTCTCCTCTGGCAGAGTAAAAATCTTTTTCCAGATACCTCATCTTTATTCATGATAATTACATTCATTAAGCTTAAAGAAGTTTCAGAACTTGAAATTTGTCCGAGTTCAGTCTTATGGTCTCTCTGCTTGCATTTGCTCCACTTATTGGTATGGCATCTGAGGCATAGAAAGTGACTGAGTCTTATGACACCGCAATCTCTCCTGTATTCCTTAATGGGCATGTGACCACCTTTATGATACTCAGACCAATGTGTCACATTCTGCAACACCCCCAGGGCATGCTCTCCCAGAATAGCTCACATCAGTGACTCCAGAGCACAGCTTGGATCCTTCAGCATTTCACACAGTGACGTCACTCCTTTGTTCTTCAAGGGATTTTCAACCAATGAGAGATGTTTCACCTTAGAGTTGATAATGGAAGTAGCAATTATATCACATGCCTCACTTGAGATGTCACCTTTCCCCAACAACAGCTCCTCCACTTTGCATGTTGAACATTTCAGAGCTGAGCACAGCATTTTAACCACATCATTAGAGAGATTAGTGCCATACAGGTTCAGGTATTTCAAGTGAGGTAGGTGAAGAAGAGTGTGAAATAAAGAACCATCTCCAAAGTTAGTTATGAAGGACCACAACAAGCTGTGGAGCTTAAAAACAGTCAGAGGCACTGTAGGAGATAGAGACATCGAATTACAGAGATCCTGTGTGGCCTTTTTATTGAAATGACAACTGTCCAGATCCAACACATGCAAGTTCTGTAAAACATTGCACAACATAGTCCAATGTGCGACTACAATTTTTTTGTCTAGTTTAAACGTTTCTAAGTCACCATATTCTGGGTCATGGATTTCTGAAAAAATGCTCTTTTGTATATGCAGGTGAAGGTTTTTCAATTTTGGAGCACACTGCAGACAGTATTGAGTTGCTGACAAACCATCAACATCACTAATATCAACAGTAATTTCTTCAAATCGATCCATCACTTGTCTTTCCTCCTGGTTGTCAAGTATACAGAAGAACAAATCCCGGGGATGCACCAGTTTATCACTGCACTCTTCTTGACTTAGACTTTTAATGTATCTAATGATTTCCTGTCTTACCTCTTTGGTTGATACAAAGCCAAAGCATGGTTCAAGCAAGGAGGCGACTTGCTCAGTGGCCATTCCAAAAATAATATCCGTGTCTGGAACCATTGGTTCTGTTTATGAGCATAGATTTCTCCTAGAAGTTGAGGTAGGCTTCCAATAACTGGGTGATGTGTGTCTTTGTCTTGTTTGAGAAAATAGAACAGGGTAGCAAAGTACCACTGTAGTGTAGAATGATAAAACACAATGTTGTTCCCTTGTTTCTGGAAAAATTTCATACTCAGCCACACTGCCTTTTCTGAATTAGCTATCCCATTCCTCCTGAGGTCCCCAGAGTCAAACACAGACACCTGTTTCCACATTCCCTCTACAGTCAAGGTGCACAGTGTCTTTAATCGGGCCCTGTTCTGTTTAGATGGATTCCTGGCATATGTTGATTTGAATGCGCTCAACATAAATACTATCTAGACAAACGCTACTGTTTGACCAAAACGTTTTGCTACATCTCTCCATTTTAAAGAACTACAGATCATCCAGCATAGATAAGGACTTCTACATAAAGTGAACAATGGTTCGATGCTCTTTAAATTCTCAAAGACTTCTATACCTGTATGGGTCTTGAAGAAGGACACACAGTAGAATTTTATAATCTGTTCAGAGAATCCTGGAATAATTATCTCCCTTGGATATTGCAGCAAAGGAATAATTTTTGAAATACTTGAGTTTCCCAATTCAAGAAGCAGAGAACATTCTGGGAGCATTATTTTCTGTAGCAAACTACTCAAGACAATTTGTGTTGGCAGCCTCTTCCTCCAGTCATTGCACAAGTTTGTCCTGAGTTGCGAGTCAAATTTCAGGTAATCAAATCCATCCAGGATAAACAAGATTCTCTTTGGATCAGATAAAATGTCATGTGTCTCTGAAGACTCAGGCAACTTATTTGAGATAAGCACAGCTAAGCTTAACTCTGTAGTTTTGTTAAGTGAGAAGACGGAGAAGAAGAAAACATATCAAAATCGGTTCTGCAATAAATTTCCTGATACCCAATCCAACATTGCTTTTCTTAAGAAAAATAGTTTTACTTCTTCCTCTACAACTGGATACAACTGCAGTGACTGGCTCTGACTCATAATCAAATATGTCGTGCAATACTCTGTACTGGTGTTCTATAATTATGTCGTAGCATCCATCAGGTATATGAGTTTTGGTCTCCAGTGTCCATATGTGTTGAAATGTATTCTTCATAAACTCTTTGTATTTAGTTTGTTTATCTCTCCTTTCTTTGTGAGCCATGGCTGAGAGGTCTTCCCGACTGACCTGTAGAAACAGGCTCACCACCATACCCATGCCTTTCCTGGATAACGTGTGTTCAATTGCATTACCAGGTCTTCTTTGGAAGTGTTCTCAATCTTAGTCCAGGAGATTGGTTTGAGTTTAAATTTCTCTGGCTCTTTCCTGAGAAGCTCTTTAAATCTCTGGAACTCATCACTGAGTTTTTGCAGACACTGCAGCAAGCCATAACCAGATGTATCCATCATCTTGAGACAGTGATCTCAGACTCTAGAGGTTGATAAATCTTTGCCCTGCAATTTCACCACCCAGAATCTATTCCCAAGTAACAACTTCACACATGTTCAAAGAAGTGCCCAGTCCGGACCTGGTTCCATGGGCTGATACTTACCAAAGGACCACAGTATATAGTTATTCTTATACGCACAGGTTAGTTCAGCTTATAGTCCCCATCAGAGAAATGATTTTAAAAATACTGTTTATTTGTTTATTTATATTTATCTAATCTCAAAGTCCTCATCAGAGAAACTTTTTAAAAAATTTTACTTATTTATTTATACTTATCTACTGTATGAGTGCTCTGCTGTACATGCACCTGCATGCCAGAAGAGGGCATCAGATCCCCTTCTAGATGGTCACCAGCCACCATGGAGGTGTAGGTGGAAGTGTAGGTGCTGAGGATTGAACTCAGGACCTCTGGAGAAGCAGCCAGTGCTCTTATCCTCTAAGACATCTCTGCAGCCCCCAGAGAAGCTTCTTTCTGCAGGCTACAGAGGTTAACACAGAGAACCACAAATCATCAACACACTAGGAATAAATGACTGCGGAGTGCCCACCCCTATCTTACCCACTTCCCACAAGGCTCAAGAACTTTGCAGAATAGTTGGGGGGAAGATTGTAAGAGTCAGAAGTCAGGGAGGAAAACTGCATAATGTGTTTTCTGGAAAAGTAAGGTGGGTACACTTGATGCACTTATGAACTATCAACAGGCATGGCTGCTACACAATATGTGCAAAAGATCAGTCTAGTCAATATTACACCATGGATAGAGGAGGGTTCACAAGGCTCCACTCCTGGCTGATGAGTGACAGGTAGTCAGTTTCTCCTAGGGAAGTTAAAGTCTGTTTTTGTCAGAGCTGGGACACAAGGAATACTGACTGAACTCAGTAGGTTTTATAAACAAACACATATATAACTTAAAACATACTTGAAGATGATGGAGAAGACATCTAGGAGAATTTGGGGTGGGATAGTGATGGAGTGGATTTGATAAAAAGTAAAATGCATTCTTGTGTGAAAAGAAAGAAAGAAAGAACATCAGAAAAACTTCCAAATGTGTGTGTGTGTGTGTGTGTGTGTGTGTGTGTGTGTGTGTGTGTGTGTATATATATATATATATATATATATATATATATATATGTATCCATCCAGATACAGGAAAATGAAAAGCCTTTACATTCAACTCCTAAACTACAGATACATATTCAAATGGTCAAAAATCAAGGACAAAGTATGCTGAGAGCAAGAAGAAAGAGAAACGAGTAGCATGGAAGGGCGTTCCAATGAACCCGGTAGCAGACTGCTCAGAAGATGAAACCTGTGACTGGGGTGCTGTCCTTAATGGGACATCTGTATACACTACTTTCTCCTTAGGCTTAGAGAATGGTGTGGGAGAAGTGGGTGGGAAAAAACCTACAGCAAAAGAAAGAAGTGGAATATGGGAGGAGGAAAGCGTGAGGTATGATGTAATCAAATCGATGAAGTGAAAAATTCTATGGAACAGGAGTATTGAACTCAGTGTTTCAGTTTGAATGTGAACCATCCCCTAGAAGTGTACATGTTGAAGGGACAGTCCCTAGTTCAGTGGCACTATTTTGGAGTGTGGTGAAGACTTTAGAAGGTTGGGCCTACCAAGATGTAGCTCTACTGTGCTTTTGAAGTTTTGTGTGCTGTTCCTGGTCCTTTTCCTGCGTCTTTGTGCTTCCTGGTCACTATGAGGTGAACAACTTGCTCCTCTACACCTTTCAGACTCAGTGCTTTGCTGTGTCTCAGGCTTAAAAGCAATGGAGACAGTTAGCTGTGCACTAAGAACCCCGAAACCCGAAGCCAAAATAAATAATAACTAAATAATAATAAATCTTCCCTTCTTCTTTGTTGTTATTTATTTATTAGCCAAGAAATTGAAAACCCTAGCATACACCTAGAAGTGGTCCTGGGAAGAGGAAGAGGGAAAGTGATTCCCAGCAAACAAGGAGTTTGAGACTGCTCCTGCTTTTTTTTTTTTTTTTTTTTTTTTTTTTGACTTTTTAACTTAAGGATTGGCTGTAGATCTTCTGGTAAAATTCTCCTGTGAATCCATCAGGGTACATAACCATTTATAGCTAGAAGGCTTTTTGGTTTTAGTTCAATCTCTTCTTATGGTATGGGTCTGCTTAGGTTGTTGATTTTTCTAGTTCTGGTAGCTTGCCTGAACCTAGAAACCATTTCTTTTAGGGTTTCCAATTTAATGAAGTACAAGTTTTAACAATATCCTTCTATAACCTTTTGAATTTCTTGAGAGTCTGCTGTAATATTTTACTATTTATGTGTGAGTCTGTTCATTTGGATCCTCTCTTTCCTTTGGTTAGTGGGGCTAAGGGTCTGTCAATCTTGTTTATTGTCTCATTCATTGATTCTTTTTATTGTTTTCTTTGTTTCTACTTTGTTGATTTTTGCTCTGATTTTTATTATTTCTTGCTGTCAACTGGGTTTGGATCTGTTTTTTGTTTGATTTGTTATTATTTTTCTAAATTTTGGGGTTGCATTATGAAGTCATTTATTTGTGCTGTTTCTGAATTTAAAAAAAAAAAAATTGAGAGCTCTGTTGCACATACACCTGCAGGTCAGAAGAGGGCAACGGATCCCCTTTTAGACAATTGTGAGCCATCCTGTGCCTTTTGGGAATTGAACTCAGGACCTCTGGAAGAGCAGTCAGTGCTCTTAACTGCTGAGCCATCTCTCCAGCCCCTCTTGCTGACATTTAAAAAAAGAGAAAAATTTATTACAGCATTCTGCCTGCATGTATACCTGCAGGCCAGAAGAGGGCATCAGATCTCATTATAGATTATGAGCCACCATGTAGTTGCTGAGCAGTCACTGCTCTTAACCTCTTAGCCATCTCTCTAGTCCCCTCTCTCTGAGTTTTTAATGTAGGCATTTAGAGCTATAAATTTCCCTCTTAAGATTGCTTTGAATTTATTCCAGAGGTTTTGTTATTGCTGCTGTTGTTGTTGCTGCTGTTGGTGGTGGTGGTGGTGGTGATGGTGTGTATGTGTGTGTGTTTTCATTTAGTTGCAGGAATATTTCTATTGTTTTCTTGATTTCTTCTTTGACCCAATCATCATTCAGTAATGAGTTGTTCAATCCCCATGAGTTTGTATATTCACTAAAGGTTTGTGCGCTCTCAATTTTAAGTTCTATTGCATTATGGCCAGATATAATGCATGGAGTTATTGTAATCATTCTGACGTTTTGTAAAGATATGTTTTTTCCATTAATTTATTTATTCACTTTACATCCCAATCACAGCCCCTCTCCTAAAGTCCCTCCCTCTGCCCCTCCCCTTCTTGTCTTAGAAGGAGGAGATCCCCCCCCCAGTACCAACCCACCCTGAAACATCAAGTCACTGCAGAACTAGTCACATCCTAGTCCACTGAGGCCAGACACGGGAGCCCAGTTAAGGGAAGAGGATCCACAGGCAGGCAGCAGACAGCCCCCCTCCAGTTGTTACAGGATCCATAAGAAGACCAAGCTGCATGTCAGCTACATGTGGGGGATTCGGGGGAGGGACTAGGTCTAGCTCATGTATGCTTGTAAAGATATGTTTTATGTGCTCTGTTTTTAGAAAAGCTTCCATGTGCTGCTGAGTAGAATATGTATTCTTTGATGTTTGATAAAATACTCTGTAGATAGCGGTTAAATCCATTTTATATGGTGTCATTTAATTCTGATGTTTCTCTGTTTAATATTTTTGTACAGATGATTTGTCTGTTGGAGAAAGTAGGGTATTGAAATCACTAACTGTTGATGGATTGATGTTAACCTGTGACTTTTAATCCACTACTACATATTTTCTGAAATTCGATGCATCAGAGTTGGCACATATACGCTTAAGACTGTTCACTGGACTGAAGTGTTCTTTATGTCTTCTGATTAATTGTATTTTAAAGTGTGCAAAACACTGTCCGTAGCAATAGACAAGAGGGTGAAATTAAAGGGATACAAATAGGAAAAGAGAAAGTCAAACTATCTCTATATGTGATGATATGATACTATATATTAGATTTCCAAAAATTATGCTAAAAACTTCCAGAAACAATAAACAAATGCAGCAGCATGCCAGGATACAGTATCAACCTGCATAATCAATAACTTTTCTATACATCAACAAGCATACAGAGGAAGAGAGAATGGACACACTCCCATTTACAATAGCCTCAGAGCAAAAAAAGTAGTCTAGGAATAATAGAGAAAAAGGGAGAAATAATCTTTCACAGGGAAGAACACACCCATTGTTTATCCAATATCAAATGGTCAATTTTGTAAGCAGATACATAAAAATTACATTACATGGTCTGAGCAGGTTGTGTCTATGTATTTAGAAATACATAGTCCTATGTGTGTGAGAGCACACACACAAACACACACACTTAACAACAATTAAAGAAAAAGAGACCATGAGTTTCAAAGAGAGCAATGTACATGGGAAAGTTCAGAATGAGGAAAGAGAAGAAGGAAAATATGTAATTATATCTCAATGTTTAAAAATAGTATTTAAAAATAAGTGATAAATGGAGTACTTCAAGTTGTAGTAAAAAGTTGCTAATTAGTAACATAAAACATATAAAAATATAAATACAGTAATATGAAGGGTTCCAAGAGTACTTTCATTTGTTCCTTAATATTTAATCTTCTAAATATTAGACACCATGATGGAAAATATTTTTTAAAAACTCAAAGGCCACTCCTGCTATGGAAGCAGGTAGGCTGACCGCACATCTTCAGCTCTCCTTCTGCTCCTCCAGATCCCAACCCCCCGGACCCCGTCCCCAGCTCTGGAGCAGAACATCTGCTGTGGACGCCATTTCCTCTCTGACCACATCATCACCAACATCACAAATATCTTCTCCCCCAGCTGTCCTTCCCCTAACTCACTCCACTAGCCCAGCCTCCATCAGCAGCAGTAGGCACCCCCTGAGAACACATCAGCTGGGTAGGCCAGGGAATCGGGTGTGCTGACTGAAGACCATCACCAGTCCCTCGTCTCTTCCACATGCAGCCCCTGGTCTCATCCCTAGCTCTGCAACAGAAGGCCTGCTGCAGCCTTCCTTCCACCCCCTGCCCACATCTCCTTTGGATCTCACAGACCTTCCCCCTCCTTGCCTCCCTCCCCCCACTCTGCCTTATCACAGCCCCAACACCAGCAGGCATCCCCTGCTAACCCACAGGCCACTTCTGCCAGGGAAGCAGGTAGGCTGACCACACATCTTCCCCTCTCCTGTTTCTCCAGATCTAATCTCCCAGTCTCATCCCCAGCTCTGCAACAGAACTGGTACCGCCTTCCCTTCACCCACTGACCATATCGCCTGCAGATCATACAGTTCTTTCACTCCTAACCTCCCTGATCCCACTCCGTGCTCTTTCCCAGCCCCCAACCCTAACTAACCTAAAAACAACAGCTTCCAGAGAAGCATGTAGGCTTACTGCAGATCCAGTATACTAGTCTCTTCCCCAGTGATGTAGCAGACTTTCTGGGGTGACCTCTCTGCAATCTTTACCCCCATTCCAAGGAGAATAAATAAGCAGATTCTAGTAGAGCACTCTGCTTTCTCCCTCCTGTGAACTTCCCCAAAGTCCTGCTCTATCCCCCTTCCTAAGTGTCAACTCCCAATACTCAGAAACACATTGTATCTGAACCTCCAGTGGCTGCCCCTATCAGGTCCACAGACCTGATTTCCTACCAGGCAAAGCACAGCCAACGCACTATTAAAATCCAGAGAGGAAACAGAAACCAAGGAACAAAACACCCATTCAGAGAAGAAAATAACAGATATCAATAACTAGATCTGTAATTATTACAATCTCAGACGCCTACAAGCCAGCATAAAAAAGCAATCAATAACAGCCAGGACAATATCTCTTCACTGGAGCTCAGCAACCCTACCACAGTAGGCCCTCAATATCTAAACATAACTGAAGGCCAAGAAAAAGATCTGAAAACCAAATATAAGAAGATGGTAAATGAATCCCTTAAAGAAATCCAGGAAAACACAGGCAAACAATTGAAAGAAACGAATACATCTGTTCAAGACTTGAAAACAGAAATAGACTCAATAAAGGAAACCCAAACAGAGGGAATTTTGAAAATGAAAAATTTAGGAATTCAAACAGGAACTATAGAGGCAGACTCCAGTACCAGAATGAAAGAGATGGAAAGAGAGAATTTCAGAAATTGAAGGTACAATAAAAGAAATGGATACAGTGGAAGAAAATGTTAAATCTAAAGTCTCCTAGTATGAAACATCTAGGAAACCTGGGACACTATGAAAAGACCAAATCTAAGAATAAGAGGAATAAATGAAGGAGAAGAAGCCCAGATCGAAGGCCCAGAAAATATTTTCAACAAAATCATAGGAGAAAGATGTCCCTAACCTAAAGAAAGAGATGCCTATGAAGGTACAGGAAACTTACCAAATATCAATTAGACTGGACCAGCAAAGAATGTTACCTTAGCCCAAAAGAATCAAAACACTAAGCATACAGAACAAAGAAAAAATATTAAAAGCTGCAGGGGGAAAAGACCAAGTAACATATAAGGGCAAACCTGTTAAAATTATACTTGAGGGGAGGGACTCTGTGAGGGGGGTAGAGAAGGGGGCAGCATTTGGGATGTAAATTTTTTTAAAAAAAAGAATAGCACCCAACTTCTCGGTGGAGATACTAAACTCCAGAAGGGCTTGGACAGATGTGCTGTAAACCCCCAAAAGCCACAGATGCCAGCTCAGACTACTATACCCAGTAAGATTTTCACTCACCATAAATGGAGTAAATAAGATATTTCATGATAAAGCCAAATTTAAACAATATTTATCTGCAAATCCAGCCCAACAGAGGGTTCTAGAAGAAAAAGTCTAACCTAAAGCAGTTAACTACATCCAAGAAAACACAGAATAAAATAAAAAGGGAAACACACACACATACACACACACACACACACACACACACACACACACACACACACACACCACCACCACCACCACCACCAGCAGCAGCAGCAGCAGCAGCAGCAGGAGCAACAGCTGTACCACCACCACCAACAAAATCAACAAAATAACTGGAACATTGGCCATTGATAGCTCTCAATATCAATGCCTCAGTTCCCCAATAAAAAGACACAGACTAACAGAGTGGATGTGAAAACAGGATCAATTCTCCTGCTGTATCCAAGAAACACACATACGCACCAAGGATAAACATTACCTAAGGATTGGGAAAAGATATTCCAAGAAAATGGACCTAAGAAGCAAGCTGGTATAGCCATTTTAATATCTAAGAGAACATATTTCAAATCAAAGCTGATCAGAAGAGATAATAAAAGACACTACATACTTACCAAAGGAAAAACCCACTAAGATGACATTTCAGTTCTTAATATCTATACCCCAAATACAAAGGCACCCAAGTTTGTAAAAGAACACTATTATAGCTTAAATCACATATTGACCCGCACACAAATTCAATACCCCACTCTCACCAATAGATATGCCATCCAGACAAAAACTAAACAGAAAAGTCCTAGTACTAACATGAAAATAAAATGGAACTCGCAGAAATTTACAGAACATTTCGTCAAAACACAATTGAATGTATGTGCCTTCTTCTCAGAACCTTGTGAAACTTTCATTGAGATTGACCACATATTCAGACAAAAAGCAAGACTCAACAGATTGAAGAAAATTGAAATAGCACTCTGTATCCTATCTGACCACCAAGAATTAAAGCTGGATATCAGCAACAACAGAAAGTTTACATGGAAACAGAACAACTCTCTACTGAAGGAACTATGGGTCAAGACAGAAATAAAGAAATTGAAGACTTTCTAGAATTGAAAGAAAATGAATACACAATATACTCAAACTTATAGAACACAAAGAAGCAGGGTTTTTGTTGTTGGTAGTTTTTTTGTTTTTTTTGTTTTTTTTGGTTTTTTCAAGACAGGGTTTCTCTCTGTAGCCCTGACTGTCCTGAAACTCACTCTGTAGACCAGACTGGCCTTGAACTCAGAAATCCGCCTGCCTCTGCCTCCCAAGTGCTGGGATTAAAGGCGTTCGCCACCACTGCCTGGCTAAAGAAGCAGTTCTAAGAGACAAGTTCATAGCACTAAGTGCCTATGTAAAAAAAAAAAAAAAAAAAAAAAAACTTGAAAGATCTCATACTAGCAACTTAACAGCACAGGTGAAAGCTTGAGAACAAAAGACAGGTGGCAAAATGTAATCAAATTCAGTGCTTAAATCAATAAGATAGGCCGGGTAGTGGTGTCGCATGCCTTTAATCCCAGCACTTGGGAGGCAGAGGCAGGTGGATTTCTGATTTCGAGGCCAGCCTGGTCTACAGAGTGAGTTCCAGGACAGCCAGGGCTACACAGAGAAACCCTGTCTTGAAAAAAAATCAGTAAGATAGAAGCAAAGAGAACAATACAAAGAATCAATGAAACAAAGAGTTGGTTCTTTGAGAAAATCAATAAGATTGACAAACCCTTATTCAAATTAACAAAAAGACAGACAGAAAATATTTAAATTAACAAAATCAGAAATGAAAAGGGGTTATAACATCAGACATTGAGGAAATCCAGAGAATCATTTGGGTATACTTTAAAAACTTGTACTGTACCAAATTTGAAAATCTAAAAGAAATGGATAATTTTCTGAATACATACCAATTACCAAAGTTAAATCAAGATCAGACAAACAATTTAGACAGGCCTATATCCCCATCCAGTCAAATAGATGCAATCATTAAAAGTCTTCCAAACAAAAAAAGCCCATGGCTAGATAGATGGTTTTAGCAAAGAATTTTACAAGGCTTTCAAAGAAAAGTCAAAGCTAACATTCCTCATATTATTTCACAAAAGAGAAACATGAACTTCATTTTCTGAGACCTCTGTTACCCTGATATGCAAACCACATAAAGACCCAACAAAGGATGAGAATTTCAGACAAATTTCCCTTATAAACATAGATGTGAAAATAACTGATAAAATACTTGCAAACTGAATCCAAGAACACGTTGAAATGATCATCCAACACAATCAAGTAGGCTTCATCCCAGAGATGAAGGAATACTTTAACATATGTCAATCAATAAGTGTAATCTGCTGTATAAAAAAAAATGGAATGACGAAAACCACATGATCGTCTCATTAGATATAGAAAAGGCCTGTGACAAAATTCAACACCCCTTCATGATAAAAGTCCTGGAGAGATTAGGAATACAAGGGATGCACCTCAACATAATAAAGGCAGTTTACAGCAAGACCATAGCCAACAACAACTTAAACGAGGGAAACTCAAAGAAAATTCCATGAAAATCAGGAACAAGACAAGGTTATCCACTCTCTCTCCCTATCTATTCATTATAGTACTTGAAGTCTTAGCTAGAGCTAATACAACTGAAGGAGATCAAGAAGATACAAATAGGAAAGGAAGAAGTACAGGTATCTCTATTTTCAGATGATATAATAGTATACATAGGTGACCCCCCAAATTCTACTAGGGAACTCCTACAGCTGATACACAACTTCAGCAAAGTGACTGGATATAAAATTAACTCAAAGAACTCAGTATCTTTCCTTTATATAAACGATAAACAGACTGAGAAAGAAATTAGGAAAACAACACACTATTAAACCTGTCCCCTCAGAGCTCAGAGAACCCTGCAGAAGAGGAGATGGAAAGAGTATAGGAACCAGAGGGAATGGAGCAGAACAAGGCCCTCTGAGTCAACTGAGCAAGGCTCATGGGAACTCACAGAGACTGATCCAACAAGCACAGGGCCCATGCAGGTCCACACCAGGTCCTCTGCAGCGATATTACAGCTTACTGTTCAGTGTTTTTATGGGACCCATGACTGTGAAAATGGGTGGATCTCTGATTCTTGTTGCTTCCTCTTGGGATTCTTTTCCTTCTGCCGGTTTGCCTTGTCAAGTTTGATGTAGTCATGCTTGTATTGACTTGTACTTTTACATTGATTTCAATTACAAGACACTTTCCTTAAGGAATTTCCAGTATTACATACAAATTCTTCTCTACCCAAATTATGGCCTAACAATTCAGTCCCTGGGCATCATTGACTTTAGCCAGAATAATTACTTCCTTCCTTCCCTGCTTGTTCAGGGACATGAGGAACCAAGATTGAATAATTATAGTTTCTCTTGGTAGAAGGCATCCTATTCCTTTTGCTAGAAACAAAATTCTCTAGGACAGTAGACTGCAAAAATCACAGGAATAGCAGTGAAAATTGTATTAGTGGATCCCTACAGGTAACAATAAATGGTGCCACTATCATTTCCAGCCCTTAATTTCAGGACCTGCAAATCCTGACTCAGAGAAATAGCACTATATGACTGCCACTGATTCTGAGCATATGTGGTCTTTTGGAGGACCCCATTCTAGTCCTGCACATTACTGCCACATAAATGGCCCTGTAACTGACTCTCCAAAAGGTATTTCATTGTCCTATTAACCATCTGCTACATGATAGTGAACATGATATTTAACCTCAGAGTCAGCCATAAAATTGGTTGGTGTCTGTATCACAGTGTCTGCTTCTATGTCAATTCACTATGAGGCTATACTCATTCTGAGAGATAAAATATAGTGTAGTAGGTCTAGAAACCATGAATATTTGAGGGGCTTCCTTGTTGTCTTAGTTAGAGTTTTACTGCTGCGAACAGGCACCATGACCAAGGCAACTCTTATAAGGACAACATTTAATTGGGGCTGGCTTACAGGTTCAGAGGTTCAGTCCAGTATCATCAAGGTGGGAACATGGCAGCATCCAGGCAGGCATGGAGCTGGAGGAGCTGAGAGTTATACTTCTTCATCTGAAGGCTGCTAGCAGAATACTGGCTTCCAGGCAGCTAGGATGAGGGTCTTAAAGCCCATACCCACAGTGCCACACCTACTCCAACAAGGCCACACCTACTCCAACAGTGCCATATCTTCTAATAGTGCCACTCTCTGTGCCAAGCATATTCAAACCACAGCAAGGCAACTGTTATAAGGACATTTAATTGAGGCTGGCTTACAGGTTCAGAGGTTCAGTCCAGTATCATCAAGGGGGGAGCAGGGCAGCATCCAGGCAGGCATGGAGCTGGAGGAGCTGAGAGTTCTACATCTTCATCTGAAGGCTTCTAGCAGAAGACTGACTTCCAGGCAGCTAGGACTGGGGTTTTAAAGCCCACACTCACAGTGACACACCTACTCCAACAAGGCTACACTTCCCAATAGTGCCACTCCCTGGGCTGAGCTATCACACTCGTGTTATATGCCTATGTCTTTTAAATCTGCATGAACCCCATTATGTATATTCTTACTCCCACTTGATGATAGACTTGTTACGTGTACATGAATATTATACATTTCATGACAAGAAACTAATCACATCACAATTTGGTGGCCCATATTTATACATTGTTTTTATTAAGCCTTAATAGGAGGTCAAGTACTATATCTAGAAAGATGAGCAGTTATCTTGTTTCAAAGGGTCTCCACTATGGAGACTTCAAACGTCATCCTTTTCCTTCGTAGAGAATTTCATCAAGTACCATTGCTTATGATGAATATGATTCACATAGCAGAACAACTTGCAAAACAGTCTATGTCTGTTTCAAAGCTTTTCTTCTCATAAGACCCACGTAAATCTAGCAACTACTTAGATTATATTTACTAAATGGAGAGGTTTACACATTTGGATAAAGAACATTTTGCTTTCCATAGCCGAACAAGAACATGAAGAATTGTACTTCATTTTTGGTTCTTAGAGTAACCAGATAAAATTTGACTCATCCCTGTAAGAGTTTCTTGACATTCTTCACAAACTCATCTGTTGATACGTTTCAGACAGTCAATTAAACTATTCAGTCTGTCTACCTAACTTTAGACTTCTTTTCACCTACACCTTTATACCTTATACCCATAAAAGCCATTCTTCACACGTTATCTGGGTATTTCTGCTTGTCCAAATTATAGAGTTCAAGTAGTCATTTTGTAGTATAGCACACTCCATCGCCAATCATGCTTTGTCAATTATATCACTTTTCCGGCCCTCCTAGGATTTGGTTGTAGACAACTATCTAGAAACAAAGATAGGTGGTAGGAATAGGTCCTGTGGAAAACCAGCATTATCTTGATTGACAAGTGACTCAAGAGGGATTATTCCAATTTTCTCAAAGAATGGAGTGTCAATTCCCTTAGAAAGAGGTGGAAAGGCCAATACTACTGTGGATTATGAGACCATTTTAATTGGAAAGGACTCCATAGAATTTAAGAGCCCAATATCTTTAGTTTCATCAAAGTCCTCACACACATCATAGTTATAGTTACAGGAACTATTTCTTTCCCCAGTCTTCACTTCCACCTTAGACATCCTGGGAGGCTGAAAGTACAAATTTCCTTCAAAGTCACTCAGTTACAAGATGAAGGGGTATAATTCAGCAATTTCAGTCCTATGGCTTTAGGAGGTATCTCCCTTGAGACACATCTAGAAAGAGATGACCTGGTAAGTGCTTGAACCAGGAATTTGAATCCCTTAGATAATTCTTTATTACATCATGTTTTCTAGTGACATTAGTATCAGCAAATATCATTATATCCTTCAGTTTTCCAAAAGCATTCAAACATGTCTTATAAGAAGTCACAGAATTTTCAATAGGCCAGGAAATAAATTGTCTTTCTTCTCTGTACTATTACAAATTGAGTTTCTAACATTTAAAATCTAATTAGGTTAGAAAGTGAATTATAGAAACCAATTCAAGAGACTCATCTTTTTACCAACATAATTGCACTTTAAATAAGAATTTAAACTTGTTATGTTAAAATTTCATACACATATACAATAAGTTTTGATCATATCTACCCATCATTCCCTACTAACTACTCCCAACATATGCTTCTTCCAAATTCATGACTTTTATATACTATTTATATTAAGTTTTAAACAATGCAGTATATCTTAATTATAATCACCTCTACTCTTTCCTCAACTATCCCAGCATCTTCTCCCTTTCCTGTCCTTTTTTCTTCCTCTTTCTGGCTCCATCTCTCTCCTTTCTTTCTTTCTTTCTTTCTTTTTTTTTTTTTTAGAATATACTATCCATCAACAGCCATCTTAGTTCCCTGGCTTTTACAGTCTTTCTACCCCCTCTTCTTCAATGTTGCCTGCATTTAGGGGATAGGGTTGAAAATGTATTAAGTGGAGACAGGCCATCCATGCTCAACTGATCTCTGCTATATTTTGACCAGTTGCAGCCTTCTAATGCACAGAGAAGCTTCTTTGATGGGGGGATGAAATCTACATTTATTAGTATATATAAGGATAAGGATAATATTGTCTGGAAATGGCATTATCTCCATTATTAGGTAAATCCATTGAAACACACACACACACACACACACACAGAGAGAGAGAGAGAGAGAGAGAGAGAGAGAGAGAGAGACCCAGAAAGGCAAAGGCAGCAAGATGACTCAGCAATTGAAGGCACCTTGACAACCCAATTTTGACCCTTTGAAACCCACATAGAAGAAAAGCGAACTGACTCCTGTAAAGTTGTCCTTTGACCTCCGTATGTGTATCATAGCACATTTGCCCCACATAGAAAATAAATGTGTTAAAAAAGAAGGGTCAAGCTTTCTTAAATTCCATATTAGTCCCTTTAAAAGTACCACTGTTGACTCTACTTGCATTGTGAATATGTCACTCTCCACTCCACTGAGTGCTCTGGTTATGTTTCCATCATTATGAGTCATGAACAGGGATCATTATTTTGATTGACAACTCTATCAAAGTTGTATTGAATGAGGGACAGAACATTCCTAAAAGAATGGGACACGAGTCGTGTTAGAAAGTAACATACATAGCAGTAATGTTAGCAGGATGGCAGAACACATCTTCCAATAGTGTTCCCCAACAGCGCTAAGAAGTTGATAGCTATCCAAAAATGAAAGTGTATTTCTGGCTTTTAGATCCAGGTAAAAGGCTGATGAGCCATGATGTAGTCAACAACTGAGGATGGCTGGCTTGAGAAGGCAACTTTCACACAGGTGGCAGTGAATCCAATCATGGTGTTAGTTGCAGACACAGAAGTAGTTTGAATCCTGAGTCGACTTGATCCTGGTCATTTGGTCACAGCCTTCTAAAGAAACACCTTTCCTGCAACCTTGAGGAAGTTCTACTCCCCTGTGCCTTGTATGATAGGGCTGCCAAATGTGATTTTAGCTGTGAAATCTTTAATGTCTGTGTAACTTATTTCTATATCCTCTCACCTGTAATCCTTAACCAGTCTTAATCAATCAAGGTCCTGATGTATATCAGGCTTGCTCTTGCCCAAGAGAAGCAGACTTGTAGACCCATACATGCAGAAGATCCTGAAATAGTCTGATAACTTGGCTTCAAGTCTTCTCAAAGTTGTTTGAGAGCAGTCCTATCTGCCAAAAAATATACCAGTATATGTGACTGTTCCCATCCCCAGAGGAAGTTCATAGATCTTATTGTCATTTATGATAACCCAAATCTATTATTTCCAACCAAAAGCAGGAAACAAGTCTGTAAGTTTTCTTGGAGGTATGTCCACAGATTTCAATCAAAGTAAAGATCATGAAGAAGCCCTGGGTCCTTCGTCCAGATCAATCTATGTCTCATGTATGTCTGAGATCTAGTTACACAAACACAGAAACCTAAGCAGTGACTGTGCAGAAAGCTTTAAAGAAGAAAGACAAAGGATGGGCATACATGAAAATGGTAACAGATTTTACTGTTGACCCTGCAGCAGCTATGATGTTGCATCCATATCACCCAAGTGCTAGTCTGGAAGGAATATTTTTTTCCAGAGAAAACTCTACCTGAAAACATATTCATAAGAAATGAGATAAGTGTTTATAATTGTTAATGTACAGCTACCAAAGCAAGACTACAGAGTTAAAGAAGATAAAAAAATACCACCAATAGAAACTCTATTAAATTATCCTAAAATGAATATCTGTAAATTGTCTATTAAAGGTTTTGAAATAATAATCGTATTTAACTTCTTACTGTCCAGATTGTATTTCTTTCTCTTGTCTCATTACTTCAGCTAGACTTCAAATATCATGTGACATATTCTAATATTAGAGGAAATTATTTTAGTTTTTCTCTACTCAGTATAATATTAACTATAGGTTTTGTCATGCATAGCATTTACTACATTGAAGTATGGTTATTCTGTTCCTGCTATCCTCAGGGATTTTATCATGAAGGGATGTTAAATTTTATCAAAGGCCCTTTTCTGTAACTATTGAGATGATTTTGTGGTATTTGTCTTTGGTTCCATTTATGTGCTCTATCATGTTTACTGATTTATGTATGTTAAAACATCTTGGCATTCCTTGAATGAAAACAACTTTGTCACATATATTCTTTACTGTTGTCAAATTCAGTTTCCAAGTGTTTTATTGAGGAATATATATATATATATATATATATATATATATATATATATATGAACATGTTTGTACCTATATGTACCTACCTCATATACATTATACATATACATGTATGTATATATACACACATCTATACTTTATATGTGTATTATAT
>CM052722.1:12085551-12101959 GCA_028551405.1 Uromys caudimaculatus | reverse complement strand
AGGTAACTCAGTCACAAAAGAAGGAACATGGTATGTACTCACTGATAAGTGGATATTAGCCCAAAAGTTCAGAATGCCCAAGTTTCACTTAACAGTAACCGCTGGACTGAGAGTGAGGTCCCAGATGGAGGAGTTGGAGGAAGGTCTGAAGGAGCTGAGGGAATTTGCAGCCCCATGGAGGGAGCAAGAGAGTCAATGGGCCTAACCCCCCCCCGTCCTCCTAGAGTTTGGACCACCAACCAAAGAATACACATTGATGGACTTATGGTTTGGACCACATATGTGGCAGAGGATGACCTCGATGGCCATCGAGAGAGGAAAGGCCCTTGGGCCTGAGGATGTTAGAGGCCCCAGTAAAGGGGAATGTCAAGGCGGGAATATGGGGATGGGTGGACGGGGGTGGGGTGGGAGGTGGAATTCCCTCCTAGAGGCGGGTTGGGGAGGGGACAGGGGGTATCCAAAGAGGAGACCCGGAAAAGGGGAAACATTGGAAATGTACATAAAGTATCAAAAATAAAAAAGGAAAATAAAAAATAAAAAAAAAGAAAAAAAGAAAAATTACTTATAAAGTTGAAGAAACACCAGAAACAGTAGTACATACTCCTTGCCTATTGGCTATTCAGGCGAAGTGACACTTTTTTATGTTAAAATTATTGGGGATGATTAGCCTTCACATGTACACACATTTATAAGAAGTCATTGTTTGTTTCAATACTTCAAAAGACACCATAATTTTCATTATGTAAGTCCAGCAGTGAGGCAACCAGTGCCAGTCCTGAAAGTTACAAAGCATTCCTGGAAGAATTTTTTGTTGTTGTTTTAACAAAAATCTTTAACTGTGTTTTACAAGGGAAGAGATTTTTTTCTGACCCCCAACTGACCCAGAGTAGCACTCAGAACTGCAAACAGATGTTATCAACCTATATCCACGTTGCCTCCAACAGCATGGGTCTTGTTTAAGAATGCTTTCATTTTGGTTCATTTCATTAAGTTTCGTTTCATTGTCTGCATTGAGCAAATGTTACTATAAGACATACATACCTTTTTTGGGTCAATTGCATGGAAGAGTATAAAACTTAAGATTAATGCTTTAGATTTAGCTTAGGCTTTATAAGCTGACGGTATGGGAAATTTAAGGCATACTAAGGTTTACTACATTTTCTTTAAGGCAAGTTAAATTTAAACAGGTGAGTACACAGTAGGACAGCCGGCTAAGTACATAGTCTCAGATGATTCCAAGGCATATTATCAACTTGATTTCAAGGTTTGGAAAAAGTGCACTCTCTTTGAAGGCAAGATATACTTTCAGAAAACATCTTAATACATATTTAAATCTAGATTCTACACTTGATAGAGAATATGCAGCACTTGATTTTTATGAATGTGACTTCTTCCACTTTCATAGTGATTTCTACTTCCATTTATTTTCATGTAAGTAGCAAAATTTCATTCTTAACTGCTAAATAAAATTTTATTGTGTACTACATTTTTATTCATTTATCTATTGGTATTTATGTAGGCTACTATGAATAGTACAGAAGTAAACATGGACATGATATGTTGGCTTACATTCCTTCACATAATACCCAGGAGTGTTATTTCTGTGTCATGTGTTAGCTATGCTCGTGAGTTTGTTGTTGTTTTGGGTTTTTGGTTGTTCATTTATGTTTTTAAAGAGTTTCCATAGTAGACAAACCAGTTTACATTCCTATCAGCAATGTATATGGATTCCTCTTTCCCAACGTCCTTGGTAAAATCTGTCTGTTGTCTTTTGTTTTCTTGGTGATAGCCATTCTGACGAGGGTAAGGTGAACTATTAACATATTTTAATCTGCATTTTTCTGAATACTAAAGATGATTGAAGGTACTGTGACCAACTTGAGTGTGAAGCACATGGCTCTATCAGACCTTGCCCTTCTCCCCATTCCCTCCGCCTTGCTAAAAACCATTAGATCACATTCCCTAAGCTAGCCGCCAAGGTCTACTCCCTTATTTGGCCACTTCCTCCTCCTGAGGCTGACTACCAAGGTCCAGCTATCAAAGTACTGAAGTCCAGGAATCAAAGGCCCCCTTTGGCTCACCTAATTAGCATGTCCAATTAAAATTAAACACCTCATCCTAACATGGGATTTCCCATTGTACCTTTACAAGCCACCATTTTCCTATGTGTCACATCTGTCTCCTTTCTATCCAGAGGCAGTCCTTTGTCCTTCTCTGGGATAAATACCCCTTATCTCTCTCCCTTGCCCCCTTTCTCTCCTCTTTCAACCTCTATCTCCTGTCTTTGTCTGTTATTCCTTGCCCTCTGTCCCTCTGGGGCAAATAAATCTCCTTTGTGCTGAGAACTTGGTCTTGGGGGTCCTGAGCCAATACTTCTGCTTTTCATGATGAAGACTCTTATAAAAATATTAGCCATTTATATTTCTTACTGAGCTAGTTAGTCTGTGACTCAAACATTAATTGAATGATTTTTTAAATATTAGATGCAGGTTTATTGGGAAGCTGCTCTTGGGCAAGTTTACTGACCTGAAGGAAGGACTGAGACCAGGGAAGTCCCCGTGTGGAGAGAAATGGGGAAGGAGAGAAAGGGCACTCATACAGACAGAAAAGAGAGGAAAGGAGAAGGAGGGAGGGAGAGGGGGTGGAAAAGGGAGAGAGACAGCTTATTGAATGATTTTTTTTGATATTCAAACTTTGTATTTTTTATTTATTCTGGATATTAATCCCCTGTCTGAGATATAGTAAACAAAGATAGGGGTTTCTTTTCATTCTGGTGATCATTTCCTTTTATGCATAGAAGTCTTTCAATTTCATGGAGTCCTTGGAATTACCTAGTCATTTTGACCTCTAACATTAACATTATCTGGAACAACAGAAAATCCTATTTTGAGACCAAGAATTTGTGACCACAAAATAATCAGAGTACATTATTGGAAACTCTTACTTCACCTAAAGGGAAGATATCTGAATCTAATAACACCTTTTCCTGGCACTTCCTTCTTTATTTTATTATTATGGTGTATACACACGATGTGTGTTGGGGGTCATATGTACAGAGGTCAGAGAACAACTTTTAACAAGTCTGTTCTCACCTTTCATGGTTACATGCGCCTGAGTATTGAACTCAGTTCACTCAGTGTGTACAGCAAGCTCCTTTACCTGCTGAGCCATTCTCTTGTATCAGATCCTCTCCAAAATCTGCTGTCGTGTGTTGTGATGATAGCCATTCTTATTGGGCTGTGATGGTCTCTCAATGCTGTCTTAATTTGCACTTCCTTGATGACTATGGATGTTGAACTGATTTTATAAAAAGTACTAATCATTAGTGTATTTTCTTTTGAAAACTCTTTCATTAGCCAAATTGATGACTGACAGTTTGTTTCCTTGGTGTTTAATTTTTGTTTTAAAATTCTGGATATTAGTTTCCTGTCCAAACTATAGCTGGTTGCAATTTTCTTCCATTCCATGGACTGTCTGTGTGCTCTGAGGATAGTTTCACTGGGCAGAAACTGTCATTTCATTTAGTACTATCTGTTCATTCTTGTGGCTAGTTCCTGTGCTGTTGGAATTCTGTTCAAGTTCTTGCCTATTCAAATATCTTGAAGAGTATTATTTGTGTTTATTCTATCAATTTCAAAATTTCAGTGTTTAAATCAAGGTCTTTGGTCTACTATCAGCTGATTTTTGTACAGGATGAAAAGATGTGTATCTTAATTGTAACGATGTGTATCTAATTTTAAATGTTAGGCAGCAGAGATTTGTCAGAGTATTTGAGGACCCTCTCCTCTGTTCCATTGGTCTGTTTGTTTTTATGCCAGTAGCAAGCTGTCTTTGTCACTATGCATCTGTAGTAATTTGAGGTCTGGTATTATGATACCTTCATCTTTGTTCACATTCCTTAGGATTTATTTGTCTATTCATGGTCTCTTGTGGTTCCATATGGCTCCTTAGATTTGTTTTTCTGTATCTCTCAAGTATGACATCAGAATTTAAGATGAGTATTACAATGAATCTGTAGATTACTTTTGTTAGTATAACCATCTTCATTATATTAAATCTTTTAATTCAGGAGTATGGTAGATGTTTCCATTATATAGTGTCTTCTTTGATAGCAAAAGAAGTCAAATGATAGTTATTTGCAAATGACATGATTGTGTTCTTAAAATGTTATTTAGACTCTGCTATAAAACTGAGATCCTATAAATATAGTAAAGTGACAGGACACAAAGTTAATATAAAAAGTAGCCTTTATATATACCAACAATGAACTCACACAGAGGGAAATTAGGAAAACTGTCTCATTCAAAATAGTTCACAAAACCAAAACCAAACTAAAACAAACTAAACAAAAACAGTTCCTAGGAACAAATTTAACCAAAGAAGTGAAAGACCTCTATAATGAAAAGTTCAAGAGTCAGGAATGGTGGCTCACACCTTTGATCCCAGCACTTGATGGCAGAGGCAGCAGGATCTCTGAGTTTGAGGCCAGCCTGGTCTACACAGAGAAACCCTGTCTCAGGAAGAAAAACAAAAATCTTTAAAGGGTGCTGGAGAGATATCTCAGTGGTTAAGCGCATTGGTTGCTCTTCCAGAGAACCTGAGTTTATTTCCCAGTACCCACATGGCACCTCACAATTGTCTTTTACTCCAGTTCCAGGGGATCCAATACCCCTATGCAGATGTACATGGAGGCAAACACCAATGTACATTAAATTTCTTAAAAGTTCAAGATATTGGAAAACAAATTCCTTTCTTGAGCATAGGTTTTCCTTTACCTTCACTGATTAATAGGAATTTGATTATAATATTGAAAATGATAAAGCTGATTGAGATGGATAAACAGTCAAACTTATGGGAAAATGTGTTAAGATGAAATATCATCTACCAGATCACAAATGGTGATGAATCTCATTTGTGTTTCACTGACATAACTCGTCTTTGTCTTCTATGCTTATTTAGTGATGACCATATCAGGGTCTCATGTCAAAGTATTTAGGCTTAATCATGCTACGATATCCATCATGGTACGAGGCCAGTGCTCCAGCCCTACTCTGTCCACGCGCCACCACATTATTCACCAACATGAAACAGCTTCTTGGTGGATTCACTTCCAGTGTTTCTTCTGGCTTGTGCTTCAGTATTTCAGAAGTTTCCGACACTAGTGAAGAGAGAGAGAACTTCTGTAGTGATGTAGGTATTAGTAAAATACACATAGCCCTCTAAACAAACTCTTACATATACTCCTATAAACAAACCTAATGCAATTCATTGGGTTAAAAAAGAGACATACTAGTATAAATGGGGCCAGTTGTGGCCAAGGTGCAGAGAATAAGAGACTGCAGAATGTTTAGCCCTAAATGTGTATGTGTATTGAGCCGTACCTACAAAGTCTCAGGGATCACAGTGACAGAAAGAGTGTAAGAGTCAGAGGTGGTTGATACTATAAGAAAACAACATGTTCTCTACAGCAGGGAAGCTACACGCATGAACACACACACACACACACACACACACACACACACACACACACACACACACAGTGGTTGTAACAGCATGCACAAGATCCATGCAAGCCCAAGTCAGACCAAATCCAAGCAAGGAGAGGGCGGTTAGGCACAAAGTTCCATCTGTAGTCATGTGGTGATTAGCAATGCATAGCTGCTTGGAGAGGAAAGGTCAAGTCTTTTCTACAAGTAGGTCCCCTGCGGAGTTAACCTTGCTCTAGTGGAAGGCCACATGCAAGAGCATTTGAGAAGCACAAAGGGCATTGTGTGATAAAGACAGTACACAAAGGTGGACAGGGAGAGAAGGGGGAGGGGGAGAAGGGTGAATATATGATCAAAGAACATGGCACAGCATTCTTAAAGAACTAGCAGAAAACAAAACTTTAAAAAGAAGTGAGGCTAGTTGGGACTAAGAAAGGAATTGATGGGGATGAGAGATGGACAAGAGAAAAAAACCCAGGTGAACATGATTGAAATGCATATGTACACCATAGAAAACATAACAAACCCCATTATTATGGATACTTAATATATGCTAATGAAACATCAAAGTAAAAATAGCGGTGATCCTAGATTCTATCAAGTTGATAATCAACATTAACCATCATAGACCTCTTTGTCAAAACTTAGGTGGCTGTAGCTGTGTGAGTTTCTTTCTGGGTCCACTATTCTAGTGTTCCTATACATTACCATTTTTGTGCAAGTACCATGTTTTGCTTTGTCCTCTCTATTCTCTACCCCCTATTTCTGATTCCATTTTATGTATATTTGTTAATGGGTATTGTAACACTGCTAGCATTGCTCTTCCTGATTAAGATTGCTTTGGCTATTCAGGGTCATTTGTATTTTTATTTACATTTTATAATTGGTTTTCTCCTGTAGCTTTAAATAATGTCAGTGGAATTTTAATAGGGCTCTCATACAGACATTTTTACAGTAATCTGGGGGGGGGTGTGATCTCTTTCTTTTAATTAGTGTACTTTGTTTCTTCATGATCTTGAAACTTTTGCTTCCTTTACGTCCTTGGTCAGGTTCATTTTTAAGTGTTATTTTAATGCACAGTGAGTGGCATCTCCTCCTAATCCCTTTTTCAGCAAGTTTGTTTTTGGAATTTAGAAAGTCTACATATAGATATTCATATTCTGCTACTTTTCTGAAATCATCCGTCACACCTAAAAGCTTTCTGGTGAAGTCCCTAAGGTCTTTTAATCCATAGGATCGTGACCTGCAAATAGAAATACTTCTCATTCATCCTTTTCTATTTCTTTCTCTTTCATGTCTTTTTCTTGCAATGTTGCTCTAGCTAAGACTGTACCCTATATTGAAAAATAACGGAGACAAATGCCATCTTTGTCTTCTTTCTAATTATTGGAGGAATTGCTTTCTATCTTTCTTCATTTAGTATAATACTTTACAGGTTTCTCACATACAACCTGTTATTTCGAGATATATTCATTGTTATCCTATTTTCTTTAGGACTCTTATCCTAGAAGAATATTGAACATAACTAACAGCCTTTTTGGTTTATTGAGAGTAACATATGATTTCTGTCTGTATGTATACTTATTGTGTTGTATAAAATTATTGACTTGCACAAATGGAACCACCCTTTTATCCCTGTGATAAGTCCAAATTAGTCATTGTGTACCATTTTCTTAATATGTTCATACATTCAATCTGTAAATATTTTACTGAAATTTTGTGTCTAAATGTTTCAGGGAAATTGGTCTGTGGTTTTCCCTTTCTTACATTTCTTTAGTTTTGGTGTCTGGATGATACTAATTTTATTGAATGAGTTCAGTAATTTTCCTTCCTTTTATATTTTGTGAAGCAATTTAAGAATTATTGGCGATAGAGATCCCTTAAAGTTTTGGTAGAATTCAGCAGTGAATCTATCCAACTTGGTTTTTGTTAATAGGGAAACATTATTATTACTTACATCTCATTGCTTTGAACAGATCTGTTTAAATTCTTTATATCTTCTTTATTTTAGTATATCACATACATCTAGCAATCTATTTCCTGTATATTGTTTCAGTTTTAAAGCAATTTTTAAATATTCATTAATAAGACTGATGGTTTCATTGGAATCCCTCTAACATCTAGTTTTCTCATCTCCCATTTTGTTACATTGAGCCCTCTCTCCAGTTAATTTTCTTAGGGATTTGTCAATCTTGTAAGTTTTTCAGAGGAACAACTTTTGTTTGATTAATTCAGTGTTGGGTTCCCCCCTCATTTTGTTAATGTCTGCCCTTGTTTCCCAGTGCTCTTATGATGGAGGCTGTCCTTTAATATTCTTTCCTAAAATATATCTTTGAGTATTTTAGTTTTGCAGTACTGGATTCATTTCATGAGCTGCCTTCAATTGTGCTTTGGTATTGCCATAGAGCCATGTCTTAGGGTTTTACTGCTGTGAACAGGCACCATGACCAAGGCAACTCTTATAAGGACAACATCTAATTGGGGCTGGCTTACTGGTTCAGAGGTTCAGTCCAGTATCATCAAGGCAGGAACATGGCAGCATCTAGGCAGGCATGGTGCAGGCAGAGCTGAGAGTTCTACCTCTTCATCTGAAGGCTGCTAGTGGAAGACTGACTTCCAGACAGCTAGGGTGAGGGTCTTAAAGCCCAGACCCACAGTGACACACCTACTCCAACAAGGCCACACCTCCTAATAGTACCATTCCCTGGGCCAAGCATATTCAAACCATCACAAGCAGTGCTTCTCTGGTTGTACTTCTGTGGAGGTTTATGTGTCACTTTCTTCTGGGTCACCATTTCTTTTGTAGATTTGGGGAATTTTCTGATAAAAATGACATTACCCATAAAATATAGGTACCATGTTTGTGGTAGTTTGAATATGCTTGGCCCCCTTAGAGTAGGTGTGTCACTGAGTGTGGGCTTTAAGATCCTCATCCTAGCTGCCTGGAAGTCAATCTTGTAACTGCCTTCAGATGAAGAGGTAGAACTCTCAGCTCCTCCTGGACACTGCCATGCTCCCACCTTGATGATAATGGACTGAACCTCTGAACCTGTAAAGCAGCCCCAATCAAATATTGTCCTTATAAGAGTTGCCTTGGTTATGGTGTCTGTTCACAGCAGCAAAACCCTAACTAAGACTATGTTACATTTCACAGACCCAAAGAAGCTAAACAAGAAGGAAGGCCCAAGTGAGGAAGCTCGAATGTCAATTAGAAAGGGGAATAAAATAGTTATAGGAGGCAGAGGGAGGGAGGAAGCTGGGAAAGAGGGGGATCGGTAGGGGAATGCAGGGTTTGGGATCAGGTGTGGGAAGGACAGGAGAGATGGCCATGAAAATGAATGGAAATCTGCAACTAATGGGGGGGGGCATCTCCAGGATGAGACAGAGACCTGGGATAAGGGAGGTGCCCAAGAATCAATGGAGGTGATTTTATCTGGAACTCTCAGTGTTGGGGATATGGAACCTGAAGAGGCCACCTCCTGTAGTCAGGCAGAAATCCCGGTGGAGTGATAGAGTCACCAACCCACCCACAAAACTTTCAACACAAAATTTATCCTGTCAACAAGCAATGTAGGCATGGCGGAAGGGGCAAAGACTGAGGGAATGGCCAGCTAATAACCAGCCCAACCTGAGACCCATCCCATGGGCAAGCACCAATCCCTAACACTATTAATGATGCTCTGTTATGCTTGCAGACAGGAGCATGTTATCCTCTGAGAGGCTTCACCCAGGTGCTGGCTCAGACAGATACAGACACCCACAGCCAAACAGTGGATGGAGCTCGGGGACTCTTATGGAAGCATAGGAAGAAGGATTTAGGGGGCCCCTGAAGAGGATAAACTCCACAGGAAGGCAAATAGAGTCAACTAACCTGACTCTTGGGGCTCTCAGAGTCTGAACCACCAACCAAAGAGCATACACAGGCTGGACTTAAGACTCCCCACACACATGTGCAGTTTGGCTTTCATGTGGGTCCCAAACAACTAGAGTGGGGGCTATTTCAAAAGCTGTCGCCTGTCCTTGGGATATGCTCTTTTACATGGGCTGCCTTGTCTGGCCTCCCTGGGAGAGGGAACGCTTAGACTTGCAGGAAGTTGAAGTGCCAGGGTGTGTTGGGGGGGCAATACCCAGGGGAGCCCCACTGGCTCTCAGGAGGGGTTGAGGGAGGGGGTGATTAGGAGGAGACAGTGAGCAGGATAGAAAGTGAATAAGTAAAAAAAAAAAAAGTATGCTGCAAACAAAGGTATTTAAACCAAACCAGGTATTTAAATGAGATAAAACTGCCTTTTGAATAAGAGTTGAGTTGTGCTTTTTAAATATAAAAAAATGATATTAAATAGATTGTGTGTGCCTTTAGATTTTTATCAGAGTCCCTTCAGATCCATGTACCTTTGACTAGCAATTTAAATGCATGTCAGAGTTCTTAGAGGTTTTGGACAAGCAACTTTATTACTTTGTTTCTTTATATAAGGCACAATGTATTGCTCAACCCTATATTTCCAACTTCCTCTGCTTGAGCCTGTCTGTTGATGATGCTTTCCACAGAGTTTTGTTTGGTTGTTTGGCGAGTGTGTTTGTTTTGTTTTGTTTTTTAACTTTTTATTGATTCTTTGTGAATTTCACATCATGCACCCAATCCAGCTTATCTCTTCATCATCATGATCACCCTTCGCCATTGCAACCTTCCCCCAAAAATACACAGACACACAGACACACAGGCACAGACACACACATGATAAAGTAAAACACAGCATAGAAAATGTCTCATCATAGGAGCTGTAGTATGTCACCTTGTGTCCCACAATATACCTCTCTGTCGACATATCTGTGCTTGCAAATGTTCACTTGAATGAGTCATTGGTCTGGTCCGAGACCCCTGGCTTTGTGATGCCATCAATACTAGAACCTCACCAGGCCTCCTCCTGGTTATCTTGTTGCTCAGCAGGACTGGTCCTTTCACACATCTCAATAGTTTAGAGATGATATAGATTTGGGGGTGGACCACCTCAGGGTCCTGGTTCTGGGCCCCTGCAGCAGCACACCTGCTCTCCCTTATCACCCTTCCTTACCCAGGCCACCAGGGTTGTTTCTTTTTTAATTTGATTGTTTAACTCTTTCACTTCCAGATTTCCTCTTGGTCTTTTTTTAGACTCTCAATTTCCTTGCTGATTTTATCTTCCATGTTTTAAATTTGTTCTCCCACCTTGCCAACCTTCATCATACATGTTGCTTATGTTCTAAATGCTGAATTAATTTCTGTACGTCATTGACACGTTTTTACTAGTCTCCTATGGATTCATTTCTCCTTTTTATAAAACAAGATTCCAGGGGACTGAAGAGATACCTCAGCAGATAAGAGCACTTGTTGCTTTTACGGGAAATCTGAGTACCCACATGGTGGCACACAACCTTCTGTAATTCCAGTTACAGGGCATCTGCTTCCCTCTTCTGATCTTGATGGATAGCAGGCATGCATGTGGTATACATATACACATGCAGACAAAACAATCGTACACATAATATAAAACAAATGACTTTTAAAAGGAATGAAAGTAAGATCCTTAAGTTTCTTCTTGTATTTAACTATCGCATCTTTAGTTTCTGGCACTGAAGAACTATGAGCTTGTGAGGTCCTCATAGTAGCTTCTTTTCCCATTTGCTGTGTGGGTTTCTTTGTTGTGTCTCTTACAGCTGCTGGGTTGGATATGTCCTCCAGTTGTTATCCCCTCCCCTTCCATTCTTTTTATTTGCTTTACTTTATGTCTTTTCCTATTGTGTTATCATTGTTTGAGCTTATAGTCCTCACTCCTATTTAGGGCGGAACTTGACTCCATGAACAGATTCATCAGTTTGACAGCAACCTTGACATTAATGTGCAGAAAATGATGCCTATGAATGCCACTTATTTCAACAGTGAAGTTCACAGACAGAGGCACTAAGGTACTTCGGGGGAGATGTAGCTTATAGGGTTTTCCTCTTTTGAGAACGGATGATACAAATATTGAAGAAGTAAAAAAAAGAGGGAATAGGGAAAGCTGAGAAGATGGAGGAAGGGATGAGTGGGAGTGAGAGCACGTGGGGTAAGGGCATGAGAACCAACACAGGAAATATTATAGAACAAGTGTAGGAAGAGGAAGCCGAATTATAATATGACAGTCAGGAAAGATAAAGTTAAACCATGACAGACAATTGAAAGTAAAAAGTTATAAATAGAAAAAAACCCTGAAAAAGGTAGGGGCTGTAGATATGGATCGAGAGGTAAAATGCTTGACATCCAAGTTTGCATCCCCACCCCAGTGGAAATGGCAGGCAGGTGTGGTAATCCCAGCTCTTGGCAGGCAGCAACAGGGAATTCATAGAGCGAGCTGGCTAATGACATTGGCTGAAGTTATCAAGCTCTGGTTTCAAGCTCAGTGATGTGCTCTGCACTTGCCATGTGCATACATAAAGATACCGACACCAACACACACACACACACACACACACACACGAATGTACATACACACATACACACACAAAAATAATAAAATTATAAAGTGAAATAGAAAAATATAACATCAGATGATAATTTTTTTCTACCTGAAATGAATGTAGTTACTTCTAACCCTTAGTTATTGGTAATTTATTTCTTAAGCACTTTCTAAAGGTGGAGAAGGACTGTTAATCCCAGTAATTCACACGTTTGATTGGTATATTGTCTCTGCTGAAGGGAGTTTCTGTGTCAAACTCAGCTTGTGGTTGGAGTTCTCCAATCTGAACCTAGCAGTTCTAGCCTTCTCTTTCACGCACTGGGTATTGCACTTTCCATGTTGGAGATTCCTGTGCTTGGCACGCTGATGGGCTGTGGAAGTTGCACCACATCTGTGTTTGCCTTTACCACTGTATGTTCTTACCCACCTGGAGCCTGGATCTGTTCACCAGTGTTCTGTGGTTCTTGTCTGAGAATACGAGCTCATATCAGAGAGGCTGTTCCAGGTTCAGCACACTTCTCGAGTTCTTGTGCTTATTGATCCCCCAAGTGGTGCCTTCCATCATTCTTCAATCAAATCAAATTATCTTGGGACATGGATGGAGAACCTCAGCTTTAAGCTGCTATGCTATATTTTGCTCCAGTCTCCACAGCTTGTATTACCCCTAAACATCTCCTTTGTGGTGCTGTATACAGTCTTTATCCATAAGTCCACATCCTACTCAGTCTCTCTCTATATGGCTATTTCTATAGTTCCAGTGTCCAGGGAGATTCATTCCATCTTTGACAACTACTACTGAAGTAGTATTGTAGTTTGAATGTGAACTATCCCCTAAAGATTCATTTCTTTAAACTTTTAGTCCTGTACTGGGGGTGCTATTGGTAATATTATGAAAAAGAAAGAAATAATAATACTGGAAATTTCCAAAATCTAGAGAGTTGGACATTCAATCACAGGAAACATTTGGAACCCCAACTAGACAGGAGCAGAAAAAAATCTCCCCACAACACATCATAGTCAAGATGTCACAAATACAAAGCAAAGACACAATATTAAACTTTAATGGAAAACTTATGCTTAAAATGACATGAGTAACACTGGGTATTTCAGCAACAGCCATGGAAAAATACATAACAGACTCTAAAAGCAAATATCTATCAAGCAAAATTGCTATATCCAACAATACTCTCTTTTAAGACTAGCATAACCAGGTCTTCTACTCTTACACTACAGTTTTCTGTTAGTCCTTTTGTGGAACTCCTAAATATGATAATTAGTGAGTCTCTGATTCTTGTGCCTTCTTTTGGAATTCTTTTATTTTTCTGTTGGCATGGCTCGTCCAACATCAATATGCTGGTTTTCATATTTATTTATATTCTATTTTATTTAGTTAAAAATAGAACTTGCATAAATGAGAATGTTTAAAGACAAACACAGAGATGGGTCGCTCTGAAGATGATAGTAAAGCCATGTAGCGAGTGGGAACAATCACAATAACACAGGAAAGAAATCTAATTAAAGGAAACTATGAACAGGGGCAAATCAATAACATCCAACTCAGCGAACCAGAAAATCCTTAGTGTTAATAAGGAAAAAAAAAAGAACAAACAATAATCAAACCGACTTCATAAAAACAATTAACACAATTACAGAAACTGCCCTCAAAACCCACCTCAAGCAGTCTTAACTCTCCAACTTTAAGATTCAGACCTGAAGACTAGATTTTTAAAAAAAGATCCTATCTGTTCTCTCCAATGCACCTTGTTAGCCAAAATACCCACAGACTAAGAGTCAAAAGATGGAACTAAATTGATCAGTTATGCAAAAGACAAGTTTGCATGACTGTTCTTCTAACTAGTAAAATAGACTACAAACTAAAATTCACTAGATGAGATAAGACAGCTCCTATATATTGATAAAGGGAAAATTCAAATAATATCTGTACTGGCTGATTCTATGTGCCAACTTGACACAAGCTGGAGTTATCACAGAAACGGAGCCTCCCTTGAGGAAATGCCTCCATGAGATCCAGCTGTAAGGCATTTTCTCAATTAGTAATCAAGGAGGGAGGGCCCATTGTGGGTGGTGCTATCCCTGGGCTGGTAGTCTTGGGCTCTATAAGAAAGCCAGCTAAGCAAGCCAGTAAGAAACATCCCTCCATGGCTTCTGCATCAGCTCCTGCTTCCTGACCTGCTTGAGTTCCAGTCCTGACTTCCTTTGGTGATGACCACCAACATGGAGGTGTAAGCTCAATAAACCCTTTCCTCCCCAACTTGCTTCTTGGTCATGATGTTTTGTGTGGGAATACAAACCCTGACTAAGACAACATCCAAATGATTTTATAGCATAAAAACTATATAGCATGAGAAATCAGCGAAGCCTTGATAGAATAATAGTGGTTGACTTCAACACCCCACCCTTTTCATGCAAACTAAAAATCAACAAGAACTTTGCAAAGTTAAAGTACAATATAGAACTAATGGGCTTAACAGATTCAGAGTATTCCAGATGGTAAATACATGCTCATCTAAGTAGGCCATGAAATCTCTAAAATAGAATAAGAAATTTAAGCTTCTTAGAATGAATGGCTTTACACTACTTGGAGTGATAATACTGCTGCAAGAACCATAGACTATCTAATAAGATCTTCAGTGCCAGGCATGGGAAACCTCTCTCTCTTTTGTGTTGTTGATTAGAGAAGTCAAGAAACTACCCCTACCCCAATGATAGGACACTGCTGTTGCCCTTAGTTGCCTTAGCAAACTTTAACATATACGCCTATATTTCTGAAGACACTATAAATAGACTTTTATATGTTATGTAATCAGTAGACAAATGAAAGATGAAAGGGTCGTTACTATCATCCATGTGGACTTCATCGCAAACTATTACATACAGGGATGTGTCTCTTTTTTATTAGAACTCTCGGTATTTATTTCATAGCTGGAGAAATTAATTAATTCCCTGTGGAATTTCCATAAATGCATCTATCATGCTCTTCTCCTACCCTGTCCTGGTCTGGTTCCACCTCCTCCTGGCTTCATCCCCAGGCTCTACTCTTCGACTATCAGGTCATCAATTTTAACCATTGCAACAAATATGACAGAAAGCCCCTGATGCCAATGTTTATATTTATGGCTTTATGTCACTCGTCTTCCAATTCCACTCGTTTTCCTGAAAAGAATAAATTACTTTTTTTAAAAAAAATGACCAAATAACTGGGTTTTTTTTCTTCTTACAGCTTAAACTTCTTTAAACTCTGAAATTCTTTCTTTTGCTTGATTAAGACTATTGTTGAGGCATTCAACTGTCTTTTAAGTCTGACTTATTGATTTCTTTATTTCCAAGATTTCCATTTTGTTAACTTTTAGACTTTCTATGTCTTTACTAAATTCCTCATTTGGGTCATGAATTAATTTACTCAATTGTTTATTTGCTTGGTATTTTTTTATTTCTCTATTTAAAAACCATTATTTTTCAAATTATTTGGTGGAATTTTAAAGATGCCAATATTTGTGGTATCTGTTATTAGGTAATTACGAATCATGAGAGAACATATCTTTTTTTCATATTTATTGTATTTCTGTGTTGTGAGCTGCACAATCCTTTTTGGTAAGGCGGTCTTTTGCAGTGGTGCATATTTTATATTTTTGGTTGTGAGCCTAGCCTTTAACGGCTAAGCCATCTCTCCAGCTTGTACTGCATGTTTTTTTTTTGATACTTTATTTACATTTCCAATGTTTCCCCTTTTCTTTGGAAACCCCCTATCCCCTCCCCATCCCCGCCTCTATGAGGGAATTCCACCTCCCACCCACCCGCCCACCCATCCCCATATTCCCACCTTGACATTCCCCTTTACTGGGGCCTCTAACACCCTTAGGCCCAAGGACCTCTCCTCTCTCCCTGATGGCCATCGAGGTCATCCTCTGCCATATGTAGTCCGAACCATGGGTCAATAGATGTGTATTCTTTGGTTGGTGGTCCAAACTCCAGGACGACCGGAGGGGGGTTCAGGCCCATTGACGCTCTTGCTCCCTTCATGGGGCTACAAATACCCTCAGCTCCTTCAGACCTTTCTCCAACCCCTCCATCTGGGACCTCACTCTCAGTCCAGCGGTTACTCTTAAGTGAAACTTGGGCATTCTGAACTTTTGGGCTAATATCCGCTTATCAGTGAGTACATACCATGTTCCTTCTTTTGTGACTGAGTTACCTCGCTCAGGATGATATTTTCAAGTTCCATCCATGTGCCTGCAAATTTCATGAAGTCATTGTTTTTAATAGCTGAGTAGTACTCCATTGTGTAGATGTACCACATTTTCTGTATCCATTCCTCTGATGAGGGACATCTGGGTTGTTTCCAGCTTCTGGCTATTATAAATATGGCTGCTATGAACATAGTGGAGCATGTATCTTTGTTACATGTTGGAGCATCTTCTGGGTATATGCCCA
>CM052722.1:12045317-12074987 GCA_028551405.1 Uromys caudimaculatus | reverse complement strand
GGGTTGAGGCTTAATAGTGATGTATTTGTGTGTCAAGTTGACAAGGGGTCAGTTGTACTGGCTGGTTTTGTGTCAACTTCACTCAAGCTGGAGTTATCAAAGAGAAAGGAGTTTCAGTTGAGAAAATGCCTCCATGAGATCCAGCGGTAAGGCATTTTCTCAATTAGTGATCAAGGGGGGGAGGGCCCCTTGTGAGTGGTACCATCTGTGGGCTGGTAGTCTTGGGGTCTATAAGAAAGCAGGCTGAGCAAGCCAGGAGAAGCAAGCCAGTAAGCAGCATTCCTCCATCGCCTCTGCATCAGCTCCTGATCCCTGACCTGCTTGAGTTCCAGTCCTGACTTCCTTTGGTGATGAACAGCAGCATGGAAGTGTAAACTGAATAAACCCTTTCCTCCCCAACTTGATTCTTGGTCATGATGTTTGTGCAGGAATGGAAACCCTGACTAAGACACATACCTCAAGAACTAGAGAATGGGGAAAGAGCCTGCCCACTGAGATCAGTGTTTAAACTATCAGTGTGAATTCCTGTTGGCACCAGGATTTAAGGCATCCATTCTTGTAGGTCTGGTCATTCCTTTTCCAGTAGAGTTCAGAATTCACAGAATGGGGAAAGAACCTATTTCTAGTGGCTGCTCTGCCCATAGACATTTGCTAGAGTGGTCTTTAGTAAAGATACCTTCCAGCTGTAACCTTATCTCTGCAGTGTACATCCTAGGGAGAGCTGGGAAGAAACTGCCTGGAACAAATTGCTTCGTGCTCTTGCTTACCAGGGGGAGTATTTCATGTGAAAGAGCAATAAGAATAGTCCCTACTGTTATCTCACCCCTGGGTGTGAACAGTCAAAAAAAAGTGGTCATAATAGGTACTTTGCCTAATTCCAGCCATAACCCTAAGTTGTTTTCTCCATTGAAGGCACTTTGGCTGAAACAGTTACAGGGAGAATAGAGCCAGATATTGTCTAGGTGTACCAAGCTAGGGAGAGCCACTAGTACTAAGGAGATAACTTCAGCAAGAGCAGAGAGGCATCACACCTCAGTTTCAGGTATAACCACATCTATACAGGCCCCGCTGTTCACAATTCCTGCAGCCTGAATTGATCAAGTATTACTAATAAGAATGAGTGTAAGTGGGGGCTGAAGAGATGGCTTAGTGGTTAAGAGCACTAGCTGCTCTTCTAAACGTCACAGGTTCAATTCCCAGTAACCACATGGTGGCTCACAACCATCTGAAATGGGATTTGATTCTCTCTGTGATGTGTACGAAGACAGAACACTCAAGTATATTAGATAAATAAATAAATCTTTAAAAAGGAATGGATGGAAGTAACATAGAAGTGTGTGTGTGTGTGTGTGTGTGTGTGTGTGTGTGTGTGTTCCTGTCACTGCCTCCTAACATGAAGCACTGACTCAGCAAATAAGAGATTCAGACCATCCACTACTACTAGTGTGACCAGTGACAGAGACTCTGACAAGTAAGAGAAGTCGCATTAATAATGCTTGACAAAGTCCCACAACTCCGAGGTCCCCATTCTTTTTGTTTGTAGGAGTAATCACATAGTAGATACTCCACATAATGTACTGTGGCCAACACAGTTGCCTCAAGTGTTGAGGTATCTCAGCTCTTGTGTTATCTGCAGAGTCAGTGGGTCCTAGACTCTGGTGTCTTGTGCCCAGATTCACTAATTACAGCCACAGAAGTAAAAGGGATAGGAGGTGCACCAGGGAAAATAAAGTCACTTGCAGTGAGAAGGCCATCACATAAAAGTGGTAAAAGTAGCCAATACAGCAGATGCGTCTATCTCAACATAAGGACAAAAGAAATATGAAAAAGCCAGTATCCTGGAAAACATAGCTCTAGAAACGGTTGCTGAAAATTGTGTGAATGAAAATTCCTGAAAAGAATCTGTGTCTGGCTGTTGAAAAACAAACCAAAGGAAACCAAAAAACGCTCTTGGGAGAAGTCTGTGTCTGCAGAGATGGATGAACCAATTGGGATTTCAGTACTGTGGAGAGGTTGGAATTTTGCAGCTTTAGAATCTAATTATAAATCTTGAGCTAGTTTTAGCTTCTAGAACAGCCATTCCTTGTCCAACTCTGATTCTGACCTAACACCTCGTGGTAATAAATAAAAACCTCTTAGAAGCTATTAACTTAGAACTAACATCTTGTGAAAATAAGTAAAAACTCTTAGAAGCTATTGACTTAGAACTAACATCTTGGGAAAATAAATAAAAACCTATTAGAAGCTATTAACTTAGCAGAGCACTAGCCGCCACAGTGCTCGCCTCCTGTCACCAATCCCAGAGCTAAGAATGCCATGAAATAACATGTTAGGCCTACACAAAAGCTTCTCCCACCTTGTTGTATCTCTGGTATACCCCCACAATGTATTTTAAATTTGGACTAATTTATGATTTTCTTTCTTTTGTAAAACTATAAAAATTTTATGAAACTGCTTCCATCTTGGAATGTGGAATTTGCGGTAACCTAAATTGGTGTTCCCAGGCCATGGGTATTCAAAATTGGTGCAGAATAAATTCTCTTTTACTCCCTTTAAGATGAGCTGTGGTTTACATGTCAACAACAGAAATGAGTGAAATGTGCAGTAATCCAAAAGAATGATGTTTGCAAAGGCTCAATGAGATTTGAGAGAATATATATAAACATTTAAATGAAACTAGAAAGATAACATAGAATAGAAATACGAAATTCAAGGAAGAGATAGTTTAATAAAGATGAAGTAGAAATATTAGAAATGAGAATTCAGTAAGTTAAACAAAAAACTACTGTCAAGTCCAAAGGAAACTCCAATTCCCCAATTTCCAAAAGGCAATGCATAAGTCCAGAAATGACATTCTTGGCTAAGCACAAGCTAAACTATACAAGGACTGTTATACCCAGCATCTGTCAGGAACCTGGAAAATGGGTTTCTTCCTGTAGAAAGTGCCACTTCCCTTTAGCAGATACCTGTGGTTGCATATCAAAGTGGCTCCAGGCTCTTTGGTTCCTATTTATGCTTGTTAATTCATTTCAATGTCCAACTTTGGCTCCTGGCCCTTCTTACTTCCCTCTACTCCTTCTCTACTTTGTTAGCTCCCAGTCTGCTGAAGTTCCCAGGCTTCCCTCCTCCCAAATAAGGTTTATTCTTACTAATCTTGATAAACACAGCTATGGTCATGTCCAGTTTGCTTCTTTTCCTCTCTGCTCTAAACTCTTCCAGAAGCCTCTGGATATTCTCTCTCTCTCTCTCTCTCTCTCTCTCTCTCTCTCTCTCTCTCTCTCTCTCTTATTGTTAAAAGATATTGTTTAACGTTCCGTGGGCCTATTCTACAATACCTTGTCCTTGAGGAAAATAAGGAATTTTAGTAATATGACTAATATAAAATTGTTAACAAAACATCTAAAATGCCTGACTGCAATAGCCAGTTCCATTATCTGTTTTAATCTGATTGGGAACACCAAGCATAGAAAAACAATGTATGCAATGACTAATTATATTTTTTGAGGACATTCAGGACAAGTCATTACAATTTGACAAGCACATTTTCTAAAAAAACCAAATTATTATCTCAAGCTATTACTATTTTGATGATGTAAAAAATGAGATTGTTTATGGGCTCTTTAAAATTACAAACTCACTAAAAGCAAACTCTATATAATCATCAGGATGTAAAAGGACAGTATAAAAACAATCTTCCAAATCCATAATAATTCTATATGCATTTCCTAGAATAGCAGCTAGAGTCGGCAAGCCAGGTTCTAATGCCTTCACAAGTTCCATAGCCTCCTTAACCTTTCATAAAACTTAAGTTTGAACTTTGTTTTGGATTAATGGAATAACCAATCCCTTGGAGGTGAGTGAGTACATCAGCTCCAATGTCTATTAATCCTTCAAAACTTTCTGCAATTATTAATTTAAAGTTAGGTTTCTTATTAGTGATTGAACCCAGTACACATCAGGGGAACCAAACAAGTTAAGCAAGTCTTTTGTTAATGCCATAGGGAAAGCAGCCATAATTATTTATAACATCTGGATAAGCGGCCTGCTGTGAGTGCCTTGGGATCTGAGGCTGACCCCTCCTCCCGAGGAAAGAGCAAGCACTTCTGTAGGGACTAGTTAAAACAAAAGGAATTCCACACAAGCTTCTGCAGAGGTTGCTCTGAGTTTTGCATTAATTCAAATGCAAATGTTTCTTTCTTTCTTTTTTTTTTTAAAGAAAGGCTTTATTTTTTTTAAAGACAAAACAAATCCATTAACACACATTCAAATGCCACAGCAAGCACCCATTGGGTTTTGTAAAAGAGAAAACTGCCCTGTGGTGTCAAATGAAAACCAAAACCATTTTAAGAACAAGCACTGCTTATGGTGACATGGATACATGGAGAGCTAAGAAGCCACTGCATGTTTTAGCCGTGTGGAAATGCACGAGCAAGGTGAAGTAATGGAATGTGGAGTGGCCAGTTACACTTTCAGACCCTTTTCCCCACTCTATGTGCTCTTGTTCTGCCCTGTTGACTTTGTCAGCAGGTAAATGTACAAAGAACTTAGTATCAAAGAACACTTCCAAAAGTCAAAAATAGATTCAATGTCATGGCTAAAGTTACCCCAGAGGTTAGGGCAGGGGAACTCTCAAAAGCCATATTTCACAAAATGCCAGGCACTAATTCTAGTCACATGTGCTTGCAGTAGAAAAAGAAACACTGATCTTAGTAGAGGCTGGTCTTCTTCATGATGCTCAGGAACTCTTGCTCATTGACCTCCCCATCTCCATCTCGATCGGCTTCATCAATCATTTCCTGCAGTTCCTCATCTGTCAGGTTCTCGCCCAGCTCCTTGGCCACACGCTTAAGATTCTTGAATGATATTTTCCCAGTCTCATCATCATCAAACAGCTTGAAAGCTTTCAGGATTTCTTCTTTGGTGTCTTTCTCAGACATTTTCTGAGTCATCACTATCAAAGTCACTGAAGTTCATTTTCCCTGTTCCTTCTTTATCAATTTCACTTATCATTTTCTTGATTTCTTCTTTCTTGGATTCAGAGCCCAGGGTCCTCATTGCCACCTTTAGTTCCTTGATATCTATAGTTCCAGTTCCATCAGCATCAAAGAGATTAAAAGCTTCCCAGATTTCCTGTTTCTCTTCTTCAGTAAGTTCAGGCTTAGGACTCATCCTTTTTCTCTGGGCACTGGATGCCATGTTTGTCTTCTTAAAATTAGAGGCCCTTCCGGCACACAGTTCCAAGGAAGAACTAGTGCATCGACGCCAAGAACCGGGCAAGAAAGATTGCAAGGCTGCACCGAGGCCTAGGAAAGGCCTGGAACGCTTCGTGGGGTCCACTGAATCCCCAGCACTTACCATCGCAAATGTTTCTTAATTGGCCCTATTTCCTGAGGCCTGGTCCAAGGTTTACTCTTCCTGTACCAAGAACAGATTCCTGGGGCTTGGTTGATTGTCCACTCCTGCCTCTGTTCCTGGAATAATCATTTTTTAAAATGACCCAAACCTCCACATTTAAAACTTCTTTATTCCCTCATTTCTGTGGAAGCATTGTTTGCACAGTGGCCCCTTGTAAGGCAGCAAGCCATAGCCAGACCCTGATTGTATGAGGGTCTGATTTCTGTACAAAGATGAATATATCTAGCTAAGTTTGTCTCTGTTCTATGTGGCCTAGTAGCAGCTGCAAACTGCATTAGCATTCTCACAATCCAATTGTATAACAAAGGGAACTCTTGCTGGAGTATCTCTAAAAATTTTACCTGCTGCTTTTCTTTGAGGCTGTGACAGAGCTGTAAGCTGCAGTCAATGGAACACTGGTAGTTTAGCTATAATTTTTAAGTTTCTCTTGTAACATCAGAACACAGCCATAACTTTGGAAAACTCAATGTCCAACAAACAATCTAGTCTCTCCAAAGTCACCAATTGATTCACCCCCATGCTACAAAGTTTAGCTGCCAGTTCCTGCACATGAACACAGGACGGTGTGACCTCTAGTACCCCAAAGAGACAATGCCCTAAGTCCTATCTTTTATAAGTCTGGTTTCTAGGATAAGAATTACATAAAATGTTACCCGATAATTTATAAGCCAATAATCAATAACCAAGACATGTAGAATATTTTTATACTTTAAAAACCAATCAGAAGCAAAAATAAAGTAACCATACATTTACTTATTTAGATCAGACAAAATTTAACTTTCTAGTTGTAATTTTAAGAGTGGAACACCTTGATACTTATTGGACCCAATAATCAGAGAAATTTTTCTAGGAGAAACAGCTGTCAGCTCCCTTATCATAGAAGCTGAGAAGCTGCTGGCCCCTTCAAGAGCACCTTTTGCATACAATTAAGCCTCTGGCAGTGCTTTTCCTGCTGTGCTTGACTCAAAAGGTCAATTGAGACTGCCTTTTAAAACAAGTTAAGCTAAATCAAGGGGTAGATAGCTAGCGAATAAAGTTTTAACCAATTTTTCTTTTCTTTTCTTTTCTTTTCTTTTCTTTTCTTTTCTTTTCTTTTCTTTTCTTTTCTTTTCTTTTCTTTTCTTTTCTTTCCAACAGCAATCTGATCAAACTCCAAAGAACTTTATTTCTGAGTCCGTATATAAAGCACTTAAGGTGGGAAGTGACAGAGGTAGGGGGATTCCCAGGGTTGCTTTATCATAGCCAAATGTCACACATTGCTGCAAAGCAAGATAGCAAGATATCACAAGGTTTCTCTAAAACTGCAGGCTACTTCAAATAGGATGTCTTAAAACCACAGGAGGAAGTGGGAGTGGGGAAGGATCAAAGGAATGATTGCTGTGAAGCCCGGGGCACTCAGGCCTACTAATCAAGCCAAAGCCTGTTGGTCTCCGACAATAGTATATACTCTTAAGAGATAAACATTTGAGCTCAAATAATGGCTACCCACCAGGACAATAACAATGCAAGGCTTCACTACTTTACTTTTAAGATCAGATGGATCATCCAGAAATGATATCAACTAGAAACATAAGCATTAAATTATACTTTAGATTAAATAAGCTTAATGTTTATAGAACACTCTATAGTTGCAGAATGCTTACTCATTTTGTCAGCACATGGGAATTTCTCTAGACTGCACCATTAGGCCAAGTTAACACTTAAAAAAACCACTTGATTCTAGGCTCTATGTTTCTAAATACACTATACTGAAACCAGAAGAAAAACTTTGAAAATTTCAGAAATTTGTAGAAAATAATCTTTTAAATAAAAAAGGAAGCGACACATAACAAAACCTATGGTAGGTATCAAAGGCAATACAAAGTGAGGAATTTGTAGCCAAAAGGGTCTACATCAGAGAGAGAAAGAACCAGATTGTAAAGGGATTTTAATCCAGTAACATTGCTATTCTGGCTGGAATACAGACACACCTTTATCACACACCTTTAATCTCTCTGGCTAGAATAAATATATGCCCTTAGTACACACACCTTTAATCTCAAACAATGAAAGTAAAGTTAGTTTGTAGGAGGAAGCACCCATGTTTGAAAGCAATGTCTGATTGAGTGGCAGACAAAGTGATGAATCAGAGAAATATTTGACAATACATAAAAGGCCCAACTTTCACAAAAACAGAGAGGAAAGAGAGGTGACTTAAGAGAGATGGAGGAGGCAGTTTTACCAGCATAGTTTTACAGAGACAGATTGAAGGGAGAACAAGATAGACACAGGTGAAAAGAGAACAAGACAGAGAATGAGAAGGAGTCAGAAGATTAGAACATATTGCCAAAGTTAGTGTGAAGTCAAGCAGAACAATTCAGTCAGAGGTTGAAAGAGGCCAGTTTCAACCAGTCAGCATGGGGAAGAGCTCTGAGCCAGAACACCTGAGATGACCATCCATCCAGAGTTCAAAAAGATCTAGAAAGGGTGAATTTATTCAGCAGTAAGTTTTAGAGGCTGAAAACATTCTAGGCCTACATTTCCAGCTCTTTCTGAATTCTGGCTGACTGGTTCAACTCAGCTGTTCTGGCCCAAACTCCCCTCTAAGCTGACTGTTTCAAATTGGCTTCTTTCAGCTTCTGACTGAATTATTCTGCTTGGCCTCAAACTAACTCTGGCAATCTGTTCTAATCTTATGGCTCCTTATTCTCTGGTTCATTCTGTCTTCACCTGTGTCTAGCTTGTTCTCTCTGCAACCTGTCTCTGCAAGACTGGTCCTATAAAACTGCTTGTGAACTGCACTCCACCTGCATTATCCCTCAAATCACTGACTCAACTGAACTGACTGAACTACTGACAGACTGGCTCCACTGCACTGAACAGAAATGCCTGACTAGAACTCAAGAGATCTGCATGCCTTTGCCTCCTGAGTGCTGGGATTAAAAGTGTGTACCATCATGCCTGGACCTAAGCTTTTCTTTATCTAAAATTTGCTCTATACCAGGCTGGCCTTGAACTCAGAGATCTGCTTGCCTCTGTCTCCTGGGATTAAAGGCATATATATATATATATATATATATATATATATATATATATATATATATATATATATATATATATTCCAGCTGGATCACACAGACCTAGAAGGTCTTTGGATGTGATCCCTTGCCAAAGCAGCCATGTTGCTGGATTAAAATGCCTCTACAAACAGGAAAGAAAAATCAAAGCAGAAATAAAATACTAAAACGATTATAAAGATCAGTTAACTAGTGTTTATCCTTAGAAAAATAATACATTTATTTATTTATTTATTTATTTATTTATTTATTTATTTATTTGGAAGTATGTGTGTACACAGCATACATATGGAGGGAGGTCAGATGACAACTTGTGGGAAACAATTATTTCTTTTCATTATGTGGGTTCCATGGATTCAACTGAGGTTTTCAGCCTTGGTGGCAAGTATCTTTATTCACTGAGCCATCTTGCTAACCCCAGAGTCTTGGAAAAAAACCCCAACAATCCTTCCATCATACTAATAGGAAAAATAAAATGAAGAAACACAAATAAAATTAGAGATGACAATATACAAATTACAATTGATACAAGAGTGTCTCAAAGGGTCATTAGGGATTATTCTAAAAATATGTATGCTTATAAATCAAAAAATCTAAAGAATAGAGATAAATTTCTGGACATGTGTGATATAACAAAATTAAACTAAGAATTTATAAAGTTTAAAAGAGATTCTAATACTAATGCTTCTCAAACTATCCCACAGAAATTGAGGCCAGGAATCTTCTAAACTCATTCTACAAGGTTAGCATTATCCTGGTACCAAAGACTGACAAGAACATGATATAGAATAAAAACCAGTAGTGTTGATGAACATATGTATAAAACTTGTTAAGAAAACATTTACAAATCCAATTCAACAACACAAAAAAAGGATCTTTTACCATGGTTAAGTTGGTTTCATCCCAGGGATATAAAACCATTTTATCATATGAAATAAAATATGCCATACAAATAGAATGAGGGATGAATGACATATGAGGTTTTGAAAAGGCATATACAAGGCATTTGCTAAAAATTGTTATGCCTTCATAATAAAAGCCCTGAACAAATAAGGCTGGGGAGAAGATAGCTTTTAGCAGGAGAGATAGTCAGATGAATGAAGGTAATGGGGAGTGAAAATGACCAAAAAATCAGCGTAGACATGCATAAAATTGTCAAAGAATAAAAATGTTCCTTCTGATGCTAAAGCTAGAAGAACACACTAAACTCAAAATCAGAAGATAAATAAAAATTAAAACAGATAGAAATCAAATATAATAGCTAGGGCGAGAGATCATAAAACAAATGGTCAAAAAGAAAAAAATAGACAAATCAAAAAATACAAGCTAGGCTAAGTAAGAAGACTCAAACATGAAAATCTGAAATGAGATGGACATATGGTTTGAATATAGTTTGTCCTCCTAAAGTTCATGTATTGGAAACTTGGTCCTAAGTGTGACAGTATTGAGATAGTGGACTTTGAAGAGTTGAGGCTTATGTTGATGTCTGTAGGCCATGCTGCCAAAGGGGGCCATATTGATATAAGTAGCCTGTGCTGCCACCCAAGGTCATGGTGATATCTGTGGTCTGAAGTGCTTTTCTGGGTCTGTGGACTTATTGCAGCTAGGGGACATGCTCATGGTCTGTGCTGTCATGAGAAACCATGTGGAAGCTCATGATCCATGCTCCCTGTGACTATAAAAAGCAAAGAAGCTACTTTTGCATCATTATCAATGACTGCAAATATGCAGTTGAGAAAGGGACATAAAAAGCTTCTGTAACAATTCTTACTCCCCATTCCCCCCCCCCCCCAAAGTAGCAGCCCAAACAGGAAACCACTGAATATGCTTGGGTGAGGGAGTGGCACTATTAGGAGGCATGGCCCTGTTGGAGTGGGTGTGTCACTGTGGGTGTGGGCTATAAGACCCTCATCCTAGCTGCCTGGAAGTTAGTATTCTGCTAGCAGCCTTCAGATGAAGATGTAGAACCCTCAGCTCTGCCTGCACCATGCCTGCCTGGATGCTGCCATGCTCCCACCTTGATGATGATGGACTGAACCTCTAAACCTGTAAGCCAGCCCCAATTAAATGTTATCATTATAAGAGTTGCCTTGGTTGTGGTGTCTGTTCACAGCAGTAAAATCCTAACTAAGACAGTGGGCATACCTCATGTATTATGTAATAATAATGAAAAACAAAATGATACATAAAATTGGTATCAGGGACCAAGGTCATTACTCTAGTTAGAATTGACTTGAGACTTTTATTTTTTCAAGAATTTTATTAACATTTATTAATATAATGGTGGGTCTCATCATGACCTTTCTATGCAGATATATGATACATTTCAGTAATATTCATCCCCATGACCCTATCTTGTCCCCTTAGTTTCTGAGATGATATAACTATTTCATTTATATATGTTTTCTTTTTGTGTGTGTGTGTGTGTATGTACATGCGTATTGCACATGCATGCATGCCACACATATATAGGAACCTGTATAGGTGGTTGTGTTCTGCCTGATGTGGGTCCCGGAAACCGAACTTAAGTTCTCTGGAAGATCAAATATCACTGATCTATCTCTCTAGCCCTACCCCATTTCTATTTGAGCATTCAATGGCCCCTTTATTCTCAGCCCTTTGACCAGTTACAAGTCTCTGCAATTGCCACTGAGAACTGCAAAAAGAGGCTTGTCTAAACAAGGCTGAAAAAATGACTAAGTTATCAGTATCAACAGAGATATTTAGAAGACGTTTGATGAGTGCATCATGGGAGTTTGGAACTTGTTTATGTATAACTGGCATTCATTTTGGGTTACACTTAGATGAGAATTGTCTGAAGGAATAGATATTAAAAGCCTGGTGTGCCATAATAGAGAGTTACTGGAAATTTTGACAATGAATCAGAAGCTAAGGAGACCAGGGTACTAGTTCCAGTTGGAAATGAGGAGAATTCATTGGAAATTTAGGGGAAAAAAGTCATCTTGCTACAGTACAACAGAACTTGGCAGTAGTTTCCACCCTAATATTTGTAGAAGGCCATATTTCAAAGTAAGAGATGAACAATTTACTTTCTCAGAAGCTATTTGAAAAACAACATTCAGAATATTCAAATTGTTACATGGGAATACTGGACATTCTTAGTCACATACATTGAGACTGAAAAGGAAAACACAGAATGGAATATTTAGAAAATGTACAACATGGAAAGGGATGGAAGGGGAAAATAATCATAGATAGGAGAAGGGCTTACTAATTGCTTGCTGATATTAGCTTGATTGAACTGCTCTATCTATCACAGACCCAGAGGCTTGGAAGGTACATATAGCTTCTTAGAATCCTGTAGCAATAACTGTGATGGTTTGTATATGCTTGGCTCATGGAGTGGCACTATTAGAAGGTATGGTCTTGTTGGAGTAGGTGTGCCATGGTGGGTATGGCTTAAGACTCTCATCCCAGATGCCTGGAAGTCAGTATTCTGCTAGCATCCTTCAGATGAAGATGTAGAACTCTCAGCTTTGCTTGTACCATGCCTGCCTAGATGCCTCCATGTTCACAACTTGAAGATAATGGACTGAACCTCTGAACCTGTAAGCCAGCCCCAATTAAATGTCGTCCTTATAAGAGTTCCCTTGGTCATAGTGTCTGTTCACAGCAGTAAAACCCTAAGACAGAAGTTAGTGCCAGGGACTAGAGTACTGCTGTGATAGGCCTGACCATGCTTTTATTTGGAAGAATATGGATTTGGGGACTTTGGATTTGGAAAGCAATGGAATGCTTTAAATGGGGCTTAATGGGCTACCCTAGTAGGGACATGGAAGACTGTTACTGAGAGTGATTTGAATTGTGTGGACTTGGCCCAAGAGGTTTCAGTGGAGAATTTCAATATGTGGCCTAGAAATTGTTTTTGTACTATTATGGTAAAGAATGTGACTAATTTTTGCCCTTGTCTGAAGATTCTGACTGAGGCTAAGGTGAAGAGACTCAGATTAATTGCATTGACAAAGGAAGTCTCAGAAAAACCCAGCCAGCAGGGACTTTATTCTCTAGTTAAGTCTCATGAAGAGCATTTTAAAAAAGCATAGCAAACTGAGAAAGGAAAAATATAAAATATATGGTTCGAGTATTAAAGTGGCCCCAGGAAGTGAAATGGAGCTGAATCCTGTGTTTGAGGATATTAAATTGAATTAATGGAGCTGTTACCTTGGGGCAAGATCTCACCCAGCTAAATTTAGGTCCGGGCACAGTAGTACAAGCTTTTAATCCCAGGAGGCAAAGACAAACAGATCTCTGAGTTTAAGGCTTGCCTAGAACAGAGAAGGTTCTAGGTGAAGAAAAACTTAAATTCAGGCTTGGTAGACCACACCCTTAAAATTCCGGTACTTAGGAGACAAGCATGCATGCAGATTTCTGAGTTCAAAGTCAGTCTACATAGCAAGTTCCAGGACAGCCAAGCTTAAGCAGTAAGGAGTTAGAAAACAGAACATTTGTAATAGAACAAGGGGGCCGGCCATGTTCCAATCCTAATAAGCAGCAGAACATGGCAGCTTTAGCCACGTGGCTCTGACTTTAGAATCCAGAATAGAAGGGACTACTGAGACAATTGATGCTGGTTGGGTGGAGCTAAGACATTAGTGGTGATTAAGAAGAGATCAGCATCATTGGAGTGAAATCTTCTGGGAAGTGTTTTCTGAGAGCAGAAAGAAGCTGTGTTCCAGAGATAGCCAAGGTTGTACCTTATGCTGCAGCTGAACATGGTAATTTTTAAGAATCACACAGGTGGTACTGGTTTGAAGGTATGAAGGGGTCATGGAGAGCAGCTGAGGCTTGGTACTGTGAGAGACCATAGAAGGCCATTGGTGAAGGTGCAGCCTCAGGTACACTTGATGGCCCAGGACTGAAGGGGTCATGCAAAGGAGTTGAGGCTTGGCACCATGAAGAGAGCCTATGAGAGGCTATTGGTGAAGCCTAGTGGTAGGGGAAGATCACAGCATATCGTAGATGCCAGTACCATGGGATGATCACCAAGAACAGCAGTGGCAGTGGAGCTTAGAGTGCTATAGAGGGCAGAGCTCGAGGAGTGACACCAGCCCTTTGGAGGAGCCCAGAAGATTATGTGTGGATCCCAGACATTGAAACAAGAAGCTATAACATTAAGCTGCCTTGGAGACCCCAAGATGTTTGAGATGCCAGAGCCATGGGTTATCCGCTGAGGAAAGCTGCTAACAGGGAGTGGAACCAGCCCAGGAGAAAGAAGTTTGTTGCAGTCAACAAAGATGAAAACGGAGTTGGAGATCTGAAGACTGCTTTGACATCAAACACGGAAATGCAGAGTTTGGAGTTTGCCCAGCTGGTTTCCTGTCTTGCTTTGGGAATTACAGTTAAGTGATTGGATGAATCTCAGAAGAGATTTTGAATGTTGGACTTTTAACATTGTTGAGACTGCTATAGGCTATTGAGACTTTTGAAGTTGGACTTAATATATTTTGCATTATGCTATGTTTAGACATGGCCTCCATAGACTCATATGTTTGAACAAGCCTATGTGGGCCAGGAAGTGGAATGTCATGGTTTGTATATGCTTGGCTCAGGGAGTGGCACTATTAGAAGATGTGGCCTTGTTGGAGTAGGTGTGCCACTGTGAGTATGGTCTTAAGACCCTCACCCTAGCTTCCTGGAAGTCAGTATTCTACTATCAGCCTTTAGATGAAGATGTCGAACTCTCAGTTCCTCCTACACCATGCCTGCCCCATGGCATGATGTTCCCACCTTGATGATAATGGACTGAACCTCTGAACCTGTAAGTCAGCCCCAATTAATGTTGTCCTTATAAGAGTTGCCTTGGTCATGGTGTCTGTTCACAGCAATAAAACCCTAAGGTAATAACCAACAGTCCCTAAGAAAATAGAAATTGTCATTAAAAACCTCCCAACCAAAAAAAGCTCAGGGCCAGATGGTTTTAGTGCAGAATTCTACCAGACCTTCAAAGAGGAGCAAATACCAATAGTTCTCAAACTATTCTTCAAAATAGAAACAGAAGGAACACTACCTAATTCATTCTGTGAAACCATAGTTACTCTGACAGCTAGACCACACAAAGACCCAACAAAGAAAGAGAACTTCAGACCAATCTTGCTTATGAATATCAATGCAAAAATACTCAATAAAATTCTCACAAATGGAATCCAAGAACACATCAAAACTATCATTCACCAAGATCAAGTAGGCTTCATTCCAGGGATGCAGGAATGGTTCAATATATGAAAATTAATCAATGTAATACACCATATAAATAAACTGAAGGAAAAATGCCACATGATCACCTCATTAGAGGTTGACAAAGCCTTTGACAAATTACAACACCTTTTTGGGTTTTTTGGTTTTTTGTTTTTTTTGAGACAGGGTTTCTCTGTATAGCCCTGGCTGTCCTGGAACTCACTCTGTAGACCAGGCTGGCCTCGAACTCAGAAATCCGCCTGCCTCTGCCTCCTGAGTGCTGGGATTAAAGGCGTGTGTCACCGCTGCCTGGCTTACAACAGCTTTTCATGTTAAAAGTCTTGGAGAGATCAGGAATTCATGGCACATACCTAAACATAATAAAAGCAATATACAGGAAACCAACAGCCAACACCAAATTAAATGGAGAGAAACTTGAAGCAACCCCACTAAAATCAGGGACTAGGCAAGGCTGCCCACTCTCTCCCTATCTATTCAATATAGTACTTGAAGTTCTAGATGGAGCAATAGGCAAGAAAAAGAGGTCAAAGGGATACAAATTGGAAAGGAAGAAGTCAAAATATCACTATTTGCAGATGATATGATAGTAAATGTAAGTGACCCCTAAAATTCCACCAGAGAACTGCTACAGCTGATAAACAATTTCAGCAAAGTGGCAGGATATAAAATTAACTAAAAATCATTAATCTTCCTTATATAAATGATGAACAGGCTGAGAAAGAGATTGGAAAACATCCTTCACAATAATCACAAGTAGTATAGAAGATCTTGGTGTAACTCTTACCAAGAAAATGAAAGACCTGTTCGACAAGAACTTCAAATCCCAGAAAAAAAGAAATCGAAGAAGATCTCAGAAGATGGAAAGATCTCCCATGCTCATGGATTGGTAAGATTAACATAGTGAAAATGGCCATCTTACCCAAAACAATCTACAGATTCAATGTAATCCCCATCAGTATTCCAATGCAATTCTTCAGACATGGAAAAAGAATTCTCAACTTCATTTGGAAAACCAAAAAACCCAGGATAGCCAAAACAATTCTCAACAATACAAGAAGTTCTGAGGAAATCACCATTCCTGACCTCAAGCTTTACTACAGAGCAATAGTGATAAAACCTGCATGATATTGGTACAGAAAAAGACAGGTTGATCAATGGAATAGAATCAAATACCCAGAAGTAAACCCACACACTATGGATATTTGATCTTTGACAAAGAAGCCAAAAACTATACAGTGGAAAAAAGAAAGCATCTTCAATAAATGGTGCTGGTCTAACTGGCCTGTATGTATGTAGAAGAATGAAAATAGATCCATATTTATCACCTTGCACAAAGCTCAAGTCCAAGTGGATTAAGGATCTCAACATAAAACCAGATACACTGAATCTCATAGAAGAGAAAGTGGGAAAGAGCCTCAAATTCATTGGCACAGGGGGAAATTTCCTGAACAAAACACCAATGGCTCAGGCTCTAAGATCAAGAATTGATAAATGGGACCTCATGAAACTAAAAGGCTTCTGTAAGGCAAAAGACACCATCAATAGGACAAATTGGTGACCTACAAATTGGGAAAAAAAAGCTTCACTAATCCTACATCAGACAGATGGCTAATATCTAATATATATAAAGAATTCAAGAAGTTAACCTCTAAGAAAATTAAATAACCCAATTAAAAAACGGGGTACAGAGCTAAATAGAGAATTCACAACAGAAGAATCTCAAATGGCTGAGAAGTACTTAAAGAAACGTTCAAAATCCTTGGTCATCAGAGAAATGCAAATCAAAACGATTCCACCTCACACCAATAAGAATGGCTAAGATCAAAAACTCAAATGACAGCACTTGCTGGCAAGGATGTGTTGAAAGAGGAACACTCCTCCATTGCTGGTGGGATGGCAAACTGGTACAACCACTCTGGAAATCATTCTGGTGGTTTGTCAGAAAATTGGACATACTACTATCTGAGGCCCCAACTATACCACTCTTGGGCATATACCCAAAAGATGTCCCACCATACCTCAAGGACATGTGCTCCACCATGCTCATAGCAGCCTTATTAGTGGTAGCCAGAAGCTAGAAACAACCCAGATGACCCACAATGGAAGAATGGATACAGAAAATGTGATTCAACCACACAATGGAATACTATTCAGCTATTAAAAGCAAGAACATCATGAATTTTGCAGGCAAATGGATGGAAATAGAAAATATCATCCTGAGTAAGATAACTCAGACCCCAAAGGACATGCATGGTATGTTCTCACTAATAAGTGGATATTAGCCAAAAAGTACAGAATATCTAGGATACAACCTACAGACCATAAAAAGTGTAACAAGCAGAAATGCCCAAGTGAGGAATTTCTCATTCCCACTTAGAAGGGGGAAGAAAATAATCACAGGAGGCAGAGGGAGGGAGGTATCTGGGTGGGAGCAGGAAGGGGAGGAAAGGGGCACAGGACAAGGTATGTGGGTGGGGAGGAGAGAGGCCCAGAGTGCCAAGAGAATGAATGGAAAGAAGCAGCCTGGGGAGGGGGGGTGGTGGAAGGTGGGGGGATCCTCTAGAAAGTACCAGGGACCAGGGAGGTAAGAGACTCTAAGGACTCAGTGGGGGTGACCTTAGCCAAAATGTCCAACATTGAGGAAAGGGAACTTGAAGAGTTCACCTCCAGTAGATAGACAGGGCCTCAAGTGGAGGGACTGGGTTATTAATCCACAGTCAAAAACTCTGACCCAGAATTGTTCCTGTCTAAAAGAACTGCAAGGACAAAAATGGAGCAGAGGTTGAAGGAAAGGTGGTCCAATGACAGTTCCATCTTGGGATTCATCTCAAGGGGTGGGGGTGGGGGCACCAAGACCTGACAGTATTACTGATGCTATGATGTGCTTACAGATGGGATCCTGGCCTGGCTGTCCCTGAGAGACCCTACCTAGCAGCTGACTGAGACAGACAAAGATACTTAGACCCAACCATTGGACTAAAGTCAGGGACCCCTATGGTTGAATTAAGGGAAGGATTGAAGAAGCTGAAGGGGACATAGGAAGACCAGCAATCTCAACTTAAGCAGTCCCCAGGGAACTCCCAGAGACTGAGCCACCAACCAGGTAGTGTACTAGGGCTGGTCCGAGGCCCCTGGCAGCCTGGTCTTGCTGGAGTGAGAGAAGATGAGCTTAATCCTTGAGAGACTTGAGGTCCCAGGGAGGGGGAGGCCTGTGTGGGGAGGAGTACCCTCTTGGAGACACGGGGTGGGGAAAAAGAATGAAATGAGGAAGTATGGGAAGGGGGACTTTGGGGAGGGCAACGACTGGAATGTAAATAAATAAAATAATAAAAAATGACAAAACCATATTGGAAAAAAAGAATAAACTAAACTGGGCAGATAAAAGATAAGTGGTAAGTGATGAGTGAAAATAAACAGAAACAAATGGAAAGATTCTTTTTATTTCCCACACATGTCAGAAGAGTTTTTAAAGTGCCTATAATCCCCAAAGTAGTGTGGCATTTTAAAGATCCCAAAGGCATTCTTTGAAGAAACAGAAAGAAAAATCATCTTAAAATACTTATGGAACCACAGAAGATCCCAAATATTCAAAGTCATTCTGAGAAAACTAAAATTATTTGGGTACAGTAACCTAAGTATTTTTAAATCTCAGAAACATTACATTCTTATTTACAATTAGATCACAAAGAAATAGTAATGAAAACAGTATAATAGTGACATAAATACATACATATTAATTTTATGAATAAATCCAAACATATAGAGTCAAGAAATTTTTAAAAAATTCTCCTTTTTAATGTTATGTATATGAGTGTTCTGCTTTCATATGTGTATATATAACTTATGCATGCCTAGTACCCTAGGGGTCAAAAGAGGGCATCAGATACTTGGGACTGGAGTTACGGACAGCTGTGAACCACCATGTGGGTGCTGAGAATTGAACCCAGGTTCTCTAAAAGAGTAACAAGTGTTCTTAGCCATTAAGCCATCGCTTCAGCCTTTCAGTCAATTACTTTTTGAGAAGAGTCCCAATTAGGGCAGTCTCTTCAATATATGGTTCTGGGAAAACTGGATTGTCACATGCAAATGAATGAACTTGGACATTGCTGATATGAATGCAAAACAGTATTGGTTCCTGAAAGGTCAGGCATGAGATACAAGACTTCTACTCTTCAGTACATACACAAATGAGCAGAGAGCAGGGATTCAAATATTTGTACTTTTAATGTTCAGAGCAACATTATGCATAATAATCAAGAGGCGGAAATAGCTCAATTTGGTTTTGTCAGATGAGTTGGCACACACGTTACATGTATGAAATGTAATATTATTGATTAATAATGTAATATTATTCATCCTTAAAAGGCGATAAAATTATTTTCTTTGTGGTGCTTGGAAACCAGGAAGCACCGCTCAACTAAGCTAAACCCTCTGCCCCAACATGACAAAATTCTAATAATACATACTATAACTGGAATAGACATTTAAAATGCCATGCTAATTAAAACTAAGCACAAAATGACAAAATTACATTTCTCTTCTCAGATGAGATATCAGAATAAACAGACAGACAGGGATGGCTAGGGGCTGCAGGGAGGAAGGATGGATGAGGGATCATTCACTAATCAGCATTTTCTGTTTGTGATAATGGAAAAGTTTAGAAAACAGATATCATGGTAATAATTTCCCAGCAATGTAAATGTACTTGATGTCACTTAAAATTATTAGAATAGTAGATTTTGTGTTATTGTATATTGTATCCAATTTAAAAAGCTAAGAAAAGACCCTCAATAAATGTCATATATTTCAGTACTAAGAATGGGAAAGTTCCCATGATTATTTTAGTTTTCACTGAAAAGGCATTTAACCACATATAATTTCATATGAAAAAAATAGATGTAAACAAACCAGGAATAAAAGGAAGCATTCTCAACCAAAGAAAAGTAATATATTGGTCATCATTTCTATTTATCACTGTAAGAGACAGTCTAGGAAGAAAAAGAAATAAAATGTATCCACTCCATTTTATAGAAAGATAATCCTAAAGAAGTCACGAGAAACTATTAGAATAATTAAACGATTTAGCTAAGTTTCAGGCTATAGTAAGGATTGTTCTCTGCCCCCACAAATACATATGTTGATGTATACACTCCCAAATGTGATGGCATTTGGAGGTAGAGCTTTTCTGAGTTAATTAGGTCATAAAAGCTCTAATAAATGTAGTGTCAATTATAAGAAGAGGCAGAAGACCTAGCTCTCTCTTTTCTACAATGTAAGAATATAAGATGATGAACAAAGGCAATCTGGAAGAGGCTCTGCAGATGAGTCAAGGACACCACGAGAACATGGCCCACAGACAACTGACAGGACTCTAGTGGGCTCACAGAGATCAGGGAGCCTGTTTGGGTCTGACCTGGGTCCTTTGCGTATATGTTATGGTTGCTTAGCTGAGTGTTCTTGTGGGATTCCTAACGGTGGGATCAGGGTCTGCCTCTGACTCTGGGTTTTCTTGTCTGGGCTTGATGTGAGAATATGTCCCTGGTCTTATTGTAGCTTGTTATGCCACATTTGGTTGATAACCCCTGGGAGGCCTGCTCTTCTTTGAGGGGGGAAGGAGAATGGATTGAGGTAAAAGAGAGATGGGGGGGGGAGGGGAGGGAAGCTGTAGTGGGAGTGTATGTGAGAGGAGACTACATAAAAAGGCGGGGAGGAGCAGAGGCTCTGTCCTAAGGGCAAAATTGATCCGGGACCTTCAACTTCCCAGCATTCAGGAACATGAGAAATAAATGTGTGTTGTTTAAGATACTAAAAATATGATAATTCATTAGGTCAGATAGAGCTAAAGTTGGAAATAATATTGGTGCTCCAAAATTATTTGTATCTTTAAACACCAGTACCGAAAAATCTTAACAGGAAATTAAATAAGTATAGGAGATAACAGAAACTCAGTGTAGTCTGCCTGGTTTTAAAGCCACTGGATATTAAACTTGTGACATTGTTTGTATTGTATTTTTCCTACATAATAAAAAAGCAGTTCTTTGGCAGACATCAACTGGATGTATTATAATTAATTTTAACCTGGAAACTTTCTCACAAATGACAGCATTTAATCTGATAAACTAAGCTCCTGGTTTCACAGACTATACCCCACTTCAGACATTAATGGTGATTTCCTATTTGTGACTTGTACTTCTGTCAGACCTGCCTCCAACTGAGATTTCGTGCATTTTTTTCTGTTTTGGTTTTCACAACCGAATTTCTCTATGTGGCCCTAGCTGTCCTGAAACTTGCTCTGTAGACCAGGTTAGCCTCAAACTCAGAGATCTGCTGGTCTTTGCCTCCCAATTTCTGGGATTAAAGGTGTGTGTCACCACCACCACCATCACCTGTCTTTCAAACTAAGATTTCTAAGACTGTTGTTTCAGATCTGATTATATAGCTAAGAAAACTCAGAGAAACCTTGGCCTCTATTTATGTATTATTAGAAAGATTATTACAAAGGACACTGGGTAGCCAAAAGAAATGGATTCATGGGACAGGGTATGTCAAAGAGGATCCAGAGCTTCTGTGGTCCTTGCTGTGCTAGCATCCAGGAACCTTCATATAGCAGGGTATCAAAAACTGCTCCACACTCTATATTTTTGGAACTTTATGAAGGCTTCATTAGATCAGCAGATGGATTACATCTTTGACCACTGGTATCTGTTGCAGCTTCTTCCTCCCTGTGCACTACACATCTAGCCATGCTTGTCCTTTCTGGTGACCAGCCCAGATAGATTCCGAAGTTATCGAGGGCCCCTTAGCCACCAGTAATCTAACACATAAAAATACTCTTCTTACCCAAGAGATCCCAAGGGCCTAAGGAAAAATGATAACATTGAAATAAATAATTTCATCTGCAAAGAGGATTAAAGGAACACTTAAAAATTCAACTCAGGAAGGATAAAAAGCAGTGATCTGAAAGTTAATACGACTTCTGTGAAATTTTCAGTTGTCTTTTACTTTCTTCAGAAAAGAAAAAAGCCAATTTTAAAATTCCCATCTTTTTGAAAGGGACAATTGGGAGTCAAAATAATATTTGCTACAGAATGTCTTTAGGGAATTCACACTTTCTTACTTCAAAATGTTTACGACATGGATACCCATTTTAGAAATCCAAAAAAGAGAAGGACACATAGAAAACAGTGAGACTAAACTGAGAATCCAGAAATAAGCCCCAATGTCTATAGTAAATAGGATTTAACAAGTATGCCAAAACAATTAAAGTAGGCTGAGAAATGTGTTTTCAAACAAAAACTATTGGACTAAGTGAATATCCATGTGCAAAAGAGTTAGTTTGGTTGGTCCTGTTCTTCATCAGAACATGTGTAATTAAATGAAAATAAATCAAAGACAAGGTTGCATGTGTGAGAGGAACAAGTTCCAGGCCTGCTTCCAAAAACACAATGTCCAGTTCTATCACACACTGTTGTATCATTTGCCTTGGGTTTAGGATTCACACACATACCTATGGATGAACCAATAGCTCGCCAACACTATGGCTCCAAGCTTCAAGAAAGCCAGTTTTCTCGAATGACCAAATATATAAATATAGAAGTTAAAAATATTTTAAGAGATAACCTGATTCATGACTTTGGACTTGGTAGTGGCTCTTCTTACTTCTTAGATACAGTATTAAGAGAACACACAGTAAACAGAACCGCACATATTGTCCTTAATCAAATGAAAGTTTTCATGCATCAAAATCACAACTATGTCAGATTTAAGATGGCTGATTAGAAGTTCCCAGTATTCCCTTGCTTTTCCATGAGATGCAACCAAAACCCCAGCTGTGTAGCTCTATGTTGAGTGTCGTAGTTTTATGAATGTGCTTGAGTGCAACAGTGTAGATAATGGCATTGAGAAATACTGGGCATTAGAATTCTTAGAACAAGAGATACAGAACGTCCTAGGACTTGCCATACAGGAGGGTTCTCCCTCAGCGGGGCTTTAGCTGAAGGAGAGTTCAGGCATATGCACAAAATCTGTCATCTTGCAAACACATAATCTTAAAAGACAACTGTTGCATTACTTTTCTTGGAGCAATATAGACAAACATCTATTCATTTCAGATAGAGCATCAAAAACAGACTGAAGAAGCCAACACGCACTAGCAATTGTTATTTTAGCCATCACTGGAAGAGGGGCGGGCGTGGTCTTCGGAGGGTCTTGTGTGGGTAATCAGAACTGCTCAGATTTTAAGATGTCAATGCCTGGAAAGCAAAGGCCTGTGAATTGGGCTGTTGTGCCACAATGACTTTCACTTCTTTTCAGTACTGTGACTAGTCAACCATTTTCTATTGCAAAAGAAGTTTCTGTGATCAGGGGCAATAATCTATAGATATAAACATATGACAATTTGGCAGGCAAATCATATTGACTTGACATTAGCAATATCTTCCCCATCAGATCCTATTACCTACCCAGCCACAGGTTTTTAACGTATAGTACCAAACATAAGTCCCCTCTTGCAAAGCAAGTCTTAAATCCAATTGGAAAAAAAGTTGGTTTCAACCATAATACTAATATCATTACTGCACAGTAGGCAATCTTACCTAGCATACTGGAAGGGTATGTAAAATTCACAGCTAAACAAAAGTGATGGTGACAGTTCTTCCCCAAAGCCAGCATGGTATATGCTGTGGTTTAAGTATGAAATGCCTGCCCATAGGCTCTTACGTTTGAACTCTTGGTCTCTAGCTGGTGGAGCTGTTTGAGGTTATTATAGAACTTTTAATTAATTTATTTAGAATTATATGCATATCTGTGTATGTTTGAGTGTGTGTGTGTGTGTGTGTGTGTGTGTGTGTGTGTGTGTGTGTGTGTGTGTGTGTATAGACACCAGAGGCATTGGATTACCTTGGGGCTGGAGCTGTGGACAGTTGTGAGTTACCTGGCATGGGTACAAAGAATCGAACTGGCGTCCTGTATAAGAACAGTGTACACTCAAGTCCACTAAGCCATTTCATCAGCCTTGGTTATGGAACTTTTAAGAGACAAAGTGTTTGGCTGTGGGTCTCTGACTCTGTTTCAGTTATCTGCTGGGTGGAGCCTCTCAGAGGACAGTCATGCTACGCTCCTGTCATACATGTCCTTTTGGGTCTGGGTTACCTCACTCAGGATGATATTTTCTAGTTCCATCCATTTGCCTGCAAAACTTATGATGTTTTTGTTTTTAATAGCAAAGTAGTATTTCGTGTGTAAACGAAGCATTTTCTGTTTCCATTCTTTGGTAGAGGTTCATTTGAGTTGTTTCCAGTAGAAGAGTTGGGGGAATGATTGAGGAGCCCAGAGGAACTCCACGGGAAGGCCAACAGTGTCAACTAACCTGGACCCCTGGGGGCTCCCAGAGACTGAGCCATCAAACAAAGAGTGAGCATGGGCTAGACATAGGCCTCTTACACATATGCAGCAGATGTGCAGCTTGGTCTTCACATGGATTCTCCAACAACTGGAGCAAGGGCTGTCCCTGACTCTGTTGCTTGCTTATAGTTCCTGTTGCCTAGATGGCCTGCCTCAGTGGGAAAGGATGTGCCTAGTCCTGCAGTGACATGAGGTATCAGGGGGTCTTGGTAACCATGGTAGACCTCTCCCTTCTCAGAGGTGAAGGGGAGGGAGATGGAGGAGAGGTCATGTGACTGGGGGGCAGGAGGAGGAGGGCTGTGATTAGGATGTACTGAATAAATAATGGAAAAAGAGGCAAAGTGTTGCTGGAGGAAGTATGTCACTGGAGATGGGATTGGAGGTTTTGTAGCTTGGCCCCACTTGGTGTCCTCTTTCTCTGCTTTCTTAAGTGTGGCTACAATGTGATCAGCCAGCTTCCTGATCCTGCTATCATGGCTTCCCTGCCTGTTTCTATGTATTCTCTGCCATGATGGACCATAGCCTTCTGAAACTGTAAGACAAAATAAACCCTTTCTCTCTTACTGTTTTTATCAGGGTATTTTATCATAGTCACACAAAATAAACTAATACATTACACAACAAAAGCTAGCTAGTGGTGAGATAGTTTCCAACTAAGTACAAGCTTGACTTTTTCATGTCTTGCAAGCAAAGAATGTAACTCAGCAATAGTGTCTTGCCATCTAGTTCCAGCATGTAACCAGCACTATTGGTGATATGTGTACGATATCCTTAGCCAACCACTCATAAGGAGGTAGGCCACCCATGACTCCAGAATTTTATTTAATAACTATGTGGCTTCTTTTCCCCAGGGTGATTTCTGCATCTAACTCCTAATTTATATCTTTATGTTTATAGGTGCAGGCAGTTGAAGGGTATTTCAGTTATCTTTTTGGGTATCATCTATGCCTAGCCCAACTACAAAACTTCCTGTACCTGACTCTTGCACCCTATGCAGGCTTACTTCTTATCCCCACTTATTTCTTATCCCACTATTTTTTAGGTCCACTTGTGTGAACTCCAAACTCCAGTTCCAGGAATGGAGGAGAGCCACAGGAGGCTAGGAGGCTAATGAACATGCAAGGAGCCACAGACAGATAAGACACAAGATTCCCTGTCACTCAGGCTTATAGGCAGGTAGATGATGGCAGTCACCCAGGCATAGGGTAGCACACATGGGCAGCACACAAGCAGGCATAGGCATGCATACAGACTGCTACACAGGCTACACAGAGTTAGGCACACAGGTCTAGAGATAGACACACATAGGCAGGCTGGTGATGGCAATAGCTCAGGCTTCTGATCTGAAGGTGGTATTTTTAAAATAATCACACAGATGTGGCATATTTTCCAGAAACAGTTATATAAAAGATTATATCACTGCTTACTTTGGGTTCCCCGGACACCAAGTGTGGGCTACCTTGTCCTGACTCACAGTTCTCTAGATATCTAGCGTTAGGCATCTTGGCCCATGCTAAATAGCCACAGAAATGTCATGTGTTCCCTTATACCCCTCTATGCACTACAACTTGCATGTCTTTTAGATGCTTTGCTAAGTCTGTACGATCCTAAGAAGTTAGCATTATATAATGAAACCACTTTGCAAATGGTTGGCAGTAATTATGAAGGCCAACCACCATCTGTTCCAAGCGAGTGGTGCCAAACGATTTTGGCATTTAGTAGCTAAGAGTATACTAAAAACAAACAAAACATTAGCAAGGTCCAGGAAAGCATTTAAAGAGCCCATCATTTCTGTTACTTGTTTCATCAAAAAGCAATGTTGGGTATAGCAGCATGGATGCAAGGTATTACTTATCCCATTAGTTTTCCTGAGTCTCAATCCTCTGGTACTTCCATGGCACAACCACCCATTAATCGAAGCCTGTAGATGTCAATGAAGCTGGATTATGCTGCTTCTCCAGGCCTGTTACTTGAGGGATCAGGGGTATAGTCTCACCTGATACACATATTTCAACTACTGGGTCAGGCAGGCTCTGAGTCTATACTGCAGGCAACCAGTATGTAGTGGCTATTCCTGATTGTCAACTTGACTATATCTGGAGTGAATTACAATCCAGAATTAGAAGGCTCACCTGTGATCTGGATCTTGAGACTGGAAGACACAAGTTTCAGGTGTGGTGGTATGCACACCTCTAATTTGGGCCACACCCTCTGCCGGAGATCTACATAAGGACATTGGAAGGAGGAAGATTCAATCTTCTTTGCCTGCGAGCCTTGTGGGACTAAGCGACTGCTAGGTCCTTGGGTTTTCATTCACAGCTACTGCTGACCATTGTTGGGGAGTTTGACTACAGACTGTAAGTCATTCACAAATTCCCTTACTATATAGAGACTACCTATAAGTTCTGTGACTCTAGAGAACCCTGACTAATATACAGTACCTTTCCACTGGACATATGTGGCCACTGAAAGGACCAAAAATTGGGCAAAAATTCTTTTTTCTTCAAGAGACAAAAAAGTACATAGCATAGTATGGAGAGATAACTGCCCATAATCAGGAGGAGAAACTTAAACCTTGGACCGATATCACTCTACTTCCATGTCTATCTGCTGATGGCCATTATCCCAAGTATTTCATGGGCCTATATGGAAACCAAGGCACACGTGGTTCAACATGTAATGAACCCAAATATTCTGCACATTAGAAGAGGACCAATAAATGTCTAATTCAACATGGGCTTTCTGGTTGCCCTGCATGACTTGCTCTTACCTGCATGCAACCTCGACCAACCTGTTAGGAAAACAAACTGTGGCAGGTCCCTCAACATGAGATCTTCTCCCTACAAAACAGCCAACAAAATGGTGATAACCTAAATCTCATCTCTGCTTTGGTGAAGTGGTCAGGCTCCAGCCTTACAGAAGCTCCCAAGCTCAACATCTGACTTCCTCACCCCAGTTCCCACAAGGACCAATAGCACGACACAAATCTCGTCACACTTCCTTTTGATTGAAATGGGGGCAGGCCTCTTTTTTACTTCTTTCGTTCCTCCTTCGCTCTTTATTTCTTAAACGTTATGAATACAATTTGCATTCTAGTCTAAGCCACTCTGATCTACCAGAGCCTTTACTACACCATACAGCTCCTGTCTTACCGTGGCTCTCATCAAAGCTACTAAATTTACATAGCATTACTGAGGGTTCTGATGAATTGTCTTCCTTTTTATATCTCTAGCAGATATAGTCCTATCATGCCCAGTTCCCTAATTATCATTTCTATTTCATTTTCCCATCCGCACTGTTTGCTTCTGCCATGAGTTCTAAGATTTTTGGATCCTGGGAGGGGCTATTTAGCACAGATTCAATTTGTTCTTTCTGTTTTCCATCCATCCTTCTCTCAAGCACAAGAAGTGGCAAACCACGACCTCTCTCTCATCATCTCCTATACTGCACTTACCCATCCAAATTAGAGACTAACATGGAGATGGTATCCATATGTCTTCATCGCATCATCTCACCATCTCACTTTCTGGCCAGACATCTAAACTTCAGTTATATGTCTTATCACCCATAGAAGAAGCAATCCATTTTTTTGTTGCAGCTTGCTTATATTATTCTATATGTGATACTTTCAGGTATTGCCATATAGTTTCTGGTCTGTCAGCCAGTTTTGAAGTATCCTAATACTTTCTTACATTTACCAAGGAGGTGTATCATCCCATAAGACAGAGATATTCTCTGTGGGATTCCCACCCTGACTTTCCCTCTGATTAGATATCTTAATCTCAATTACATGCATTATCACATATATGTATATATATATACATGTATACACACATACACATATATAGACATACATACCTATGTATATACATCTATCTGTCTATCTATCTATCTATCTATCTATCTATCTATCTATCTATCTATCTATCTAATTGGGATCCCCTGCATCCTATGGGTGCTGCATCACATTGTGAGCCCTCTCTTATTTCCACAAGAGAATGTTAGTGTTTTCTCATCTTAGAAAGTCTCATGTGAGTAATACAGGTGTTCTGATTTCAAGATATCATTGGCCATGTCAGGTCTGTGAAGAGTTCCACAGCAGTAAATCTGTGTTGGTCAGAATGAGCTGTGATGGAGATTGTCCAATGCCCAATGCGTTTATATGGTGACATTACTGGTAACCATCTTAAACAGGGTCATGTTCCCTGAGTGTATTGCTCTTGGGATTAGAAATCTCTACATTATCAACCAGGAATGAAGCTGAATGCCTTGAAGTTCAATATCCATGAGGCAGAGAAGTAAGGATCACTGCAAAGTTGAGGACTGCCAAGTTAACACAGAATTACAGGCTAGTTAGGAATACATACTGAAACTGACTCAAACAACAACAACTAAGCAGTGATAGAAACCAAACTCTTGCATTCTTCATGTTCAAGCCCAAGAGCTTCTTCTCTGTATGGGAACACTGGGGAGAGAGAGAGAGAGAGAGAGAGAGAGAGAGAGAGAGAGAGAGAGGTCTGAACTGCAGGAAAAAGATCCTTACATGTTCTTCGATTTCAAGAATCCATTCAAGAAAACCAGAAGGAATTAATATCACACCATCACACCAGATACTGATACACTGAACTATGGCAACAAAAAATATAAAAGAAAACATGAAACCTCCAAAGGGAAATGCTAATCTTTCAACAATTAGACACCAATTGAAAATAAACTATGAGATGCCCAGAAAGCATTTCAAATATTGATCCCAAAGAAACTCAGTGAGATGTAAGATAATTTAGATAAACAATGCAAATAAATGAGAAGATCAATGCAGGATATGAATGTGAAATACGCAAAAGAGACAGAAATCACAAGAAGAAACAAATAAAAATATTTTTACTAAAATTTCCAGTATATGAACTGAAACCTACAATAGATAGCTTCTAAAACATATTAGGTTGTGGAGAAAGTTTCTATACTTGAAGACAAGCTTAATGAACTAACACAGTAAAAAAAAAAAAAAAAAAAAAGGAAAAAATTAAAAGGATGAAAAAAGCCACTATGACTTGCTTGGCAGTGAGGGGAGAAATTACAGGAGCTGTGGTGATTTCAGAAGGAAAATCTCATGGGAAAAGCAATAAAAACCTATTTTATGAAACCAGAGAGCACAGAGACAGGATCCAGATTAACAAAATTAGAAATGAAAAGGGAGACATAACAACAGATTCTGAGGAAATTCAAAAAATCATCAGATTCTACTACAAAAGCCTATACTCAATAAAACTGCAAAATCTGGAGGAAATGGACAATTTTCTAGATAGATATCAAATACCAAAGTTAAGTCAGGATCAGATAAACCATCTAAACAGTCCCATAATACCTAAAGAAATAGAGGCAATCATTAAAAGTCTCCCAACCAAAAAAAGCCCAGGCCCAGATGGGTTCACTGCAGAATTCTATCAGACCTTCAAAAAAGACCTAATACCAATACTCTTCAATCTATTCCACAAAATAGAAACAGAAGGAACACTACCCAATTCCTTCTATGAGGCCACAGTTACACTGATACCAAAACCTCACAAAGACCCAACAAAGA
>CM052722.1:12025974-12044817 GCA_028551405.1 Uromys caudimaculatus | reverse complement strand
GAGGCGGGGAGGGGGAGGGGACACGGGGTTTCTAAAGAAAAGGGGAATCATCGGAAATGTAAATAAAATATAGAAAAAAAAAAGAGTAACAATAAATAACAAAACAAACAATTTTTTGAAGCAAAGGCATGATTGCAGTTTCCTGCAACAGGCAATACAGAACCATTTGTAGATAAAGCTACAGGTGAGATCTAGTGTAATACTTGAGGAACAGATTTAATTATAAATAGGATTGAATCTAATTTTGTATTTCCATAAGATAGCTTTTAAGCCTAAAATGGAGGCAGACTGGTTTATCAGAATACAACATAGAGAAATACAGAAGAAAAAAACAACTGAAGTACTAGAAATGAAAAATAAAAATATACCAGAGGAAAAGGACCACAGAAAACGTTACTAATGGAATGGATCACAGAAGGAAAGAATGTTAGGTCTGGAAGACAAGATAGAGGAATTAGAGTATTCAAATAATGACAAGATAAATTAAGTAGAAGGTACAAAGTGACCATTCCAGATCTATGCTATACTATAAAAATTCTATAAATTATTTGCATAGGAAAATAAGAATGTCATGCTAAAGGGATAGAAAGCATTTTCAGTGAAATAAAAGCAGAACAGTTCCCAAATCTTGGGGGAAAGATTCTCATATAAGAGGCATTTAGAATGCGAAAGAGACCAAACCATAAAGTACATTCCCTGTGTTATTCTAAACTTAAAACACTAAATAAACAGAATAAGAAAAAAATTACTTTGTAATCTATGAGAAGAATCCCAAGTCATATATGAAGGCACGCACATCAGAGTAATGGCAGGTTTACTGAAATTTAAAAGCTAACTGTGATTGGAATGGTGGTTTTGAAATTCCAAAAGAACACAGCTGCCAACTCAGGTAACTTATTTCATCAAAACTGTCGTAGCTGAAAGATAAAGAAAAACTTTCCATGATTAAAAACAAACTAAAGTAACCACTAAGCTAGTTCTGCAAGAGATATTTGCAGGAATCCTTCAGAATCCAAAGAAAGATAAACATACCCATGATGCTATAGGAAAAAACAAATCACACCAGAATAGTAGTTAAGTAAATGAGAAATAGAAAAATACTAAATTCTATAAAATCAACAAAATGAAAAGATATACTTTTCCATAACAATTTTGAATATTAATGGTCTTAATTTCCCAATCATAAGATACAGACTACCAGAGTAGTTTAAAATACAAAATATATCTATGTGATGCTTCTAAGAAATATACCTCATCATAAAAAGCATATACTACCTTAGGATAAAGGATGGAGAAAGATATACAAAGCAAACAGAACTAAGAAACAATCTGGTGTTGCTGTGCTAATACATGACAAAACAAGAATTCTGACCAAAACTACTCAGAGGACATTCAGATAGGCCCTTCATGCTGATTAAAAGAAAAATAATCCATCAAGAGGCCATTCTGAACATACACACAGAGCACAGGCACAACTAATTTCACCAAGTAAATGCTGTTGATAGAAAGATGTAGATCAACCTCCAGGCATTAATGCTTTGTGACCCTGATATAACGCATTCATCATCCCAACAAAAGTAAACTGAAAATATTGAACTAAATGATAGCAAGAATGAGTTATCAAACAGAAATTTATGATGGTTTCTACTAATTGTCAATGTGACAGAATCTAGAATTAACTATGAAATGGACCTCTGGGCATGCCTTCAGGAGGTTTTTTTTGTTTTTATTTTATTTTATTTTATTTTATTTTAGTTTAGTTTAGTTTAGTTTAGTTTAGTTTAGTTTAGTTTAGTTTAGTTTAGTTTTTAAAGCCTCAACTCCTTTGCATGATCCCTTCAGTCCTGGGCCATCAATTGCAACTGAGGCTGCACCTTCACCAATGGTCTTTCGAGGCCTCTCACAGTGCCCAGGTCTCAGCTCCTCTTCAGGATCCCTTCATGCCTTCAAAACCAGTACCACCTGGGTGACTCTTACACATTACCAAGTCCAGCCACAGCACAAGGTACAGCCCTAGCTATTTCTGGAACACAGCCTCTGTGCTCTCAGAAAACACTTTTCAGAAGATTTCACCCCAATGATGCTGGTCTCTTCTTAATCACCGCTAATATCTTAGCTCCAGCTAACCAGCATCAATAGTCCCAGCAATGCAATGGTTTTGCTTTAGTAGTTCTGGTATCTTGTTAATCACAGCTGATTTCTTCAGTCCCAGATAACCAAAACCACAGAATCTTAAATCAAACTAGCAATGGCCCTGATAAGACTCTTTAATCTTCCCTCTGAAATTTCACAAGCCAGGCCTCCATCTTCTGCACTGTTCTCAACATTGTCTTCCAAGCTCCTACAGAACATTCCACAGAGTCCTTAACATCCCAATGGCTCTTCTAGCCCAAGGTTCCAAAGTCCTTCCACAGTCCTCCCCAAAACATGGTCAGATTGTCACAGGAATACCCCACTATGCTGGTACCAATTTGTCTTAGTCAGGGTTTCTATTCCTACACAAAACATCATGACCAGGAAGCAAGCTAGGGAGAAAAAGGTTTATTCAGCTTACACTTCCACACTGCTGTTCATCACCAGAAGATGTCAGTATTGGAATTCATGCAGGTCAGGAAGCAGGAGCTGATGCAGAGGCCATGGAGGGATGTTACTTACTGGCTTGCTTCTCCTGGCTTGCTCAGCCTGCTTTCTTATAGAACCGAAGACTTCCAGCCAGGGATGGTACCACCCACAAGGGGCCCTCCCCCTTGATCACTAATTGAGAAAATGCCTTACAGCTGGATCTCCTGGAGGCATTTTCTCACCTGAAACTCCTTTCTCTGTGATAACTCCAGCTTGTGTCAAGTTGACACAAAACCAGCCAGTACAATGAAGTTGTAGCCTCAATAGCAGTTGAAGGTCCAGTACCAAAGGGGCCACACATAGAAGTTGAAGCTTGACACCATGAAGAGAACACTGGAGAGGCAGCCGAGGCATCCCAGTTACAGCAGAAGATGCAGCATTATAGAGTGCCAGGATCATAGAATAAACACCCAGAACAGCAGCAGTGGAAGAATGGATGTGGCCTGAGCATAGAAGACAAGCTACTGCATGTGTGCTGCTAAGGGCAGCGCTGGACAAGTGACTCAAGCCCCCTTGGAGAAGCCCAGAAAATCATGAGTGGATCCCAGATAATTGGACATTGGGTTACTGTACTAGTCAAGGTTCTCTAGAGTCACAGAACTTATGGGTAGTCTCTATATAGTAAGGGAATTTGTTGATGACTTACAGTCTGTAGTACAACTCCTCAACAATGGTGATCAGCAGCTGTGAATGAAAGTCCGAGGATCTAGCAGTCGCTCAGTCCCTCAAGGCACACAGACGAAGAAGAGCGAATCTTCCTTCTTCCAATGTCCTTATGTAGGTCTCCAGCAGAAGGTGTGGCCCAGATTATAGGTGTGCGTACCACCACACTTGAAACTTGTGTCTTCCAAACCCAAGATCTGGATCACAGTGAGCCTTCTAATTCTGGATTGTAGTTCACTCCAGATATAGTCAAGTTGACAATAGCCACTATAGTTACACTGTTGGAGTTTGGTTTTGCTTGATCTGACTGGGACTGTGCCCTGGTTCTTCCCTCTTGAAGAAATAAAGCATTTCATTTATTTTTAATTTTACAGAAGCTCAGAGTTGAAAGACTTCAAATTTTTCAAAAGGAGATTTGGGAGTTTTCAGAGACTTTAGATTTTTAAAAGAGACAGGATATTTCTAAAAATACAAAATTTAAACCACTTGAATTAGTAAGGCTGTGGGACTTTTTAAGTCTGTAAAATATTTTAGATTGTGATCATCCCATGGTACTGGCATCTCCAATACACTGGGGGCTTCTGCTATAACTAGGTTTACCAACAGCCTCTCATAGGCTCTCTTCATGGTGCCAAGCCTCAAATCCTTTGCATGACCCCTTCAGTCCTGGGCTGTCAACTGCAACTGAGGCTTAACCTTCACCAATGGCCTTCCCTGGCCTCTCACAGTGCCAAACCTCAGCTGCTCTCCATGACCCCTGGGTGACTCTTACACATTACCAAGTACAGCTGCTGCAGGAGGTACAACCTTGGCTACACCTCTGGAACACAGCATCTTTGTGTTCTCACAAAACACTTCCCAGAAGATTTTACCTCAGTGATGCTGGTCTCTTCTTAATCACTAATTTCTTAGCTCCAGCTAACCAGTATCAATTGTCCCAGTAGTCCCTTCTATTTTTCACTGTAAAACCAGAGCCACATGGCCGAAGCTGCTGAGTTCTGCTGCTTGCAGGAGCTGGAACATGGCCCCCTTGTTCTATGACATTATTACTAGTTTTCTGTTTCCCAACTTCTTCACTGTCTAAGCTTGGCTGTCCTGGAACTTGTTCTGTAGATTGACCTTTAACTCAAAGATCTGCATGGCTCTGTCTCCTGTAAAGCTAGCATTAAAGGCATGTACCACTACGCCTGGACTTAAGCTTTTCTTCACCTCAAACCTGCTCTGTTCAAGGCTGGCCTTGAAGTCAGAGATCTACTTTCCTTTGCCTCCTGGGATTAAAGGCTTGTTCTGCCAAGTCTGTGCCTTAACTTTGCTAAGTGGGATCTTGCCCCAAGCTCACTACTCCCTTAGTTTAATTTAATATCCTTGATCACAGGATTCAGCTCCATGTCACTTCTGGAGCCCCTTTAATAATTGAACCATATAGTTTATATTTTTTTCTTTCTCGACTTGCTATGCTTGTTTAAATTGCTCTTTGTGAGACTTAACCAGAGAACAAAGTCTGTGCTGGGCTTTGTCAATGCAATTAATCTGAGTCTCTTCACCTTAGCCTCAGGCAGATTCTTCAGACAACAGCAAAAAGCATCCATGTTCTTCACCAAAATACTACAAAACAGTCTCTAGGCCACATACTGAAGTTCTTCTCCACTGAAACCTCTTGGGCCAGGTCTGCACAGTTCAAATCACCTCCAGCACCACTGTCTTCCACATTCCTACTAGATAGCCCATTAAGCCCCACTTAAAGCATTCCATGGCTTTTCAAATTCAAAACTTCAAAATCCACATTCTTCCAAACAAAACATGGTCAGGCCTATCACAGCAATACCCCAGTCCCTGGTACCAACTTCTGCCTTAGTTAGGGTTTTACTGCTGTGACCAGACACCGTGAAAGAACAACATTTTGTTGAGGCTGACTTACAGGTTCAGAGCTTCAGTCCAGTGTCATGAGGGCAGGAGCATGATAACTTCCAGGTAGGCATGGTGCAGGAGGAGCTGAGAGTTCTACATCTTCATCTGAAGGCTGCTAGCAGAATACTGGCTTCCAGGCAGGTAGGATGAAGGTATTAAAGCTCACACCCACAGTGACACACCTACCTAAACCAGGCCACACCTCCTAATAGTGCCACTCCCTGGGCCAAGCATATGCAAACCATTAGAAATACATACAAAGGTATGCTGCTGCTTCAGTAGCAATATTGTTCCCCCAACCCTGTCTACTTCCCCATACATGACATATTCAAACTGGGCTTCCCTGGAAGGCCTATCATCTGTGAGGTTGTATTCACTGTCATCCAAGGTACCATCTTCATCCAAGGTACTAGTTTTGACCAATCAGAACTTCTCACCTAAGTCTACAGGATAAATCTGAACGTTTCCATCTAAGATGAGTTCTGTCTTTAAAGATTCACTCTCATAGTCCAGCTGAGATACTCAGTGAAATTTCTTGTCTTCTGTGTCAATGTCTTTCACATCAAAAATATCTTTAAATCAGATATCCAGAATTGTGAAGGGTACAAGAGCTTCAGAGGTGCTGAGCACATGGTACCACTTGGGTTGTTTCATTGATGTCTAGATTTTTAGGATCTTTTTGTATTTTGAATACTAGCTCTCTATTGGATGAATAGTTGTTAATAATCTTTTTCCATCCTGTAGGCTGGATCTTTGTCTGAATGACAATGTCCTTTACTGTGTAGAAAGCTTTCAATTTCATGGGGTTCTGTTTAATAATTGTTGATCCTAGAGTCTGCATAGGAGGCCTCTCTTTAGAAAGTCTTCTCCTGTGCTAATGAATTTCCCTAATTTTCTTTCTCAGCCCCTTTATCATTTGTATATAAGAGGGCTACTGATTTCTTTGAGTTAATTTTGTATCTGGCCACTTTGCAGAAGGTGTTTATCAGCTGTAGGAGTTTCCTGGTAGAATTTTTGGGGTTACTTATGTATATACTATCATATCATCTGCAATTAACAAACGTCTTCCTTTCCAACTTGTATCCCCTTGATCTGCTTTACTTGTTTTAGATATGGAGAGAGAGAGAGAGAGAGAGAGAGAGGGAGAGGGAGAGAGAGAGGACAACTTGTCTTATTCTTGTTGTTTGTTTGGTTTTTGGTTTTTGGTTTTTCGAGACAGGGTTTCTCTGTGTAGCCCTGGCTGTCCTGGAACTCACTCTGTAGACCAGGCTGGCCTCGAACTCAGAAATCTGCCTGCCTCTGCCTCCCGAGTGCTGGGATTAAAGGCGTGCGCCACCACTGCCCGGCTTTATTCTTGATTATAGTGGAATTGCTTTGAATTTCTCTCCATTTAAATTGATATTGCCTCTGACCTTGCTGTAAACTACCTTTAGTATGTTTAGGTATTGTGATGGTTTGTATATGCTTGGCCTAGGGAGTGGCACTATTAGAAGGTATGGCCCTGTTGAGGTAGATGTGTCACTGTGGCTATGGGCTATAAGACCCTCAGCCTAGCTGCCTGCAAGTCATGGAAGGCCATTTGTAAAGGTGCAGCATCAGTTGTAGTTGACAGCCAAGGACAGAAGGGATCATGCAAAGGATTTGAGTCTTGGCACCATGAAGAGAGCCTATGAGAGGCTATTGATGAAGCCTAGTTGCTGCAGAACACCCCAGCTTATTGGAGATGTCAGTACCATGAGGATGATCACCAAGAACAGCAGCAGCAGTGGAGTAGATCAATCTGAGCCTAGAGTGCTACAGAGGGCAGAGCTGGAGAAGTGATGCCAGACCTTTGGAGGAGTCCAGAAGATCCTGTGTGGATCCCAGACATTGAAACGAGAAGCTGTAACATTGAAGTTGCCTTGGAGACCCCAAGACGTTCCAGATGCCAGAGCCAAAGGATATCTCCTGAGGAATGCTGCTAACAGGGACTGGAGCTAGCCCAGGAAAAGAAGTTTGTTGCAGTCTGCTAGCAGCCTTCAGATGAAGATGTAGAACTCTCAGCTCTGCCTGCCTAGATGCTGCCCTGATCCCACATTAATGATCATGAACGGAACCGCTGAACCTGAAAGCCAGCCCAATTAAATGTTGTTCTTTATAAGACTTTATAAGACTTGCCTTGGTCATGCTGTCTGTTCACAGCAGTAAAACCCTAACTAAGACAGGTATGTCCCTTATATCCCTAATTTCTCCAGGACTTTTATCATAAAAGGGTTTAGTATTTTCACAAAAGCATTTTCTCTATCCAGTGGGATGACCATGTGTTGTTGTTGTTGTTGTTCAGTTTGTTTCTGTGGTGGGTAACATTTGTTGATTCACATATGTTGAACCATCTTGATATTCCTGGGATGAAGCCTACTTGATGATAGTGGGTGATCTTTTTAATGTGATCTTAAATTCAGTTTGCAAATATTTTCTTGAATATTTTTCCATCTATGTTCATAAGGCAAATGGTCTCTATTTCTCTTACTTTGTTGAGTCTTTGTGTGGTTTGGGTGTCAGGATAACTGTGACCTCAAAAAAAGTGAATTGGCAATGTTCCTTCTGTTTCTATTTTGTGGAATACTTTGAAGAATAATAGCATTAACTCTTCTTTGACAATATGGTAGAATTCTGTGCTAAAACTCTCTGGACCTGGGCTTTTTTTGTTGTTGTTGGGAGACTTTTAATGACCGATTCTGGTTCTTGATGGGTTGTAGGTCTGTTTAAATTGCTTATCCTATCTTGACTTAACTTTGGTTAGTGGTAACTATTAAGGGAATTATCCATTTCTTTTAGATTGCTATGAAGTTGCCTCTTAGAACTGCTTTCATTGTGTCCCATAAGTTTATGGTGTTCTGTATTCATATTCATTCAATTCTAGAAAGTCTTTACTTTCTTTTGTGATTTTTGTCTTGACACATTTTTTCATTCTGTAGAGCGTTGTTCAGTTTCTAAGTTTGTAAGATTTCTGTTGCTGATATCCAGCTTTAATCTGTGGTGGTCTGATAGGTTGTAAAGTATTATTTCAATTTTCTTGTATCTGTTGAGACTTTCTTTGTGTCTGAGTATGTGGTCAATTTTGGAGAAAGTTCTATAACGTGCTAAGAAAGTGTTTTCTTTTGTGTTTTGGTGAATATTCTGTAAATATCTATTAGGTCCACTTGTTTTATAACATCTGTTAGTTGTACCTAACGGTTTAGGTTCTGTCTGGATGACCTATATATTGCTGAGAGAGGGCTATTAAAGTCTCCCACTATCTGTGTGTGAGGATCAGTGTGTGATTCATACTGTAGTAATGTTTCTCTTAAAAACTTGGGTGCCCTTGTATTTAATGAAGAGATGATAAAAATTGCAATGTCTTCTTGGTAGATTTTCCTTTGAATATATAGTGACCTCTTCTGATGAGTTTTAGTATCAATTCTATTTTGTCAGATATTAAAATGCCTACAGTAGCTTGTTTTTTCAGTATATGTGATTTGAATATCTTTTTCCAACCTTTTTCTCTGAGGTAATACCTATTCTTTTTGTTTGTTTGTTTGTTTGTTTGTTTTTGGTTTTTCAAGACAGGGTTTCTCTGTGTAGCCCTGGTTGTCCTGGAACTCACTCTGTAGACCAGGCTGGCCTCTAACTTAGAAATCCGCCTGCCTCTGCCTCCCAAGTGCTGGGATTAAAGGCGAGTGCCACCACTGCCCGGAGATACCTATTCTTTATCTTTTATGTTTCTTGAAATAAGCTATCCTATGATTCTGTTTTCCCATCCATTCTGTTAGCCTCTGTCTTTTTACTGGGGAGTTGGGACTATTGCTGCTGGGAGATAGGAATGAGCAGTATTTATTGTTTCTTGGTGGTGCTGATGCTCTATCTATCTATCTATCTATCTATCTATCCATTTCATACTGATATTTCTTAAATTTGGTTTTATCATGGGATGTCTTATATTCTCCATCTATAGTGATTGAAAATTTTGCCTAATATAGTAGTGTGGGTTGGTATCTATGATCTCTTAGAGTCTGTAGGATATCTCTACATGTCCTTCTGGCTTTTAGAGTCTCCATTGAGAAGTCAAGTGTAATTCTAATTTTATGTTACTTGGCTTTTCCCCCTTGTATTCTTTATTTGTTCTGTACATTTAATGCTTTGATCATTATGCACCAAGGGGACTTTCCTTTATGGTCAAGTCTATTTGGTGTTCTGTAGGCTTCTTGTACCTTGATAGGCATCTCTTTAGGTTAGGGAAATTTTCTTCTATGATTTTTGTTAAAAAATATTTTCTGGGCTTTTGACCTGGGGATCTTTTCCTTCCTCTATTCCTATTATTCTTAGATTTGGGTTTCTCATAGTATCCCTCATTTATTTCCTGGATTTTTTTGTGTCAGGAGTTTTTTTAGATTTAACATTTTCTTTAACCAATGTATACATTTCTTCTATTGTCTCTTCAATGTCTAGGATTCTCTCTTCCATCTCTTATATCCTGTTGGTGAAGCTTGCCTTACACATTTTAATCATTCCCTTGTTATATACCTTCAACATCTTGGCAATAATATTATGGGAAGCTTTTTCCTTTTTATCCATATTTGAGTTTCCAAATATCTCTTATGTTAAGATTTCTATTTCTTATCTGAGCAATTTTCTGCTCTAATTCATTGGATGAATTTTCTGTAGTCTTCCTTGATTTTATCCTCCTTTGATATACCATTCCTTTTCATTTCTTCTCTGTTTCTCTTATATTCATTTCTAGTCACATTCTGCTTGTATTTCTTCCACTCTCATGATTAGTAAGCAATATCTAAGTATACAACATGCTTCTCTGTACTGACAAAACCTGTTGCTAGTGCTTCACAGACTCTCTGTGCAAATCAGAGTGACACTGAGGTAATAGAAAGTGATGTCATTTCAGAAGTGATATTATCCCTACCATTTTGCCTTTAGATTAATATAAAAATTATTTGGTTTCTATTTTGAAACGGACACTGCTCCACAAGATTCATTTCCCAGTTTGTCTCTTCTGGTGATGTTATCCTCCCTGTGATACCCCTCCTAATTCTTCAGTAAAACTTTCACACATGTAAGACCTAATCACAGTCCAAGGAAAGTAGAAACATGACTAGAGGCAGACATATATTCCATATTCAATAGATTTCTAGATCATACTTCACCCAGGGTCTTTCCAGGAAATAAGACAAAAAACAAAGCATTAAGCACACTGGAGACCCAGAATAAGAATAGTGGGACAAAGAGGACTTTCGTAGATAAAAAAAATTATTTATTTTTATTATTTCTTTGTGCAGTTCTCAAGAGTAAACTTTGCAGAAGACAACCATTATTTTCACAGTGTCAGAAGGTTAGGCAGGCCTGCAAGATTTCCTAACACCCCACATTCCTATGATCTAATGTTTTGCCTTATCAGCTAAAATACTATCCTGTGCCTCTCAGGATCTGCCAGACAATCTCAGATAACTTCCTTAGTAATCCTTTGAAGATAACACTCCAGACCTCACCAAAAGCACATAAGTGACGATTGCAAAGATAATAAAGTGTGACATTTTTCTTTGAGAAGCCCACACCCATACTTTGGTATGTATGTCTTATTCTTTTCTTTTATATGCTTTTCTTTCTAGTAATTCCCCCCCCCCCCAGTGCTCAAATCTGTGTCTAAAACTACCTTTAAGAAACTCCAGCTCTGCTTAATATTGGCTCATACTCAAATGCCTGTTTGCAATTAACACAAGGATCTATCTACACTTAAGCAGATATATTGGAAAATAACTCCTCATGCTGCTGTAGCCAGTAGTGTGGAGCTGTATCTCCAATCCAGCATGAACTGCCCCAGTCAATAGATATAGTATATCCTATTCACCCTGGGAACCAGAGCTATAATGTAGGACAAAAACAAAATCTGGGTATTGTTTAGACTAATAAGGTATGCCCTTTAAATGTGCCTTTCTTCTACAAAATTTGCAGAAGCCAGCTGATTTCCCCTGGTTGCTGTGTCCTTGCCCAACATCCCCTGGGAGCTCAGTAAGTCTTATCTTTACACAGTCTCCTCCTTCTGCCTGGCTGAGCCATCAAGTCTGAGAATGTAATGATGCTTGAACGGGAGAAGCCAGACCGCTTCAACAGGAAATCTGAATGTGGGTGAATATTGAGATTTGAGGGTGATAAAGTTTGTTGATGATAAGAAGCCAGATGCTGGGTGGCTGTAAAAGAGCATTTGTCACAGGACAGGACCCAGGCTATCAGTGGATTTTATTTTTTGAGATAGGGTCTCACCATATGACCCAGGCTACCTCCTGGATGCTGGCATTAAATGTGTGCACCACCATATACAGTCATAAGTGGATATTTTAAAGATGTTCCTACTCCACATAGATTTAACAAACTATCTTAGAACCAGCAGAGTAGAAGTCAGGAGAGAGAGAAGAAGAGCAAGGACTAACAAACTGACTTGGGTTATGGTATCTAAGAGTTCCTTTTTTTTCCAGCTTTGGGATCACAGGAATCTCTTAGCTATTAGCAGTCTCTAGAACTGTTCTTTCACCTCTCCACTTTCCAAGGGCAACTGGGATCTTACTGAATATAAATAAATGACCTTTAACCATCATAGGACCACTGTGGGGGGTGTGTGTGTGTCTGTGTGTGTGTGTGTGTGTGTGTGTGTGTGTGTGTGTGTGTGTGTGTGTGAACTTGCCCAGGAAAGGATAAATGTGGGACCAAGACTCTTACAGCAACACACACTGATTGTCTGGGCCATAGCATGTGCACTGGACTGATATGGACTGACTGGTCTTCTCTGCAGTGGGATATTTGTAGAGGCTTGGTGAGTGCAGATAGGGCTGAGAAGCAGCAGCAGTGGAAAGGATTATTTATCGAGTTTTTGAGGTAAGGTTGGAGTTGTAATCTAAACATTTAGGAGCAAAGATGACCCCAGGAAGGAAAGCCTTGTGTAGACCGGCTGACAGAATAAAAATTGTAAGCATACATCTCTTAGATTGTCAAGAATGTGAAGTTAATTTTGATGACAAAAATACCTCTGTGGACAGAAAATATAACGTCAGACTCAAAATTGATCAAATTTTGATAAGGTATTTGGATGAGAAACTCAGGGGAAAGCAGAGACTCAAATAGCTGTGGGTAATTCCTCTCTACACAGCTCTCGCAAGCGAGTATGAAGTGATCTCTCATATTTATCTCCTTTTATCTTGAAGTAATTGGGTAATATTTGAAAAACTGTGCAAATGGAAAATCTAAAATGTCATTTTTACAGTGTAACAAAACATTTCAGAGAGCCAGGCAATAATATCATATTAATAAACAGGAATCTCAAGTGTTCATCCCAGTGTGAAACAGATCCCCACTTTATGAACTTCTAATTTCACACCCTCTCTTCCAAACGGTTTCAAAGATTATCCAGCTTCCATGAAAATAAAGAAAAATGAAGTCACACCACAAACAACACCCTAGTTTTAGAATGATGGATAAGCCTGTGAAATTAGTACACTAAATGTGAATGGCAGTTCCTAGGTGATATACAAAAATCCAAATGTTTAGACCCTACTCTCTAGGTATATCTGCTTTTCATGAAGCATTTTTAAATCAAGGTCTAGCACTGTTGATACTTTCTTTATCTTTACAGAAACCATGTCTGACTGAGAGCTAGGTGATTGCTGAAAGGATCCGTGTACCTTTTACATGGCTAAAATACAGAGTTCTGCTTCAGTTAAAAATGATTAAAACATTCTAACTCATAAAGACGTATGCATGTGCCTGGCAGTGGTGGCTTATGCCTTTAATCCCAGCACTTGGGAGGCAGAGACAGGTAGATCTCTGAGTTTGAGGCCAGCCTGGTCTACAGAGTGAGTTCCAGGACAGCCAGGGCTACACAGAGAAACCCTGTTTCAAAAGTAACAACAATAAACAAATAAATAAATACATAAATACATTAAATGCATGTAAGAAAGCAAAAGTATTTATTCCATTCTAATCTTAGGAAATGAAAATGCTGACCTCAAAACAAGAGATCAAATCAAATAATTCTAAAAGTCACAGTTCTATTGACTGATAGGAGATGACAGCCCGAATAAGCTAGAAAAATAAAACATGATGTGAAAGCAATTATGTTTTATGATAAACAAGAGATATGTTGGACTTAATAGGAAAGAAAGAATATTATGGAAGAAATGAGCATACTCTTGCTAAAATTGTTTTACCAGCCAAAGAAACTCTTGCTAAGAAGACGTTGGATTCTCTGTTCCGGGATGCAGTTACTGTCATCATTTTGAGATTGCCAGTCCATACTCACAGGAAGAAAAGCTACTACTTCTGTAAAGCAAGCTTTGTTCATTTAAAACAGTTTCTCTACAAACTTAACAACAAAAATATCCTAAAACTCAAGCCATCAATAATAAATGAGAGAATCATGCCCCATCCCCACAGGGAATACAACCAATTGTTCAAATATGGTGAAACTGGGACCACATCAAAGACTTTTGAGTTCCAATGTTTATCTTCCACAATCTCGAACTCAGTCTACAAGTCAAAGGGCCTACAGGAAGATATGAAATAAAGATTTGAATTAATAAGTCACTGAACGAACATTCCAATAGAAGTATACAGATAAACTGTTACATGTGTAACCAGTTTTAGTGTTCTGATAATCTGATTTTGGAAACTGTTCAAATTTATCAGTAAGAATTTGCTAAATAAATTGTTGTTCCCATAGGTTGAAACGTTATATAAAGAGAAAACAGCATTAAAAATGACAAATGTCAAAATTGCTTTGAAGAGAACAAGTTATATAATAAGATATATAGTGTGATTTGATTTTTAAAATTTCTGTATATAAACAAACATGTGAATATGGTTTATAAATATGCATATGCATTATAATATAACATGTATATATTGTTTTTTCCTTTCTGTGTTTACACACACACATGTACATACACAATGTCTGAGACTAGATCTATAGAGTTTATGATCATTTGATGCCTAGGAATTGTACTGGGGTTGTCATTTCCTGATCTTGATTAGAGTATTGATAGATTTCATCTAAATTACCTGCTTGTAATGTAGGGTGCATATTGACTCTGGTGTGATTGTTTTGTTCAAATCATAAAGCTACAGCAAATCAAGACAGCATACATCTCACAGGAAATATGGCAAGTTTAATTTTTAAATATGAAATAAGGACAGGAGGTAATAAGCCTTATACTGAATATGAATGAGGCTGAAAACTTTCTTCCGATTTACGGTTAGTGAAAACCTTAGCTTGATCTTCACATTGTGGACAGTGGTGGCGATGCTGTGAGCACGTCTAGTGGTTGGAAAACAAGCTGCCAACATCCAAATAAGTGGAAACAGGAAGAGAGAAAAACAGTCCAGATAAAAAGACTACAGGACAGATTCACATATAAATAATTTGTTTTTCTTGTACTCAGGGTAGCATTTTCATTCTTGCTTCTGACCTTACTCTGAAGCCTCAGTACTGTTTCAAAAAGTTTACTTTGTACTCACTTTTAGGATGAAATAGATCGGAGAATATAGTCTTGGCCTCACAGCAATCACCTATGGAGGACAATTCTTCCCATAAGAGATGATTTTGCAAGAATCAACTCCATCAGAAGAAACAGGAGCAAAATTATCTCTTGTAGAAGACTTGGGCTTTTTTTTTGTTTAATTTGCTTTATTTTGTTTTGCTTTTTTGTTTATTGCCAAAAGATCTTAGCGTACATTCATTACTAATATTTTTCTGTCAAGGTCTATCAATCTGGCAGTTAGCAATTTCTTCCAGAGTATAGCAAACCAATTGCTAAGACTCCTTGGACCATAGTGATTCATTCAATGAGAAGGAAGTTATGTCCAGTTAGCTCCTTTCTGCGTGCGCACCCACACATGCGCGCGCGCACACACACAAACACACACACACACACACACACACACACACACACACACACAAAGTACACAGTAAAAAGGCAAATGCAGAAAACATTCAGGCGTCATGATGCATGATAGTGACTCTAGACCTATGGTGGCTGAAGGCAGAGGAAGTCTGGGTTACATGGAAGGACTTTGTGTTGTAGAAAAGGATATCAAAGAGAAACAAAGTGAAAAGGACAAAGAAAAATACAAAAACCAACCAACCAAAACAAACAACTAGTGCCTGACACAACATTTCTTTTGTTTTACTGGGCTTTTTCAGGTAAGGGCCTTTTCAACTGCAAAGTATAATTCATCAGGCATGAAAAGGTAAATAATTAATTGGTTAGATTCCCTCTTTTTCTTGGAGACAAAAGAATTGTGTTCGTGTTCTGTGAGAACATTTGGAAGCATGTCCTAGTCTGTCTGTCTAGTCTGTACCAGGCCTTTGGCTTTATATGGGACTTATTTTCTTCCCAGGAACCTGTTCTCACTTCCCTTTCAGCAATACTGAACAGGGAATTATTTCCTGGATATTTGTCTAAAAGTTCCCCCAATATTGTCAAATGTAGTTAATTAAACTGCTTGGTCTGGTTACCTGCACAGGATTCTAAGACAGATATTATTATAAATTCATTCATAGGATACATTGCTCACATTTCCAGTATCTACCTAAAATTGTGATGGACAGATAGGCCCATCTACACACTTCATGTTGCTCCCGTGCGTGGCACGAGAGTATTAATGTGCCTGGAGTTTGGAGGTGCAAAAGCCCTGGCTTCAAGCGTCCCAACAAATAGGCTGTTCCCCAGTACACCCACGATTGGTGAGACTAATAATGGTGAAAAGTTGGTGGAAGGGGACTTAAACAACATGGCCACAGTACAAATGAAGAGCTCCAGTCACCACCAAGTCTGTATTTGGCCATTGGCAGGAACTTTAGGTTTAAAAGAGAGGAAAAATTGGGAATAGAAAGCAAGCAGTCTTGGTCAAAGTGTGTTCTGGTTGATCATTATCTCAGTTCTGGTTTTGCAAGATGGTTCAAAGAGGCCCTTAATGCCCAAGGAAGCAGCCTAGTTTCCATGAAATAATTATCCAGCTTCTGAGTGTAGTCTCGTCATCACAGATAGCTGCATTTGTTTGGGAGATGGTTTGTCTTGTGAGATTTCCCATTGCTTAGGGTCCTTCTGTCCCTTATGATAAGACTGTTTATTGATCCTGAAATCAAAGGGCACGGTGGGTTTATGACAATGACAACAGATCTTCAGGTATCTTAGGGGTCTGGAACAGGACAGTGTAAAAGCTGATAATAAGGTGACAGAAAATAAAAGCAGGCATCCCTGGCTTTTAGTCACCTTGGGCCCAAATGACTAGACAATGCTTTGTAAGCAAAAGAAGTTTCTAAGTGCCTACCATGTTGACAACCACACCAGCATTTTTCACATTCTTGCTCTGTTTAGATCCTCACCAAAGCCTGTGAAACACTTGAGACAAGAAGAGGTTCCACCTAATTTACCTATAGCTAAACAACTACTTTAAAAAGAAATTTGATATCAATACTACATGTAAACGTTTAAGACACATTTAAAAACAGTATTATATGTTTGGGAGCTATGTGTAAAATGGAAAAAAAAAACACTGGTGGGAAGCTGGGACACCAAATGAAGTTCCGGGACAAAGGGAAAAACTGTAGGTATAAAGTAAAGGTTATAGGGCTGGAGAGATGGCTCAGTGGTTAAGAGCACTGACCGCTCTTCCAGAGGTCCTGAGTTCAATTCCCAGCACCCACATGATAGCTCACAACCATCTGTAATGGGATCTGATGTCCTCTGCTGGTGTGTCTGAGAATAACTACAATGTACTCATACGTAAAATAAATAAATAATTTAAACATATATCTTTTTAAAAGGCTACATAGTTTTAATAACCTCTTATTTTCTTCTTTAAAAAATATGATACAGGCCGGACAGTGGTGGCACACGCCTTTAATCCCAGCACTCAGGAGGCAGAGGCAGGTGGATTTCTGAGTTCGAGGCCAGCCTGGTCTACAGAGTGAGTTCCAGGACAGCCAGGGCTACACAGAGAAACCCTGTCTCGAAGAAAAAAAAATATGATACAGGAAAAAGGAAAAGTGACAAACACAGCAGGACTGTAGCCTAGTAGTGGATATGCTGGATCCCTATAAGGCCGTTCTGTAACTTTGGTTTCCTTCTCCTCTCTGGACTTGTTTCTCTGTGTGTGTCTGTGTGTGTCTGTGTGTGTGTGTGTGTGTGTGTGTGTGTGTGTGTGTGTGTGTGTGTGTGTGCATGTATGCCTCTGTGTGTATGTGATTATATCCCACAAGTGTTTCCTTGTTAATTATATTACAGTATTGGTTCTCAATCTTCCCAATGCTGTAACACTTTAATATGGTTCATGTTGTGGTGACCCTCAACCGTAGCATTAATCTCATGGCTGATTCATAGCTGTAGTTTTGCACACACACACACACACACACACACACACACACTACACACACACACACTACACACTACATACTACACACTTGAGATGTATCACATGTTAGTGCTATGCCACACCTTCACTTCTCTGTGTCTTTGTGTTTCAAGAATTCATAGGACCAAGTAGAAGTTAACTGATTTCCCCTATGTCTTGCAGGCAACATCTATTAGAAATGAAGCAAGAAGTCTACCTAGATAGCTCTTCTATTCTCCATTGATTTGTTCTAAAGGTAAAGCTCAGGAACAGGTAAGGAAGGCTAAAGGCTCTGAAAGCCTAGAAATATGCAGGGGCAACCTTCACTAGAAACAACATGTTACATAACTAACCACCGGCTCCTTATCTTTTTATGATGCAGTGTTCTGCAAAACATCATTAGTTTGCCTTGATACACTGACAGTCACTAGAATGGGCTCACAAATCCCATGGTTTTAAGTAAAACTTCTATGCAAATCTCTTTATCCTCCCCACCCTGAGAAACTTTTACTCAAATATCTAACCCCTCCATATTTAGTAATACTTTTATTTACACAAAGGCCTTGCTGTATTCTCAGAACTTAAGTAACTAAAGCAGTTGACTCCTTCCCACTTTCCTTTGTGTAGATTCTTTCTTTCTTCTTCTTCTTTTTTTTTTGGTTTTTCGAGACAGGGTTTCTCTATATAGCCCTGGCTGTCCTGGAACTCACTCTGTAGACCAGGCTGGCCTCGAACTCAGAAATCCGCCTGTCTCTGCCTCCCGAGTGCTGGGATTAAAGGTGTGTGCCACCACTGCCTGGCTGTGTAGATCCTTTTAAAGCTAGCCAATCATGGAAGACTGTGAGGTCAGACAGACCACAGCCAACAGGGAAAAAAGGAACAGTCAACACCTACATTAGAATAAAAACCAAACGAAATTCCTGTCTTGGTGTTTGTTCTGCTTATGCAAGTAACACACTTTATAGATCATAAACAAAGTTTTACCTTGTAGAGATATTTTATGTAGAGTGGTAGTCTTTTGTGTTGGGACCCCAAACTTATTTTTTTTTTATTTATTTTTTGATATTTTATTTACATTTCCGATGATTCCCCTTTTCTTTAGAAACCCCGTGTCCCCTCCCCCTCCCCGCCTCTGTGAGGGAATTCCTCCTCCCACCTACCCGCCCACCCATTCCCATATTCCCACCTTGACATTCCCTTTTACTGGGGCCCCTAGCACCCTCAGGCCCAAAGTCCTCT
>CM052722.1:11988769-12025474 GCA_028551405.1 Uromys caudimaculatus | reverse complement strand
ATCTGTCTAGAAAATTGTCCATTTCATCCAGATTTTGCAGTTTTATTGAGTATAAGCTTTTGTAGTAAAATCTAATGATTTTTTGAATTTCCTCAGAATCTGTTGTTATGTCTCCCTTTTCATTTCTAATTTTGTTAATCTGGATACTGTCTCTGTGCCCTCTAGTTAGTCTGGCTAAGAGTTTATCTATCTTGTTGATTTTCTCAAAGAACCAACTCCTGGTTTTGTTGATTCTTTGTATAGTTCTTTTTGTTTCTACTTGGTTGATTTCAGCCCTGAGTTTGGTTATTTCCTGCCTTCTACTCCTCTTGGGTGCATTAGCTTCTGTTTGTTCTAGAGCTTTCAGGTGTGCTGTTAAACTGCTAGTGTATACTCTCTCCAGTTTCTTTGTGGAGGCATTCAAAGGTATGAGTTTTCCGCATAACACTGCTTTCATTGTGTCCCATAAGTTTGGGTATGTTGTACTCTCATTTTCATTAAATTCTAGGAAGTCTTTAATTTCTTTCTTTATTTCTTCCTTGACCACGTTATCATTGAGTAGAGCATTGTTCAGCTTCCATGTGTATGTGGGCTTTCTGTTGTTATTGTTGCCATGGAAGACCAGCCTTAAACCGTAGTGATCTGATAGGAGGCATGGGATTATTTCAATCTTCTTGTATCTGTGGAGGTTTGTTTTGTGACCGATTATATTGTCAATTTTAGAGAAGGAAGGTATATTCTTTTGATTTAGGATGAAATGTCTAGATATCTGTTAAATCAATTTGCTTCATAACATCTGTTAGGTTTCACTGTGTCTCTGTTTAGTTTGCGATTCCAAGATCTGTCCATTGATGATAATGGAGTGTTGAAGTCATCTACTATTATTGTGTGAGGTGCAATGTGTGCTTTGAGCTTTAGTAAGGTTTCTTTTATGAATGTGGGTGCCCTTCCATTTGGAGCATAGATGTTCAGAATTGAGAGTTCTTCTTGGTAGATTTTTCCTTTGATGAGTATGAAGTGTCCTTCCTTATCTTTTTTGATGACTTTTGGGTGAAAGTCGATTTTATCTTATATTAGAATGGCTACTCCAGCCTGTTTCTTGGGACCATTTGCCTGGAAACTTGTTTTCCAGCCCTTTACTCTGAGGTAGTGTTTGTCTTTATCCCGGACGTGTGTTTCCTGAATGCAGCAAAATGCTGGGTCCTCTTTATGGATCCAGTTTGTCAGTCTATGTCTTTTTATTGGGGAATTGAGTCCATTGATGTTAAGAGATATTAAGGAATAGTGAGTGTTAATTCCTGTTATTTTCGATGTTACTTTTAGGTTTTTGTGGCTATCTTCTTTTGAGTTTGTTGAAAGATTACTTTCTTGCCTTTTCTAGTGTGTAGTTTCCCTCCTTGAGTTGACGTTTACCATCTATTATCCTTTGTAGGGCTGGGTTTGTGGAAACATATTGTATAAATTTGGTTTTGTCATAGAATATTTTGGTTTCACCATCTATGGCAATCGAGAGTTTTGCTGGGTATAGCAGCCTGGGCTGACATTTGTGTTCCCTTAGGGTCTGTATGAGTTCTGCCCAGGATCTTCTAGCTTTCATAGTCTCTGGTGAGAAGTCTGGTGTAATTCTGATAGGTCTGCCTTTATATGTTACTTGACCTTTTTCCCTTACTGCTTTTAATATTCTTTCCTTGTTTTGTGTATTTGGTGTTTTCACTCTAATGTGACGGGACAAATTTTTTTTCTGGTCCAATCTATTTGGAGTTCTGTAAGCTTCTTGTTTATTTATGTTTATCTCTTTCTTTAGGTTAGGAAAGTTTTGTTCTATAATTTTGTTGAAGATATTTACTGGTCCTTTAAGTTGGGAATCTTCACTCTCTTCTATACCTATTATCCTTAGGTTCTGTCTTTTCATTGTGTCCTGGATTTCATGGATGTTTTGAGTTAGGAGCTTTTTGCATTTTGTGGTTCTTTTACTCTTGTGTCAATGTTATCTATGGTATCTTCTGCTCCTGAAATTCTCTCTTCTATCCCTTGTATTCTGTTGGTGATGCTTGCATCAATGGTTCCTGATCTCTTTCCTAGGTTTTCTAACTCCAGGGTTGTCTCCCTATGTGATTTCTTTATTGTTTCTATTTCTATTTTTAACTCCTGGATGGTTTTGTTTATTTCCTTTGTCTATTTGATCATGTTTTCCTGTAATTCTGCCTGTTTGCTTGTGTTTTCCTGTAATTTTTAATGGATTTTTGTGTTTCCTATTAAGGCTTCTACTTGTTTACCTGTGTTCTCTTGTATTTCTTTAAAGGCATTATTTATTTATTTCCTAAAGTCTTCTATCATCATCATGAGAAATGATTTTAAATCTGAGTCTTGCTTTTCTGGTGTGTTGGGGTATCCAGGGCTTGCTGTGGTGGGAGAGCTGGGTTCTGATGATGCCAAGTACCTTTGGTTCCTCTTCCTTATGTTCTTACCCTTGCCTGTTGCCATCTTTTTAACTCTGATGTTAGCTGATTTTACTCTGTTTGGTTGTGGCTTGTCCCTCCTGTAGGCCTCTGTATCAATACTCCTTGCAGATCAGCTCTCTATGTGAGGTACTTGGGCCTGGAGAGCTGTGGCACAGGGTCAGCTCTGGGGTGCAGACAGAAACCAGAAGGTTCTTGTCCCCAGCTTTCCCTTGGTTCCTGTGTCCTGATGGCTCTGCAAGGGTCCCTCTTGATCCAGTGAGTTTGAATAGAAGTGGTGGTTTTGCCTGTGATTGAAGGTGTTGTCAGCACTCCTGGGATACCAGCTCTATCCTGGAGCCCTGTGGCCCAGCCTGAGGTCCTCATGTCCTGGTGAGCAGTGGTGCTTGTCTTAACCCCACTCACAGCTTTTCCACACTCCTGGGAGGGTAGCTTTCTCCTGGTGCTACTTGGCTATGGAACCCTGGTGGCCCAGGCCCTGGTCTCCCGCCACAGACGGAAACCTGAAGGTTCCTGTCCCTGACTTTTTCTCCTCAGTCTCTGTGTCCTGAGGGCCTGGGAGGCTAGCTTTCTCCTGGTGCTAATTGGCTATGGAGCCCTGTGGCACAAGCTGAGGTTCCCAGCCACAGATGGAAACCGGAATTTTCCTGTTCTTGACTTTTCCTCAGTCCTTGTGTCCCACAGGTTCCGGGCGGGTCCCAGTGAGCAGTGGTGCTTGTCTTTTCCCCACTCGTGGCTTTTCCACGCTCCTGGGAGGGTAACTTTCTCCTGTAGCTACTTGGCTATGGAACCTTGGTGGCCCGGGCAGAGGTCTCCCCTCAAAAATTGTTATAACTGTCTTACAACCCTACCTTTGATTCAAAAGGTTGTTTTGACTACCTGTTGCTATGACTCTCTGTTGCTATGACTACTTGTTGCTATGACTACCTGTTGCTATGTCTACCTGTTGCTATGATCACCTTGCAGTCATGTCAAGTCTTTGTTTCAGGAGGTCATTATGACTAACTTGTTATGCTTATATTCTGCTCCTATATGTCTGTGTATTTTGTCTGCTAAATTCCTCATTTGGAAAGTATCTACTCCTGAGCTATAAAAACCTTGTCTTCCTCATTTCAAATGCTGACTTCTTGAACCCTGCCTTAGGGAGAGGCAGTCTGTCTACATGTTTTCTTTAAAACAAAACAAAACAAAACAAAACAAAACAAAATAAAACAAATCTTTTTTAAAAACTTATTTATTTATTTTACACTCCAGATTTTATCTGACACTTCCACATCCCATACCTCCTCCTCGCCCCCTGTCTTCATGAGAATGTCTCCATACCCCACCCCCACCCCACCAGACCTCTAAACTTCCTGGGGCCTCCAGTCTCTTGAGGATTAAGTACATCTTCTCTGAATCCAGACCCAGCAGTCCTCTGCTGTATATGCGTTGGGGGCCTCATTTCAGCTGGTTCATGCTGCCTGGTTGGTGGTCCAGTGTCTGAGAGATCTCAGGAGTCCAGGTTAACTGAGACTGCTGGTCCTCCTACAGGGTCGCCCTCCTCCTCAGCTTTTTCCAGCTTTCCCCTAATTCAACCACAGAGGTCAGCAGCTTCTGTCCATTGGTTGGGTGCAAATATCTGCATCTGACTCTTTCAGCTGCTTGTTGGGTCTTTCAGAGGACAGCCATGCTAGGATAAAACAATAAGGACAAGAGAGGAGGGAGACAGTTTTGGCAAAAAGTAGAAAAAGGAAAGAAGAAAGGTAGACACAATGAAAGCAAGTAGGGTAGGACATTCTAGTAGTCAGTCATTCCACCTATACAATTTTAAAATTCAATGTAACTATAGAAAATAACCATCTTCAAACTCTGGAGCCTAATGCATCAGCATTTACATTATCAACAATTAGAAGACAACTAAAGTGGACCAGAGAAGGACTTAAGTGCTGTCCCCAACATGCCAGAAACACAAAAACAAAGAGGCAGTTGAGGTTCGTTGCTCCAACTTAGATAGCCTTCACAAACACAGGACCAGGAGGAGCATGCCAAACCCAGAGGTATCTGAGAGCTTCATCTTTCAATGCAGCACATCTTGCCAGCAGTTGCCTCATAAAATTGATGCTGCTCGCAAGCGTGGCCAAAGAACCTTTGACAGAAAACAAAAGTTAATACAGAAATTCCTAAGTTGGCAAAATACTGAGAATAAATGACTGTTCAAATTATCATCCCCCAAAAGGACACCTGCAATTTTCCTTGCACCCTGTGGACATCTACTTCATAAGATGCAAGGGGAATTGCAGAAGAGGACATGGAAAGAGTGTAAGAGCCAGAGCAGTGCTGTGATGATGTCTTCTGGAATGATGTGTGTGCTGAAATCAGGAACTCCCTTGAGCTATGGGTACCCAAAACAAAACTCCCCTAGATCAAGCCAATATTTCAGTAGATGGCACGGATTGGATTTGATGAATTCCAGAGGGAGAGGGACAGAGGGAGGGAGGGAGGGCGAGGGGGGGAGGAAAGTGTTAAGGTAGGTGTCCAGGAGGGATTGTGAGTGGAGAGTTAGGAGTAGGTATGAAGGATGTATATATGCATGAATAAGTAAATGATTTTTAAAGAAAAAACTTGCCACCAGGCCACCAGTCGCAGCTCTCATAAGACTGGTACATGGAGATCCTTCACACTAGGCTAGTTTGTGTTCTTTGGGAAGGCCTTTTCAAATGTAAAACAAAAGAGACCAACTTGAGAATAAAAATAGAAAGAGGACTAGGAGGAGGAGGAGGAGGAGGACGAGGACTGGGACTAGGACGGGGACTAGGACAAGGACTGGAAGGAGGACTGGGAGGAGGCAGCGGTAAAGGACCAGAAGGAGGAGGAAGAGGAGGAGGCCGAGGAGGAGGAGGCTGAGGAGGAGGCGGAAGAGGAGGAGGCCGAGGAGGAGGCAGAGGAGGAGGCGGAGGAGGAGGAGCAGGAGGCCGAGGAGGCTGAGGAAGAGGAGGAGGAGGAGGCCAAGGAGGAGGAGGCCAAGGAGGAGAAGGAGGCCGAGGAGGAGGAGGAGGCCGAGGAGGAGGAGGAGGAGCAGGAGGAGGAGGAGGAGGAAGAGCAGGAGGAGGAGGAGAAGGAGGGGCAGGAGACAGAGGAGGAGGAAGAGGAGGAGGAGGAGAAGGAGAAGGAGGAGGAGCGGGAGGAGGAGGAGGCCGAGAAGGAGCAGGAGGAGGAGGAGGAGGCAGAGGAGGAGGACAGGTAGTAGGAGGAGGAGGAGGGGGAGGAGGAGAAGGAGGACCGAAAGGCAAAGGACCGGCAGAAGGAGGAGGAGGAGGCCGAGAGGAGGAGGGGGAGGAGGAGGCAGAGGAGGAGGCAGAGGAGGAGGAGGAGGCTGAGGAAGAGGAGGAGGAGGAGGAGGAGGAGGCTGAGGACCAGCAGGAGGAGGAGGAGGAGGAGGTGGAGTAGGAGCTGGAGGACCAGCAGGAGGAGAAGGAGCAGGAGGCAGAGGACCAGCAGGAGGAGGAGGAAGAACAGTAGGATGAGGAGGAGGAGGCCAAAGAGGAGAATGAGGAGGAGGAGGAGGAGGACAGGCAGTAGGAGGAGGAGGAGGGGGAGGAGGAGGAGGACCGGCAGGCAAAGGACCAGCAGAAGTAGGAGGATGCGGAGGAAGCCGAGGAGGAGGAGGACAAAGAGGAGGACGAGGAGGGGAGGAGGAAGAGGAGGAGGACCAGCAGGCAAAGGACCAGGAGAAGGAGGAGGATAAGGAGGAGGATAAGGAGGAGGAGGAGGAGGCCGAGGAAGAGAAAGAGGAAGCCAAGGAGGAGGAGGACGCCAAGGAGGAGAAGGAGGAGGAGGAGAAGGAGGAGGAGGCCAAGGAAGAAAAGGAGGAGGCTGAGGAGGAGGAGGAGGTGACAGAGGAGGAGGAGGAGGAGGAGGAGGAGGAGGAGGAGGAGGAGGAGGAGGAGGAGAAGGACAAGGAGGCAGAGGAGAAAACCAAGGAAAAGGAGGAGGAGGCTGAGGAGGAGGCCAAGGAGGAGGCAAAGGAGGAGGAGGAGGAGGAGAACAAGGAGGAGGAAGAGGAGGAGGTCAAGGAGGAGGAGGAGGTCAAGGAGGAGGAAGAGGCCAAGGAGGAGGCCGAGGAGGAGGCAGAGGAGGGAGGAGGAGGAGGTCGAGGAGGAGGCGGCAGAGGAGGAGGAAGCCGAGGAGGAAGAGGAGGAGGAGGCCGATGAGGAGGAGGCCGAGGAGGAGAAGGAGGAGGAGGCCGAGGAGGAGGAGCAGGAGGAGGAGGAGGAGGAGTAGGAGGAGTAGGAGGCCGAGGACCGTCAGGAGAAGGAGGAGGAGGCTGAGGACCGGCAGGAGGAGGAGGAGGAGGACCTGCAGGAGGACGAGGATGACCGGGAGTAGGAGAAGGTGAGGAGAAGGAGGAGGAGGAGGCCAAAGAGGAGGAGGAGGAGGCCGAGGAAGCGGAGGAAGAGACCGAGGAAGAGGAGGAAGAGGAGGAGGCCGAGGAAGAGAATGAGGAGGAGGCCAAGGAGGAGGAGGAGGCTGAGGAGAAGGAGGAGGAGGAGGAAGAGGAAGAGGAGGCGGAGGAGGCGGAGGAGGAGGAAGCGGAGGAGGAAGAGGAGGAGGATGTGGCGGAGGAGGAGGAGGAAGAGGAGGCCGAGGAAGAGGAGGAAGAGAAGGAGGGCGAGGAAGAAGAGGAACAGGATGCTGAGGAAGAGGAGGAGGAGGAGGAGCAGGAAGAGGAGGTGCAGGAGGAAGAGGAGGAGGAAAAGGAGGAGGACGCCGAGAAGGAGGAGGAAGAGGAGGCGGAGTAAGAAGAGGAAGAGGAGGCCGAGGAAGAGGAGGAATAGGAGGCTGAGGAAGAGGAGGAGGCCGAGGAAGAGGAGGAAGATGAGAGATGAGGAGGCCGAGGAAGAGGAGGAGGAGGAGGAGGAGGAAGAGAAGGAGGAGGAGGCAGAGGAGGAGGAGCAGGAGGTGGAGGAGGAGGAAGAGGTGGAGGAAGAGGAGGATGGAGGAGGCCAATGACTGGCAGGAGGAGGAGGAGGAAGAGGAAGAGGAGGTGGAGGAGGAGGAGTTGGAGGAGGAGGAGGAAGAGGAAAAGGCCGAGGACCAGCAGGAGGAAGAAGAGGAGGCGGAGGAGGAGCAGTAGGCGGCCGAGGAGGAGCAGTAGGCGGCCGAGGAGGAGGAGCAGGAGGAGGAGGAGGTGGAGACCAAGGCTGAGGAGGAGGCCGAGGAGGAGGCTTAGGAGGAGGAGGCCAAGCAGGACGAGGAGGAGGAGGATGAGGATGAGAGGCAGAAGGAGGAGGAGAGGCAGAAAGAGGAGGAGAGGCAGGAGGAAGAGGTTGAGGAGGAGGAGGAGGACCGGCAGGCAAAGGACCGGGAGGAGGAAGAGGAGGAAGCCGAGGAGGAGGAGGAGGAGGAGGTGGAGGAGGAGGTGGAGGTGGAGGAGGAGGCCGAGGATGAGGTTGAAGAGGAGGCCGAGGAAGAGGAGGAGGAGGCCAAGGAAGAGGAGGAGGAGGACCAGAAGGAGGAAGAGGACCAGGAGGAGGCGGATTAGGCGGAGGAGGAGGAGGAGGAGGAGGAGGAGGCAGAGCTGGCGGAGCCGGAGGCAGAAGAGGAGGCGCAGGAGGAGGAGGGGTCGGAGGAGAAGGAGGAGCAGGGCGAGGAGGAGTAGGCCAAAGAGGAGGAGGAGGAGGAGGCCAAGTAGGCCAAGGAGGCCAAGGAGGCCAAGGAGGCCAGGAGAAGGAGGAGGCCAAGTCTGAGGAGAAGGCTGAGGAGGAGGCCAAGAAGGAGAAGGCCAAGGAGGAGGAGGAGGAGGGGGAGGAGGAGGAGGGGGAGGAGGAGGACCGGCCGGAGGAGGAGGAGTAGGCCAAGGAGGCAAAGGAGGCCAAGGAGGTTAAGGAAGCCAAGGAGGCCAGGAGGAGGAGGAGGCCAAGGCTGAGGAGGAGGCCAAGGAGGAGAAGGCCAAGGAGGAGGAGGAGGAGGAGGAGGAGGAGGTATAGGAGGACTGGCAGGCAAAGGACCGGCAGAAGGAGGAGGAGGAGGAGGCTGAGGAGGAGGAGGAGACCAAGTAAGAGGAGACCAAGGAGGAGGAGGAGGAGGAGGCCAAAGAGGAGGAGGAGGCCAAGGAGGAGGAGGAGGAGACCATGGAGGAGGAGGAGGAGGCCAAAGAGGAGGAGGAGGCCAAAGAGGAGGAGGAGGCCAAGGAGGAGGAGGAGGAGGCCAAGGAGTAGGAGGAGGACAAGGAGGAGGAGGACAAGGAGGAGGAGGACAAGGAGGAGATGGACAAGGAGGAGAAGAAGGAGGAGGAGGAGAAGGAGGAGGAGGAGGAGTTGTAGGAGGAGGAGGAGGAGGCAAAGGAGGAGGAGGAGGAGGTGGAGGAGGAGTGGGAGAGGAGGCGGGGAAGGAGGAGCAGGAGAAGGAGGAGGAGCAGGAGACCTAGGACCAGCATGAGGACGAGGAGGAGGCCGAGGTCCAGCAGGAGGAGGAGGAGAAGGAGTAGGCGGAGTCCGAGGAGGAGGAGGAGGAGGAGTAGGCGGATTTCAAGGAGAAGGAGGAGGAGGTGGAGGCCGAGGAGGAGGCCGAGGAGGAGGAGGCTGAGAAGGGAGGAGGAAGAGGTGGAGGAAGAGGCCGAGGAGGAGGAGGAGGAAGAGGAGAATGCAGAGGACCAGCAGGAGGAGGAAGAGGAGGAGGAGGCAGAGGAGGAGCAGCAGGTGGCAGAGGAGGAGCAGGAGGTGGCAGAGGAGGAGGAGCAGGAGGAGGAGGAGGTGGAGCAGGAACTGGGGGACAGGCAGTAGGAGAAGGAGCAGGAGTCAGAGGACCAGCAGAAGGAGGAGGAGGAGGAGGAGGAGGAGGAGGAGGAGGAGGAGGAGGAGGAGCAGGAGCAGGAGCAGGAGCTGGAGGACTGGCAGGAGGAAAAGGAGCAGGAGGTAGCGGACCAGCAGAAGAAGGAGGAAGAGGAGGAGGAGGAGGAGGAGCAAGAGGCGGCCGAGGAGGAGCAGGAGGCCGAGGAGAACTAGAAGCATGAGGCGGAGGAGGAGCATGAGACGGCAGAGGAGGATGAACAGGAGAAGAAGGCAGAGGAGGAGGAGCAGGAGGAGTAGTAGTGGGAGGAGGAGACGGAGGAGGAGGAGCAGGAGAAGGAGGAGGAGCAGGAGACTGAGGACCGGTAGGAGGAGGAGGAGGCGGAGGCCGAGGTCCAGCAGGAGGAGGAGGAGTCCAAGGACCGGCAGGAGGAGGAGGAGAAGGAGGAGGCGGAGGAAGAGGAGGAGCAAGAGGCGGATGAGGAATATGTGGAGGAGGAGCAGGAGGCATAGGAAGAGGAGCAGGAGGCGGAGGAAGAGCAGGAGGCAGTGGAGGAGCAGGAGGTGGAGGAGGAGGAGCAGGAGGAGGAGGAGCAGGAGGAGGAGCAGGAGGAGTCGGAGCATCAGGAGGAGTCGGAGGAGGAACAGGAGGATGGGGAGGAGGCTGAAGACCAGCAGGAGGAGGAGGAAGAGGTGCAGTAGAACCCGGAGGATCAGCAGGAGGAGATGTAACAGGAGGCGGAGGACCAGCAGTAGGAGGAGGAGGACCAGCAGGAGGAGGAGGAAGACGCCGAGGAAGAGGATGTGGATGAGGAGGCCAAGGAGGCCAAGGAGGCCAGGAGGAGCAGGAGGCCAAGGCTGAGGAGGAGGCCAAGGAGGAGCCCAAAGTGGAGAAGGCTAAGGAGGACGAGGAGGAATTGGAGGGGGAGGAGGAGGAGGAGGAGGAGGCCGAGGAGGCCGAGGACAAGGAGGCAGATGAGGAGGAGGAAGAGGAGGTGGAGGACGAGGAGGAGGCTGATGAGGTGGAGGAGGAGGAGGAGGAAATGGAGGAGGAGGAGGTGGAGGCGGAGGAGGAGGAGGAGGAGGAAGATGAGGAGGAGGAGGAGGCCGAGGACCAGCAGAAGGAAGTGGAGGAGGAGGAGTCGACGGAGGAGGACCAGGAGGCGGCAGAGGAGGCGCAGGAGGTGGCAGAGGTGGAGCAGGTGGAGGAGGAGGACAAGCAGGAGGAGGAGGCAGAGGAGGAGCAGGAGGCGGAGAAGGAGGAGGAGCAGGAGGAGGAGGAGGAGGAGGAGGAGGAGGAGGAGGAGGAGGAGGAGGAGGAGGAGGCCGAGTAGGCCAAGGACGAGGAGGCAGATGAGGAGAAGGAGGTGGAGGAGTAGGTGGAGTTGGAGGAGGAGGAGGAGGAGGCAAAGGAGGTGGAGGAAGAGGATGAAGAGGAGGCAGAGGAGGTGGAGGAGGAGGAGGAGGAGGCGGAGGAGGAGGAGTTGGAGGAGGCGGAGGAGGAGGCGGAGGAGGCTGAGGAACAGCAGGAGGAGGAGGAGGAGTTGGAGGAGGCAGAGGAGGAGGAGGCGGAGGAGGAGAAGGAGGCTGAGGAGCAGCAGGAGGAGGAGGAGGATGATGAAGAGGAGGCCGAGGACCTGCAGGAGGAGGAGGAGGAGGTCAAGGACTGGCAGGAGGAGGAGGAGGACGAAGAGGAGGAGCAGGAGGAGGCGGAGGAGGACCAGGAGGTGGCAGAGGAGGAGCAAGAGGTGGCAGAGGTGGAGCAGGAGGAGGAGGAGGACCAGCAGGAGGAGGAGGCAGAGGAGGAGGTGGAGCAGGAGGTGGAAGACCGGCAGGAGGAGAAGGAGCAGGAGGCAGAGGAATGGCCAGAGGAGGAGGAGGAGGAGGAGGAGGAGGAGGAGGAGGAGGAGCAAGAGGCAGAAGAGGAGGAGCAGGAGGCAGAGGAGGAGGAGGAGCTCCAGGCGGAAGAGGTGGAGGAGCAGGAGTTGGAGGAGGAGGAGGAGGAAAAGGAGGTGAAGGAGGAGGAGCAGGAGGAGGAGGAGGAAAAGGAGGTGAAGGAGGAGGAGCAGGAGGAGGAGGAGGAAAAGGAGGCGAAGGAGAAGGAGCAGGAGGAGGAGGAGGACCAGCAGGGGGAGGAGGCGGAGGAGGAGCAGGAGGAGGACCAGCAGGAGGTGGAGGAGGAGCAGGAGGCAGAGGAAGTGGAGGAGCAGGAGGTGGGGGAGGAGTAGTAGGTGGAGGAGGAGCAGGAGGCGGAGGAGGAGGAGCAGGAGGCAGAGGAGGAGGAGCAGGAGGAGGAGGAGCAGCAGGATTGGAGGCAGAGGAGGACCAGGAGGCAGAGGAGGAGGAGAAGCAGGAGGAGGAGGAGCAGGAGGAGGAGGAGGAGGAGGCAGACGACCAGCAGGAGGAGGAGGAGGAGGACAGGCAGGAGGATGAGGTTGAGGAGGAGGAGGAGGAGGAGGAGGAGGACCGGCAGGCAAAGGACTGGCAGGAGGAGGAGGAGGTTGAAGAGGAGGAGGAGGTGGAGGAGGAGGACAAGGAGGAGGAGGAGGAGGCCAAAGAGGAGGCGGAGGAGGAGGAGGAGGAGGCCGATGAGAAGGAGGAGGAGGCCGAGGAGGTCGAGGAAGCCGAGGACCGGCAGGAGGAGGAGGAGGAAGAGGAGGAGGAGGAAGACCTGCAGGAGGAGGAGGAGGAGAAGGAGGAGGAGGAGGAAGAGGAGGAGGAAACAGAGGAGGAAGAGGCAGAGAAGCAGGCAGATGAGGAGGAGCAGGAGGAGGAGGCGGAAGAGGAGGAGCAGGAGGAGGAGGCGGAAGAGGAGGCTGAGGAGGAGGAGGCCGAGGAGGCCGAGGAAGCCGAGGACTTGCAGGAGGAGGAGGAAGAAGAGGAGGAGGAGGAGGAGGAGCAGGAGGCGGCAGAGGAAGAGCAGGAGGTGGCAGAGGATGAGGATGAGGAGGACCAGCAGGAGTACGAGGCGGAGGAGGAGCAGGAGGTGGAGGAGGAGGAGGATCAGGAGGTCGAGGCGGAGGAGCAGGAGGTGGAGGAGGAGGTGCAGGAGGAGGAGGTGGAGCAGCAGGAGGAGGAGGCTGAGGAGAAGGAGGAGCAGGAGGAGGAGGAGCAGGAGGAGAAGGAGGAGGCAGAGGACCAACAGGAGGAGGAGGAGGAGCTGGAGGACCGGCAGGAGGAGAAGGAGCAGGAGGCAGAGGACCACCAGGAGGAGGAGGAGGAGGAGGAGGCCAAGGAGGTCAAGGAGGCCAAGTAGGACAAGGAGGCCAAGGAGGCCAGGAGGAGGAGGAGGCCAAGGAGGAGAAGGCCAAGGAGGATGAGGAGGAGGAGGCCGAGGAGGAGGAGGAGGAGGAGGAGGGCAATGAGGCCAAGGAGGCCAAGGAGGCCAGGAGGAGGAGGAGGCCAAGGCTGAGGAGGAGGCCAAGGAAGAGGAGGAGGAGGATGGGGAGGAGGAAGAGGAGGACCGGCAGGCAAAGGATCGGCAGGAGGAGGAGAAGGAGGAGGTTGAGGAGGAGGAGGTGGAGGAGGAGGCCAAGGAGGAGGAGGACAAGGAGGAGGAGGAGGAGGCCAAAGAGGAGGTGGAGGAGGAGGAGGAAGAGGAGGCTGAAGAGGCCAAGGAGGCCAAGGAGGCCAGGAGGAGGAGGAGGCCAAGGCTGAGAAGGAGGCCAAGGAGGAGGCCAAGGCGGAGAAGGCCAAGGAGGATGAGGAGGAATTGGAGGGGGAGGAGGAAGATGAGGACCGGCAGGCAAAGGACCGGCAGAAGGAGGAGGAGGAGGCTGAGGAGGAGGAAGAGGCCGAGGAGGCTGAGGAAGCCGAGGACCAGGAGGAGGAGGAGGAGGAGGACCTGCAGGAGGAGGAGGAGGAGAAGGAGGAGGCGAGAAGAAGGAGGAGGAAGAGGAGGAGGAAGAGGAGGAGAAGGAGGAGGAGAAGGAGAAGGAGGAGGCCGAGGAGGCCAAGGAGGCCGAGGACGAGGAGGCAGATGAGGAGGAGGAGGTGGAGGAGGAGGAGGTGGAGGAGGAGGAGGAGGAGGAGGAGGAGGAGGCGAAGGAGGTGGAGGAGAAGGAGGAGGAGGCCGAGGAGGAGGAGGTGGAGGCGGAGGAGGAGGAGGAAGAGGAGGAGGAGGAGGAAGAGGAGGAGGAGGAGGAAGAGGAGGAGGAGGCTGAGGACCAGCAGGAGGATGAGGATGAGGATGAGGATGAAGAGGAGGCCGAGGACCTGCAGGAGGAGGTAGAGGAGGAGGAGGAGGAGGAGCAGTAGGCGGCAGAGGAGGAGCAGGAGGCGGAGGAGGAGCACCAGGCGGAGGAGAAGGAGCAGGAGGAAGAGGAGGACCAGTAGGAGGAGGAGGCAGAGGAGGAGCAGGAGGCGGAGGAGGAGGAGCAGGAGGCGGAAGAAGAGGAGGAGCAGGAGGTGGAGGAGGAGTAGGCAGAGGAGGAGCAGGAGGCAGAGGAGGAGGAGGAGGAGCAGGAGGAGGAGGAGGCTGAGGACCAGCAGGAGGAGGAGGAGGATGATGATGAAGAGGAGGACGAGTACCTGCAGGAGGAGGTAGAGGATGAGGAGGAGGAGCAGTAGGCAGCAGAGGAGGAGCAGGAGGTGGCAGAGGAGGAGCAGGAGGCGGAGGAGGAGGAGTACCAGGTGGAGGAGCAGGAGCAGGAGGAGGAGGACCAGCAGGAGGAGGAGGCGGAGGAGGAGCAGGAGGCGGAGGAGGAGCAGCAGGATGTGGAGGAAGAGGAGGAGCAGGAGGTGGAGGAGGAGGAGTAGGCGGAGGAGGAGCAGGAGGCAGAGGAGGAGGATGAGGAGGCGGAGGAGGAGGAGGAGCAGGAAGAGGAGGAGCACCAGGAGGAGGAGGCAGAGGAGGACCAGGAGGCGGAGGAGGAGCAGGAGGAGCAGGAGGCCGAGGACCAGCAGGAGGAGTAGGTGGAGGAGGACAGGCAGGAGGAGGAGGAGGTTGAGGAGGAGGTGGAGGAGGAGGACTGGCAGGCAAAGGACCGGCAGGAGGAGGAGGAGGAGGCTGAGGAGGAGGAGGATTTGGAGGAGGAGGCCGAGGAGGAGGAGGAGGCTGAGGAGGAGGAGGAGGCCAAGGAGGAGGAGGAGGAGGCCAAGGAGGAGGAGGAGGAGGCCAAGGAGGAGGAGGAGGAGGAGGAGGAGGAGACCAAGGAGGAGGAGGAGGAGAAGGAGAAGGAGGAGGAGGAGGACTTATCATTTCAACCACATCAAAATGGCTCTCACCAAAAAATTTGAAAACAAATGCTGTGAGTAGTAAGAAAAGAGGAATCCTCCTTCATTGCTGCTGGTGGGGATGTAAGCTAATATAGCCATTGCAAAAGGGAGTATGATGGTTTCTCAAAAAACCTACCCATCTGTCCTACTTCCAAGCATATGCTCAAAGTACAGAGTACAGAGATACTTCACATACATACATGTTTATTTCTTCTATGTTTATAGTAGCAAATAAATGGAATCAACTTAGATACCCATCAATAGATGCATGTGTAATAAAAATATCAGTACATGATGGCATTTTATTCAAGTGTAAAGAAAATGAAAATTTTAGGAAAATGGGTGGAACTGGAAAGTATTAACTGAGGTGACCCCAATTCAGAAAGCCTGTATGCGTTTTGTCTTTAATGTAGATTCTACCTTTCTGTCATATGTGTTCTTGTATGTACATAGTCAAGTATAAATGTGAACGAAGCTTAAAACACTAGAAAGAGCAAGAGAGGATGAAGAGATGAGCTGAGGAAGGGGTAGAGCTGCAAACGGACACATGTGACTTGGAAACAGACAGACAGTGAGCAGAAGAATGTAGGAGATGAGGAGAGAGGACACTCAATTGTAACTTGTTCTGTTTGAAAACCCAGTTATAGCCGGGCAGTGGTGGCGCACGCCTTTAATCCCAGCACTTGGGAGGCAGAGGCAGGTGGATTTCTGAGTTCGAGGCCAGCCTGGTCTACAGAGTGAGTTCCAGGACAGCCAGGGCTACACAGAGAAACCCTGTCTCAAAAAAAAGAAAAGAAAAGAAAAGAAAAGAAAACCCAATTATAATACCTAATATGGTCATTTAAAATTGAATTAATTCGTAAGAATTAGAATAAAATGAATGTGTATATATGAATATATTTGGGGTATGATTTCAAGCTAATTAATATGTATAGGAGGCTATAGCTTCTGCAGTGGGGATTTATTTTTCTCTTTTGCTTTGAAAAAGCAGTTAGCATAAATTATGAGAATTTGAGACTGAAAAAAAAAACTTCTTAAACAGGACTATACTTCAGGCATACTCACCTGAAATGTTAACTAATTGACACATTAATTATGAACATTCTTCTTGATGGAATGATTTAAATCTGGTGCTTTCAAATCTTAATTTTTGAAATGTACATCCTGTTGTAGGATTTATAAGAAAGATGAAGGGTGACTGAAGTGTTAAAATATCCTTTCATCAAATACTCAGACAATTTCTAAACTGCATTTTGCTAAGGAAACACCACATTTTATTTATTTATTTATTTATTTATTTATTTATTTATTTATTTATTTATTTATTTATTTATTTATTATGTAGACAATGATATGTCTGCATGTATGCCTGTACACCAGAAGAGGGCACCAGATCCCATTACGGATGGCTGTGAGCCACCATGTGCTTTCTGGGAAATGAACTCAGGACCTCTGGAAGAGTAGCCAGTGCTCTTAACCTCTGAGCCCTCTCTCCAGCCTTCTGCAAACATCAAATAAATAAAGAAAATCAATTTTAAAATTGGCCTGAAGACAGATACTTTTTCCTGATTTCTGGGCTTCCTTCCATACAGAAGATATATATATATATATATATATATATATATATATATATATATATATATATTTTGTCAATGCTGATATGAGCTAATTTTGCTGCTGGGTTAGTTGCTAATGATTTCAAACTTAAGTTTTAGGGGGAAAAAGCCATACTTTACACTGAACACTCTTCAAAGGCTGATTGACAGACTGAAATTTCAGTGACTGTGGAGGTTGGAATGTTGCAGGTCCAGGGCCTAATTGTAAGTTATCTTGGATTATCTATAGATCCCTAAATAGCCATTTATTGCCTACCTTTGTATATGGCACAAATCCTTATCATTATGACTTGAACCCTTTGGAATGTATTAGTTTGAGTGACCACTAGCTTCTACCAACTCAAAAGCTAAGACTGTTTTCTTACTGTATCTGAGACCTATAGCAGAGGTTTCCTTGCTTTGTCCAGCTACTGTTTCTACCAATGTATTTAATTGATTGATTGGTTTGATCACTTTTGAGACAAGGTCTTACTCTGTAGCCTGGCTCTACTGGAATTTATATGTAGACTAGGCTGACCTCTGCCTATGTCTTCTGCATGCTGGGATTAAAGATGTGCGTCACCATGCCTGGCATCAGCAACACATTTCAAAAGCATTTTGACATATGTTTTTCTTTATTCTGTTCTATTAAAAACTTCATTAATCCGGTAGGGGAATGCCAGGGAGGGAAGACGGGAGTGGGTGGGTGGGTGTGGGAGCACCCTCATAGAGGCAGGGGAGGGGGGAGGGGATAGGGGTTTCCAAAGGGGAGACCTGGAAAGGGAAAAACATTTGAAATGTAAATGAAGAAAATATCCAATAAAAAAAAAACCTTGGATTTGCAATAAGGAAAATTCACGTTCCTGAGCCATGATTACTCATATTGGGCTCCAGAATAAACTCTTAGACCCTTTGAGCTGAGAAACTTTTATATTGGCATATATCTTTTGTTGTAAGGAATGTCATGATATTGGATATTTTTAATCTTTAATTTGGTGTGTGTGTACATATGTGTATGTGTACACTGCAGGATTATAAAGATAACACCAGTATTATTCACAAACAGACAATATTAGATTTTGAATCTTTGTTCATTATACCATTTAACTGAACATTTATGTTCATAACAGAAAATACTTTGTTTATGTAATTTAAGTGTATGGTACTATAATTATGCAATGTGATACTCTGCAACTCTGGCAGATGTAGCATATTGAAAATTCTATTTGAAATTAGTTTTCTGATGCATTTTAATTAATATGGAACAATTGTGTGTGTGTGTGTGTGTGTGTGTGTGTGTGTGTGTATGTTTGTGTGTGTCTATTTAACAATACCTGAAGCATATTGTTACCAAGGAAAACTCCCTTTGGGGAGTTCTTATTCTCATTAAATAAAGAATTTTGAAACAGATTCAAACAGAAGCTTGAGGACAATTTTTCTTAGCGTCTGAGAGAAAAGAAAACCCAGGATATGTAAGGTGTAGATGTTGGCACGTGCCTGGAGGAAGGTGACAGAGAAGGGGAAGAAAGGGGGCCCCTTTGCAATTGACTTAGTATGCAGCCATAATGCAGAGGGGGTAGTGGAGCAGAGAAACAGCAAAAAGTGCAGAGCATGAGGAAAACCTGCCCAATCTTTGATCAATATCCAAAAGGAAAAGAAAGGGAAAAAGGGGAAAGTTATGCTGCTCTAAGTAACTAAATTAAGCAGGCAGGGTTTTTTTTTTTCCAGCTACCTGTGGAAGCGGTGCAATCCAATGCAATGATGGAGGGGCTTCTAGGAAAGAGAAATGATTACCTCATTAAAGGACAGGTTAATGCTCCTTACTCTTTAGCACCTTCAGATAACTCAGATTTTTCTGGCCAGGTGATTAACAGGCTCGGCTTCTTTAACTCTTAAAAGAAGGAGAGAAAGGTATGCAATGTTTTCTGGAAGCTTAGAATTTCAGGTCTCCACCCAAGGCTAGATTTGGAACTGGATTTTAAAATTCTTCTTTGGACTTAGAGGAAGTAGCTTTGCTTTGAACCACAACAAAGCCCAGACACCTCCATCTTTTTATAAGGCAATTTAAAGGAGTAGCAGGATTGATCTTTACCTTTCTAGTGTTACCAAAGAAACTGGAGGTGGGGTCCATCCCCAATGGTTTCCAAAGTTGATAATCCCTGTAACAGTATAATAGAGTTTCTGAATCAAGAAGAAAGGGAGGGGGAGGGGGAGGGGTTGGGGGAGGGGCTGACCAGAAAGGGGCAGTGAGTGGGATGTAAAGTGAATAAGTAAAAAATAAATAAATCCATTCTGTGTTTTGCTCCTTCCTTCCTTCCGTTCTTATTTTTAATAAAGAAATCCTATTCTCTTATTATTACACAAAAAATTAGGGATATGGAGTAACTGGGATCTTCAAGAGAACTGATGGAGGTTTTCTTTCTCACCTCGGGTGAGCATAATTAAGTTTACAAGGATTCAGGACAAAAAGCATCCTTAGGCCAGTGGCTTCTGGTTCCTTTGTCTTGTAAACTTAAAGAATTTCAATTCACACATAATAAAAGGGTGAGATTTGTTATAGGATTTTATGTGAAAACTTAAGAGAAATAAAGGGTAGAGCTTTGGTATAGCAAAAGCGAGTTCTAAAAAAATGGGATTAACGGAACTAGTTCCTATAGTGGGACTTTTATTCAAGGGACATCTTGTTCAGCAATGGAAGCCAGCAAGTAGCTGTATCATGGGAAGGGGCAAACATGGAGCTTGGTTCTGAGAATGAGTGAGAAAGCCCAGAGTAGCAGGAAAAGCAGCTTCAGGCTTTTGGCCTGTATCCAAAAAGCTAATTGTTTTAAAAAGGAAAGAAAAGAAGAAGAGAAAAGGTGATGCTTTTTGAGTTAGGACTCAGAAAAGCAGGCAGGCTTAGTGGTGCATGGTGGAAGCTCTGTGAGGCAGTACGTTGGTGAAGGGGCTTCTAGAAATTTGAAGTACATTATCTCACTGAGAGGTTAGAAAGTTACCTCTCTCAGCTCCTCATCATATTTTCACGTAAATCGGCTTTCCTGAGGAGAGGGATCCCCCCCGACAGGTGTTGATTAGACTACATGGATCAATACTGTATTATTTCTTCTTTTGGATATTTTACTTTATGGGACTACAGAGATGAGCCAGTGCTTAAGAATACTTCCCACCCTTCCCAGAGGACTCCAGCTTATGCCATTTGTCATTCCAGCTCTAGGATAGCAGACACATCCTTCGGGTTTCTAAGGGCATCCTCACACAGGTGGCACACACATGGATGGATGGATGGATGGATGGATGGATGGATGGATGGATGGATGGATGGATGGATGGATGGATGGATAAGGGGGGGTGTGAGAGAGTGCAGGTGCTTGCAGAAACCAGCAGAGGGCAGTGGGTGGGTAAGCGCTGGTACCTGGAAAACACAGAAGGGAGTTGTGGACATGTGAGTGTGTTGGGAACAAGCAAAAGAAACATATTCTAAGTACTATCACTTCATTTTCAGACTCTAGTTAATCATAGGGAGAGACTAAATTCAAGGTTCCAGGCCCTAGGGGATCTGAGGACTTCTCTATAGCTGAACAGCTTCTGTTGTAAACAGTTGTCCGAGTTCAGACATCTCAAGGACGTCTCCATCTTGCTGGCAGGGTCAAACAAGTTCGCATGCAGCTGATCTGCTCCTTTGCCCCTTATCACTCTGAGCTCTGGACCTAATATGTAAGAGGACGAATTAAAGACCTTGAAGCCAGGTCCGTGGGCATGTGAGTGCAGGTGTGACCACAGATCAGAGGTTGGCTGCGAGCATGTGAGTGCAGGTTCCTGCAGAGGCCAGGCAGAAAGTGGGCATGTAAACAAAGGAGCTAGGAGAGGCCAGAGAAGGGCAGTATGCATTTGGGTGCAGGAGCCTTCAGGGGGCTGAGTGGAGCAGTGTGTATTTGAGTGTACATGCCTGCAGATGTCAGGAGGGCAGTGGACATGTGTGTGGAGCTACACATCAAGACCAGAGGTGGGCAGTGGACACCTTAATGCAGATTCCTTCATGGGACAGGCAGTCGTTGGGTGTGTGAATGCAGTTGTCTCAAGAGGGCTGAAAGGTGCAATGGGCCTGTGAGTGCAGGTGAATGCAGAGGCCATCAAGGGCAATGGGTGTGTGTGTGCCTGTAGAGGTAAGGGGGGCAGTGATCATGAGAGTGCAGGTGACTGCAGGGTAAAGAAGAGGGCACCAAGCATGTGAGCGCAGACCTACAGAGGCCAGATGGGGGAGCATTTGGCATGAGAGTGCAGGTCCCTACAGATGGAACTTGGGGCAGCAGATACATTAGTGTAGGTGCCTCCAGAGGCCAGGGAGCAGTGGGCATGTGAGTGAACATGCCTGCGTGGGCCAGAGGGATATGGTAGGCTTGTGAGTTCAAGTACCTACAGAGGGATGAGCAGGCAGTGACTTTGTGAATGAAGGCACCTGATGAGAGACTAGGGTGGCAGTGGACCCTAGTCCTGCAGAGGCGTCGAGTTGGTGCTCATACGACTGCAGTGAGTTCAGGTTCCTTCAGAGGCTGAAGAAGGCATGTGCCTGCAGGTGCCTGCAAAGGTCAGAAGGTGTCAGTGATCGTGTTAGCTCAGGTTCCTGCAAAGGCCAGGGAAGAAGTGGGCATGTGAATGCGGGTGATAGGAGCAGCCAGGGTGGGGGGGGGCACAGTGAGTACAGGTGTGTTCAGAGGCCAGAGTGGGGTGGTGGACATATCAGGGAAAGTGCTTGAGAAGGCCAGGCAGGCAGTAGGCATGTGACTGCAGGTGCCTCAAGATGGTACAGGAAGGCAGTGGGTATGTAAGTTCAGGTTCATGCAGTGAGAAGAGTGGTGCAATGGTATGTGGGTACAGATGGCTGCAGAGGCCAGAGGTGGGCATTGGGCATGAGAGTGCAGTTGCCTGAAGAGGTGAAGGGTGGCAGTGGTCATGTGAGTGCATGTGCCAGGGATGCAGTGTGCATGTGAGTGCGGGAGCTTCAGAGGGTTAATTGGGTCAATGGAGATGTGAGTGCACATTCCTGCAGATGCCAGGAGGGTCATGGGCATGAGAGTATAGCTAAGTGCCAAGACCAGATGTGGGTGGTGGACATGTTAGTGTAGATTTCTGCAGTGGCCAGTGTGGGTCGTGTGAATGCTGGTGTCTGGAGAACTCAGAGAGGCGCAATGGGAAGGTGGCTATAGGTAAATGTAGAGGCCATTGGGGGGCAGTGGGTATGTGAGAATACGTGGCTGTAAAAGAAAGGGGGACATTGTCATGTGCATGCGTGTATCTACAGAGGTCACAGGGTGGGACTGGTCATGGGTGTTCAGGTGCCTGCAGGGGACAGAAGAGGTAGTGGGCTTGTGAGCGCAGGTGCCTGAGTGTCCAGAGGGTGGCATTGGCATGAGTTTGCATGTAAATATAAAGGCCACAGAGTGGTAGTGGGCACGTGAGAACATTTGTCTGCAGAGACAAGTGCAAATGCGCAGAGAGGCCAGAGAGTAGCAGTAGGCTTGAGACTGCATGTTCCTGCAGAGGACAGCCTGGCAGTGGGTATGTGACTGCTGGTGTCTGGAGGACAGAGACGTACGATGGGCCCTTTAATGCAGATAATTACAGATACAAAGGGGAACAGTTGGTGTGAGTGTATGTGCCTGCAGAGGTGCCAAGTTGGTGCCCGCATGGCCGCAGTTGACTATCTTATAGCCACAAGGGCAATGCTCATATGATTAGAGGTGTCTACAGAGGCCAGAGAGAGGCAATGGACATTTGGTTGCAGGTGCCTTCGGGGGATAGATGGGTCCAGTTGGCATGTGAAAGTAAATGCCCACTGACTCCAGAGGGTGTGTGTGTGTGTGTGTGTGTGTGTGTGTGCGCTTGTAGAGGCAAGGGGACAGTAGGCATGTGAGTGCACATGCCCTCCTAGGATAGAAGAGTTGCATGCCCATGTTAGTGTAGGTGCCTTCAGAGAAGAGAGAAGGGCAGTGGGCCTGTGAACACAGGTGTCCTTAGAGGATAGAATGCGGTGGGCATTAAGTGCAGGCTCTTGCAGAAGCCAGATGACCGCTGTGTGCATGTGAGTGCGTGTTCCTGCTGAGCACAGGCTGGCAGTGAGTGAGATTGGAGTGCAGGTGCCTGCAGAAGACAGCTGGGCCCAGTGGGCATGCAGGTATTGGTACCTATGGAGGGAAGATTGGGCCCCTCTGTATGTGAGTCTAGGTACATGCAGAGTCCAGGATTACAGTGGGCATAAGTATAGGTTCCTGCCGAGTACAGGATAGAATTGGGTATGTGGCTAAAGGAGCCTGCTGAAGCCAGAGGTGAGCACTGAGCATGTCAGTGCAGGTGCCTGCAGATATCTGAGGGAGACAGTGGATATATTAGTAGAGGTGCCTGCTGAGGACAGAGGGGGGAAATGGGTATGTGAGTTCAGTTACAAGCAGTACTCAGAGGGGGAAGTGGGGGTTTGAGTGTAGGTGCCTGCACAGCCCTGGTGGTCAGTGGCCCTGTGTGTGCAGTGACTTTCAGAGGCCAAGAGTGCAGTGGGTATGTGGGTGCAGATACCTGCAGAGGGTAGAGGTGGGCATTGGCCATGAGAGTGCAGGTGCCAGTAGAGGCAAAAGAGAGGTGGTGGACATGGGACTGCAGGTGCCAGATGGCCAGTTGGCATTTCAGTGAAGGAGACTTCAGAGGGCTAAGTGGAACAGTATTTGGATGCACAAGGCTACAGATGCCAGGAGGAGATGCCAGGAGGGCAGTGGCCATGTGAGTGTGGGTATACACCAAGAGGAGGTATGGGCACTGCATATGTTTGTTTATTTTGTTTTTCTTTTTCGTTTTTTAATTTAATTTACTTTTTAAATTTATTCATTTACATCCTGCTCACTGACCCCCTCCTGCTCACCCCTCCCACCAACCTTCCTCTATCCTCATTCCCCTTCTCCTCTGAGAGGGTGGGGCCCCATGAGTATCCCTCCCCAACCTTGGCACATCAAGTCTCTAGGAGGCTAGGTGCATCCTCTCCCACTGAGGCCAGACAAGGCAACCCAGCTAGAAGAACATATCCCACGTACAGGCAACAGCTTTTGGGATAGCTCCCGCTTCAGTTGTTCAGGACTCACATGGTGGTCGAGCTGCATGTCTGCTACATATGAGTGGGGAGGCCTAGGTCCAGCCTTTGGTTGGTGGTTCAGACTCTGGGAACTCCAAGGGATTCAGGTTAGATGATCCTGTTGGTCTTCCTGTGGAGTTCCTATCCCCTTCGGGCCCCGCAATCCTTCCCCCAGCTTTTCCATAAGAGTCCCTGAGCTCCATCCACTGTTTGACTGTGGGTGTCTGTACCTGTCTGAGCCAGCACCTGGGTGAAGCCTCTCAGAGGATAACATGCTCCTGTCCGCAAGCATAACAGAGCATCATTAATGGCGTCATGGATTGGTACTTGCCCATGGGATGGGTCTCAAGTTGGACTGGTTATTGGTTGGCCATTCCCTCAGTCTCTGCTCCCCTTGACCTTGCCTTCATTTCATGTAGACAGGATAAATTTTGAGTTGAAAGTTTTGTGGGTGGGTTGGGGTCTCTATCACTCCACTGGAGTTCCTGCCTGGTTACAGGAAGTGGCCATTTCAGATTCTATATCCCCAGTGTAGTGAGTCACAGCTAAGGTCACCCCCATTGCTTCTTGGGCACCTCCCTTATCCCAGGTCTCTGTCTCATCCTGGAGATGCCCCCCGCCCCCGTTAGTTGCAGATTTCCATTCATTTTCATGGCCATCTGGCCATCTCTCCTGTCCTTCCCACACCTGATCCCCAATACCCCATTCCCCTACCCATCCCTCTCCTTCCCAGCTCCCTCCCTTCCTCTGACTCCTATAGCTATTTTATTCCCCTTTCTAATTGACAATCGAGCTTCCTCACTTGGGCCTTCCTTCTTGTTTAGCTTCTTTGGGCCTGTAGACTATAACATGATATTTGTATTTTATGGCTAATATCCATTATAAGTGAGTACATACCAAGCATGTCCTTTTGGGACTGGGTTACCTCACTCAGGATGAGATATTCTCAAGTTTCATTCATTTGCTTGCAAAATTCATGATGTCTTTGTTTTAAATAGCTGAATAGTATTCCATTGTGTAGATGTACCACATTTTCTTCATCCACTCATCAGTAGAGGGATATCTAGGTTGTTTCCAGTTTCTGGCTATTACAAATAAAGCTGTTATGAACATAGTTGAGTAAGTGTCTTTGTGGGATGTTGGAACAACTTTTAGGTATATGCCCAGAAATGGTATAGCTGGGTCTTGAGGTAGGACTATTACCAGTTTTCTGAGAAAAGGCCAAACTGTTTTGTACAATTTTGCACTCCCACCAGCAATGGAGGAGTGTTCCCTTTGCTCAACATCCTCGCCAGCACGTGCTATCTCTTGAGTTTTGGATCTTGGCCATTCTGATGGGTATAAGATGGAACTTCATAGTTGTGTGGATATGTTCTATACAGAACAGGCAGTCAATGTGTAAATGAATACAGGTGTCTCAAGAGGGTGGAGAAGTGCAATGGGCACATGAGTGCAGAGATATGGTAGTATGCATATATATGTCTGCAAAGGAATGGTGGCAGTGGTCATGTGATTACAGGTGACTGCAGGCAAGAGCATGGCACTGGGAATGTGTGCATAGGTGTTTGCATAGACCAGAGTGGGGCAGTGGGCATGGGGGCATAGTTACCTACACCCAGGGAAGGACAGTAGACCTGTGAGGTAATTTGTCTGCCAAGGCCAGGGTGTCACGGACATGTAGGTGCAGATGTCCACAGGGGTCAGATGGGTGAAGTGGGCATGTGGGTACAGGTACCTGCAGAGGGCAGCATGGGTCAGTTTGTTTTTCAGTGTAGGTCCCTGCAGAGGCTGGGGAAGGCAGTGAGCATGTGAGTGTAGAGACATGCAGAGGGGAGAGGGGGCAGTGGATATATGAGTGCAGGGGCCTGTCCAGGACAGGGAGGGGAACTGTTCTTATGAGGACAATGGCCTGCAGATGCCAGAGAGCAGCTGTGGGCATGAGAGTGTAGGACCTTGCTGTGACCAGAGGGGGGCAGTGGACATGTGAGTGTAGGAGCCTGCAAAGAACAGGACAGCAGTGGGCATGTCAGTGTAGCAGCCTAAAGAAGACAGATGGGCACTGTGGGCATGTGAGTCTAGGCCCCTATTGAGGCCACAGGGGTGCAGTGAGCTGTGAGTTAAAGTACATGCAGATGTTCTGAATGGGATGGTGGGCTTGTGAGGGCAGGTACATGCAGAGAGCAGATGGGGCATTGGGTATATGAATGCAGATGCTTGCAAGGCAAGAGGTGGGCATTGGGCATGGACATGCTGGAGCCTGCACAGGCAAAAAGAAGACAGTGGGCATGTGACTGCGCATGCCTGTAATGCCAGGGATGTAGTGGACATTTGACTCCAGGAGGCTTCAGAGGGATAATTGGAGTCGTGGGAATGTGAGCGCATATGCCTGCGGATGCCAGGAGGGCAGTGGGCATATACATGCTGGTGCCAGAAATTCTAGGAGAGAAGTGTGCATGAGCATGCTGCTAAGCACCAGGAACAGATGTTGGCAGAGGACATGTTAGTGCAGATTCCTGCACAGGCACAGCACTCACTGGTTAAATGAATACTGTTGGCTGGAGAGGCCAGAGGGCTGCAATGGGCCTGTGAGTGTAGAGGCACAGGGCAGGGGTGGGGGTGGGGGCAGGAGTGGGGGCTATGAGTGTTTGAGCATGCAGAAGTAAGGAGGCAGTGGGCATGAGAGTGCAGTTGCCCTCTGAGTGAAGAAGATTTCAATGATAATGTGAATGCAGGTGTCTGCAGAGGCCAGAGGTGGGGGCATTGGGAATGTGAGTGCCCATGGCTGCAGGGGTAGGGAGTGTGTAGTGGGCTTGTGATTCCAGGTACCTAGAGGGGGAAGAGTAGGGCAGTGTGTATGTGAATACAGGTGCCTGCGGAAGATAAAGGACCACTACCATGGGAGTGCAGTTGTCTGCAGAGGCCTGAGGAGGGCAGCAGTGTCTATTTGAGTGCACATGCCTGCAGGGCCAGAGGGTGGTTGGAGAGCATATGTATGCAGATTCCTGCAGAGGCAGTGATCATGTGAGTGAAGGTACATGCAGAGGGCATGGGGGGCATATCGGGTTAGTGAGTGCAGGTGACTGCAGAAGCCAGAGGTGAGAAGTTGGCATGTAACTTCAGTTGCATATAGACACCAGAGAGGGGCAGAGGACATTTGAATGCAAGTATCTACAGGTGGCAGAATGGAGCAGTGGCCATGTTAATGCACATGCCAGCCTAGGTCATATGGAGGGAGTGGGCACGTGAGTGCCAGTGACTGCAGAGGCAAAGCGTGCAGGGGCATATGAGTGCCTGCAGAGGACAGAGGGGGCAGTGGGCATTTGAATGCAAGTTTCCTGGAGAGTCCAGAGAGGGGTGCAGGGTATGCGAGTTCAGATGACTGGAGAGGACAGAGGGTGGCATCGGTCTTGTGAAAGCAAGTATCTGTACAGGGCAGAGAGACACAGTGGACACAGGAGTACAGGGGACTGCAGAGCAGGAAGGGTTTGGCGGGTATGTGAGTACAGGAGCCTGCAGATGTCAGAGGAGGGCCTTGTGCATGTGAGTGCAGGTGCCTATACATGCAAGGGGGCAGTGGGCATGTGAGTCCTGGTGCCTGCAGAAGACAGAGAGGGCCTGTGGTCCCCTGAGTGCAAGTGCAGGCAGGGACCAGGGTGTCAGTGGACCTGTGAGTGCAGGAACCTGCAGAGGTCTGTAGCTGTTTGTATTACGAATGCTAATAATGTCCCCCCAAAAACTGTTTGCAGGAGAGGGTCTACACATAGCTTCTGGGAACCTGCACCCAGTTGGTTCTGATTGGTAAATAAAGATGCCAGAACCAATCGTTGAGGCACAGGTGGGATTTTAGGATTTCCTGGGCCTGGGAACTGGAGGACAGGAAGAAGGGGGATCCTTCATGCAATAGGAGAGTGTGAAGAGAGGAGAGACAGAGGCAGCCATGAAGTAGAGAAGCAAGGATTCTCCCTGGGCTCCAGGCCAGGAAAGTGTGGTCCAGAGGATTGCACAAATGGGTCCCGAGCAGCCAAGATGGAGCATAGAAATTAGTAAGTAGCAACTCAGAATTAGCAGCGGGAGGTGATTCTAGCAGCATAGAAGCTTCTGTGCTGCTTAAGTCATTAAAATATAAAGGTGCTCTCTCTCTCTCTCTCTCTCTCTCTCTCTCTCTCTCTCTCTCTCTCTCTCTCTCTGTGTGTGTCTTTTATTTGTGAACTTAAACCATTGAGGTGGGTAGCAACCCTGCATTGGGCTTTATTTATTAGTAATTAATTCAACAGAGGTCAGAGATGGGAAGTGGGCCTGTGAGTTCCCCTTCCTGCTGAGGACAGCAGTGGCCCACGTGTGCATGTGCCTGCTGAGGTCAGGTGCGGAATGTCCAGTGAGTGCAGGTACCTACAGAGGCCAGGGGGAGGAGCTGGGCATTTGAGTGCAGGAGCCTTCAGAGGGTTAAGTTAAACAGCGAGTATTTGAGTGTGTATGCCTGCAGATGCCAAGAGGCAGTGGGCATGTGTGTGGAAGTGTGGACATAGACCAGAGGTTTGCAGTGAGCATGTTAGCTCAGGTTCCTAAAGAGGCCAGGCAAGAAGAGGGCATGTGAATGCAGGTGACAGGAGCAGCCAGGAAAGGGCAGTGGGCATGTCAGTGCAGGGGTGTTCAGAGGCCAGAACAGGGTGGTGGGCATGTCAGTGAAAGTGCTTGGAAAGGCCAGGCAGATAGTATGCGTGTGACTGCAGGTACTTGTGAATGCCAGGAATGCAGTGCACCTGTGAGTGCTGCAGCCTTCACAGGGCTAATTGTAGCAGTGAGAATGGGAATGAACATTCCTGCAGAGACAAGGAAGGCAGTGGGCATGTGAATGCAGGTGCTATCAGACTCCAGGAAGTTAGTGGGCCATAGCTAGCAACAAGGCAAGAGGTGGGCAGTAGAAACGTCAATGCAGATTCCTGCAGAGGCCAGGCAGTCATTGGTTATATGAATGCAGATGTCTCAAGAGGGCATAGAGCTGCAATTGACACATGAGTGCAAGGCATTAGGGAGCACTGGGTATAGTGTATGTGCCTGTAGGGGCATGAGGGTGTTAGTGGGCATGGAAGCATAGCTACCTGTAGATACCAGAGAGGGGCAGTAGGCTGCAGGACAGTGGAGAGCTAGTAAGGTAGTAGCAAAGTTCAGAACCCTGATAAAACTTATAATTGGGAATGGCAGGAGTTTATAAACTAGGCCCCAGCCAGCTTCCTGTCCTGGATCATGTGATTGTGACTCCCCACCAGAAGGACCAAGACAATCACATAGAGACAGCACCTGAAGTCCTTCCCCAGGCAGATAGAGCATCCGTAACCAAGCCAATAGGAAGCACCTACCCCTAGACCCCACCCTACCCAAAAATGCTTATAAGGTCCCTTGTCCACAAGGAATAAAGTGCATAGTTCACCAGATATCCTCTGAGCATGGCTGTCTTACTGAGTTATAGCAACACTCCAGAAAAGTTTTCCCTCCTGGAGCTTTTGTCGCTGGACCTTAACCCCGCCCAACTGGCCAGGTGCGCATGCTTGAGCTCAGCTACTTCCTGCTCTGTGGCCCGGACTTAGGCTCCCACCTGCCCACTGCATCTCATTTCCGGCCACCAACTCCGGGGGCGGCAGCAGCCATGGAAAGAGGCCCTGCGGCCTACCTTGCACAGGCTTCCCCTTGGGGAGCTGTAACAACTTTGGTCATTCTGGGCATGCCCGAGCCCTGCGAAAATGTTTGTTCCTGTGCTCCTGGCTAAGGACTCCCTTCAGGCTGCACCCCGGTACTCGACCAGCAGTAGGCCTATGAGTTCCTGGGTCTGCAGGGACCAGGGTGTCATGGACATGGAGGTGCAGATGTCCACAGAGGTCAGATGGGTGAAGTGGGCATGTGGGTACAGGTACCTGTAGAGGGCAGCATGGGTCAGTTTGTTTTTCAGTGTAGGTCCCTGCAGAGGCTGGGGAAGGCAGTGAGCATGTGAGTGTAGAGACATGCAGAGGGGAGAGGGGGCAGTGGATATATGAGTGCAGGGGCCTGTCCAGGACAGAGAGGGGAACTGTCCTTATGAGGACAATGGCCTGCAGATGCCAGAGAGCAGCTGTGGGCATGAGAGTGTAGGAGCCTGCTGTGACCAGAGGGGGGCAGTGGACATGTGAGTGTAGGAGCCTGCTGTGACCAGAGGGGGGCAGTGGACATGTGACTGCATGTTCCTGTAGAGCACAGAATTGTGTAATGGGCCTGTGAGTGTAGGTGCCTGGAGATGCCAGTGGGAGGCGGTGGGCATGGGAGTAGAGCTCCTTGTAGATGCCAGACAAAAGCAGTGGGCATGTGCGTGTAAATGTCTGCAGAGGCCACAGGCAGGAGGTGACCTGTGTGTTCATGTTCCTACTGCAGACAGGATAGCAGTTTGCCATGAGGGTAGGTGCTCCAAGGTAAGATATTGCAGGCTGGACTGTGAGTGTATGTGCCAACATAGGCTGGCATTGGGCATTTGAGAGTTGGGCATTTGAGGGCAGGTCCTGGACAAGAGACATGGGTGGCAGCGGGACTGTGAGTGTGGGTGGCTGCATAATACCCAGGGGGCAGTGGGCACATAGGTACAAGTACTTAAGGATGGCAGATTGGGCCAGTGTGTGTGTGTGTGAATGTAGGTCCATGCAGAGGCCAGGGAAGTCAGTGCACATGTGATTGGAGGTGACTGAAGAAGACAGGTGGGGCAGTGGGCACATGAAGAGAGGTGCCTGCAGAGACCAGCATGTGATTTGACATGTAGGTGCAGATTCTGCAGAAATCAGTGGGGGGGGGAGTTGGCATGTTGAGTATAGGTTTCTGTAGAGGACAGACGGGCACAGTGGGCATGTGAGTAATGATGCCAACTGATGCCACAAATGGCCGTGGGCATGTGAGTCCATGCAACCACAGAGAGCAGAGCTGGGCAGTGAACATGTTAGTGTATATGCCTGCAGTTTCAGGGTGCTTAGTGTCTACATTTGGACAAGGCCAAGTGTCCAATGGACATGTGATAACAGATGCCTCTATATGACATAGGTGGGCACTGGGCATGAGAGTCCAGGTGCTGGTAGGGACTATGGACATGGACTGCAGTTACACATCAAGACTTGGGCTCGGTGGTTGACATGCTAGTGCAGATTCCTGCACAGTCCAGACAGTCATTGTGTATGTGATACAGGTGTCTCTAGAGTGCAGAGAGGTACAGTGTGAGAGTGAGCGCAGGTCATGCAGAGGGCAGAGGGCATTAAGCATGTGAGTGCAAGTGCCTTCAGAGACCAGCAAGAGGCTGTGGGCATGGGCATGGAGCTGCCTGTAGTGACCAGAGAAGGGCAGTGGGCAGGTGAGTGCAGCTGCCTGCAGAGGAAAGAGAGGGCAAGTGGTCCTGGAGTCCAGTGCCTGCAGAGAGCAGCTGTGAGTGGACATGTGGGTGTAAATGCCTGCAGAGGACAGAGGGGAGAAGCCAGCATGTGAGGTCACGTTGCTGCTGAGGACAGGATGACGGTGTGCCCATGAGTGTAGATGCCTCCAGAGGTCAGATGTGGAGGTTGGGATGGTAGTGTATGTGCTTTGAGGGGCCAGCAGCGTGCATGTGAGTGCATGTACCTGCACAAGACACATGTGGCAGTGGGACTGTGAGAGCATCTGTCTCCAGACATCAGAGGTGGGGGGTTGGTCTGAGTGCACATGCCTACTAAGGTCCAGGAGGGGCAGTGGGTATGTGGCTAGAGTTGATTGCTGAGGTCAGAAGTGGGAGTTTGGCCTGTGAATTGAGGTGCCTGCAGAAGCAAGAGAGGGGAGCTGTGCCTTTGAGTGCAGGAGCCTTAGGCGGGCTAAGTTAAGTTGTGGGTATTTTAGTGTCCATGCCTGCAGATGCCATGAAGGCAGTGGGCATGTGAGTGCAGGTGTCTGGACAAGACACATGGGGGCAGTGGACTGTAAGCACAGGTGCCTGCAGAAATCAGGGCGGGGCAGTGGGTATGCGACTACACTTGCCTGCCTAGAGCAGAGGAGGGCAATGACCATGTGTGTCCAAGAACCTGTAGAGAGCAGAGTGGGGCAGTGGGCATTTGGTTGTAGGTGCCTGCAGAGCCAGAGAGAGGTGGTAAGCAGGTGCCTGTAGGATATAGAGAGGGTACTGTACAGGGGAGCACAGATGCCTACAGAGGCACAAGTGGGGAATGTGTGCATGTGGCTGTCGGTCATTCTGGGCCCAGAGCAAGCAGTAGGCAGTGAGTGTCTGCTCAGGCAAAGGATAGGATGGCCATAGACATATAAATGCAGTTTTCAGCAGACCACAGATGGCGGAAGTAGGCATGATATTGGGAGTGCTGTCTCTCTAAGGATGGAAGAGTTCAGTGATATGAGAGTAGAGCTGCCTTCTGAGGACAGAGAGGGGCAGCAGCGGACTTGTGATGCCTGATATTCTCAGAGAATAGAAGAGTGCAGTGGGCCAGTGAGTGCAGGTGCCTGTAGAGGTCAAATGGGGGCAGTGTGTATGTGACTGAAGGTACCTTCAGAGGACTGATGGGGACAGTGGACATGGGAGTATATGTGCCTACATGCGTCAAATGGGACAGTGGACACATGAACACAGGTATCCACAGAGGTACGAGTGTGTCATTGGGCATGAGACTTCATCTTCTTGTAGAGAGCAGAGATGGACAGTGTACATGTGGGTGTACGTTCTTGTAGAGGATATGGTAGCAGTGGGGATATGGATGCAGGTGACTGCAGAGGACAGATGTGGAGACTGGCCATGTGAATAAAGGAGCCTGCTGAGGGCAGAGGTGGGCCATGAGCATGTCAGAGCAGGTGCCTGCAAAGGCCAGAGTTGGGCATTGTGTATGAGAATGCAGATGCCTGCAGAGACCAGGGAGAGGCAGTGGGTATGTGAGCACAGATGCTTGCTGAGGGCTGAGGAGGGGAGCAGGCATGTGAGTGCATGTGCATGCAGAGAGCACAAGGTATCATTGGGCCTGTGAGTGCATGTGCATGCAGAAACAGAGTGTGGCATTGGGCATGTGAGTGCATGTACATGCAGAGAGCAGAGTGTGGCATTGCACATGTGAGTGCATGTACATGCAGAGAGTAGAGTGTGGCATTGGGCATGTGAGTGCATGTGCATGCAGAGAGCAGAGTGTGGCTTTGGGCCTGTGAGTGCATGTGCATGCAGAGAACAGAGTGTGGTGTTGGGCATGTGAGTGCATGTACATGCAGAGAGCAGGGTGTGGCATTGGGCCTGTGAATGCATGTGCACGCAGAGAGCAGAGTGTGGCATTGCACACGTGAGTGCATGTGCATGCAGAGAGCACAGTGTGGCATTGGGCTTGTAAGTGCATGTGCATGCAGAGAGCACAGTGTGGCATTGGGCCTGTGAGTGCATGTACATGCAGAGAGCACAGTGTGGCATTGGGACTGTGAGTGCATGTACATGCAGAGAGCACAGTGTGGCATTGGGCCTGTGAGTGCATTTGCATCCAGAGAGCACAGTGTGGCATTGGGCATGTGAGTGCATGTACATGCAGAAAGCAGAGTGTGGTATTGGACATGTGAGTGCATGTACATGCAGAGAGCACAGTGTGGCATTGGGCTTGTGAGTGCATGTACATGCAGAGAGCAGAGAGTGGCATTGGGCCTGTGAGTGCATGTGCATGCATAGAGCACAGTGTGGCATTATGCATGTGAGCGCATGTTCATGCAGAGAGCAGAGTGTGGCATTGCACATGTGAGTACATTTACATGCAGAGAGCAGAGTGTGGCATTGGGCCTGTGAGTGCATATGCATGCAGAGAACACAGTGTGGCATTGGGCCTGTAAGTGCCTGTGCATGCAGAGAGCACAGTGTGGCATTTCGCATGTGAGTGCATGTGCATGCAGAGAGCAGAGTGTGGCATTGCACATGTGAGTGCATGTACATGCAGAGAGCACAGTGTGGCATTGGGCCTGTGAGTGCATGTGCATGCAGAGAGCAGAGTGTGGTGTTGGGCATGTGAGTGCAAGTTCCTGCAGAGAGCACAGTGTGGCATTGGGCCTGTGAGTGCATGTGCATGCAGAGAGCAGAGTGTGGCATTGCACATGTGAGTGCATGTACATGCAGAGAGCAGAGTGTGGCATTGCACATGTGAGTTCATGTACATGCAGAGAGCAGAGTGTGGCATTTGGCTTGTAAGTGCATGTGCATGCAGAGAGCACAGTGTGGCATTGCGTGTGTGAGTGCATGTGCATGAAGAGGGCAGAGTGTGCCATTGGGCCTGTGAGTGCATGTACATGCAGAGAGCCCAGTGTGGCATTGGCCATGTGAGCACAGATGCCTGCAGAGGCCAGGGTGCTCAGTGGCCATGTTTATGCAGGCATCTTTCAGAGCTAAGAATGAAGTAGACATGTGGGTATAGGTTCCTGCAGAGGAAGGTAGTGGGGCATGAGACTGCAGGTGCCTGTAGAGGCAAGAGGAAGGCAGTGACATGCGAGTGATGGTGCCTGCAGATGCCAGATGGGCAGTGGGCACTGGCATTCAGAATCCCTCACTGGGCTAAGTGGAACTGTATGTAGGTGTGTGAACGCTCCTGTGGATTCTAGAACAACAGTGTACATGTCAGTGTAGCTATGTTCCAAAACACATGTGGGCTGTGGACATGCTAGTTCAGATTCTTGCACAGGGCAGGCAGTTTTTTGTGAGTGCAGGTATCCAAAGATGTGATAACTGGGAGGTTGTACTGTGAGTTCAGGTGCCTACAGATGTGATTGTGATAAGCAGGAGCCTGCACTGTGAGTTCATGTGTACATGAATGTGATAAATGGGAGACTGTACTATATGTGCAGGTGTCTACAGATGTGATAATTTGGAGACTGCCGTATGAGTGCAGATGTCTGCAGATTTGACAAGTGGGAGGTTGCATTGTGAGTGACCTTGTCTACAGATTGGATAACTGGGACTTTGTATTGTAAGTGCAGGTGTCCATATATGTGTTAAATTGGAGGTTGCACTGTGAATGCCTGTGTCTACTGATGTGAAAAGGGTTATGTTGAACTGTGAGTGCAGGAAACTACAGATGTGATAAGTGGGAGACTGCACTGTGAGTGCATATGTATACAGATGTGATAAGTGGGAGACTGTACTGTGAGTGCATATGTATACAGATGTGATAAGTGGGAGACTACATTGTGAGTGCATGTGTATACAGATGTGATAAGTGGGAGACTGCACTGTGAGTGCAGGTGTCTACAGATGTGATAAGTGGCAGGTTGCACTGTGAGTGCAATTGTCTTCCGATGGGATAACTGGGAGTGTGTACTGTAATTGCAGGGGTCTATAGATGTGTTAAGTCAGAGGATGCACTGTGAATGCCCCTGTATACAGATAAGTGGTAGGTTTCAATGTGAGTGCAGATGTATACAGATGTGATAAGTGGGAGACTGAACTTTGAATGAATGTGTCTCCAGATGTGATAAGTGGGAAGCTGTGCTGTTAGTTCAGGTTTCTAAAGATTTAATAAGTGTGAGCTGGCACTGTGAGTGCAAGTGTCTACAGATGTGGTAAGAGGTAGGTTGCAGTTTGAGTGCAGTTGTCTACAGATTGATAAGTGGGAGGTTGCAGTATGAGTCAAGGTTTTTACAAATGTGATTGGTGGGTGGTTGCACTGTGAGTGAAGGCGTCTACAGGTGTGATAAGTGGGAGACTGCACTATGAGTGCAGGTGTCTACAGATTTGATAAGTGGAAGATTGCCCTGTGAGTGCAATTGTCTTCTGATGTGTAACTGGGAATTTATACTATAATTGCAGGTGTCTATAGATGTGTAAAGTCGGAGGTTGCACTGTGAGGGCAGTTGTCTATATATGTGATAAGTGTGAGATTGCCGTGTGAGTGCAGGTGTCTACAGATGTGAGAAGTGGGAGGCTGCACTCTCAGTGTAGGTGTCTACAGATGTAATAAGCTGGAGACTGCACTGTGAGTGCATGTGTATACAGATGTGGTAAGTGGGAGACTGTACTAAGTTTGCAGGTATCGACAGATGTGAGAAGTGTGAGGATGCATTTTGGGTGCAGTTGTCTGCAGATGTGGTAAGTGGGAGGTTTCACTGTTAGTTTAGGTTTTTACAGATGAATTAAGTGTGAGGTGCAGTGTAAGTGCAGGTGTCTATAGATGTATTTTTGGGATGTTGCACTGTGAATGCCCGTGTGTACTGATGTGAAAAGTGGAAGTTTGAACTGTGAGTGAAGGAGTCTACAGATGTGATAAAGGGGAGGTTGCACTGTAAGTGCAGGTGTCTCCAGATGTGATAAGTGGGAGGTTGCACTGTGATTACAGTTGTCTATAGATGTGGTAAGTGGGAGAATGCACTGAACGTGTAGGTGTCTGCAGATATGATAAGTAGCATGTTGCATTGTGAGTACAGTTGTGTACAGATGTGATAACTGGGAGTTTGTACTGTAAGTGCAGGTGTCTATAGATGTGTTACGTGGGCTGTTGCAATGAGAATGCCTGTGTGTACTGATGTGATAAGTGGTAGGTCGAACTGTGAGTGTAGGATTGTACAGATGTGATAAGTGGGAAGTTGAACTGTGACTGGCGTTGTCTACACGTGATAACTTGGTGTTTGTAATGTAAGTGCAGAAGTCTATAGATGGATTAAGTGGGAGGTTGCACTGTCGATGCTCATGTTTACAGATGTGATAAGTGGCAGGTTGCAATGTGAGTACAGCTGTCTATAGATATGATAAACAAGAGGTTTCTGTGTAAGTGTAGTTGTCTACAGATGTGAGAAGGGGGAGACTGCACTGTGAGAGGATGTGTCTACAGATGTGATCAGTGGTATGCTGCCTTATGAGTGTTGTTGTCTGCAGACGTGCTATGTGGGAGGTTGTACTGTTAGTTTAGGTTTTTACAGATGTATTAAGTGTGATGTTGCCCTCTAAGTGCAGGAGTCTACAGATGTGATAAGTGGCAGTTTGCAGTATGAGTCCAAATTTCTATTGATGTGATAAGCAGGAGGTTGCACTGTGAGTGCAGGAGTCTACAGACGTGTTTAGTTGGAGGGTGCACTGTGAGTGCAGGTTTCTACAAATATGATTACTGAGACATTTCACTGTGAGTGCAGGAGTCTACTGATGTAATAACTGGGAGGTTACAGTGTGAGTGCAGGAGTCTACAGATGTAATAACTGGGAGATTACAGTGTGAGTGCAGGAGTCTACAGATGTAATAACTGGGAGGCTACAATGTGAGTGCAGGAGTCTACAGATGTGATAAGTGGGAGGCTACAGTGTGAGTGCAGGAGTCCACAGATGTGATAATTGGGAGGTTACAGTGTGAGTGCAGGGGTCTACAGATGTGATAACTGGAGGCTACAGTGTGAGTGCAGGAGTCTACAGACGTGATCACTGGGAGGTTACAGTGTGAGTGCAGGAGTCTACAGATGTGATAACTGGAGGTTACAGTGTGAATGGAGGAGTCTACAGATGTGATAACTGGGAGTCTACAGTGTGAGTGCAGGAGTCTACAGATGTGATAACTGGGAGGTTACAGGGTGAGTGCAGGAGTCTACAGATGTGATAACTGG
>CM052722.1:11954218-11988269 GCA_028551405.1 Uromys caudimaculatus | reverse complement strand
TGCAGGAGTCTACAGATGTGATAACTGGGAGGCTACAGTGTGAGTGCAGGAGTCTACAGATCTGATAACTGGGAGGCTACAGTGTGAGTGCAGGAGTCTACAGATGTGATAAGTGGGAGGTTACAGTGTGAGTGCAGTAGTCTACAGATATGATAACTGGAGGTACAGTTTGAGTCTAGGAGTCTACAGATGTGATAACTGGAGTTTACAGTGTGAGTGCAGTAGTCTACAGATATGATAACTGGAGGTACAGTTTGAGTGCAAGAGTCTACAGATGTGATAACTGGAGGTTACAGTGTGAGTGCAGGAGTCTACAGATGTGATAACTGGGAGGTAACAGAGTTAGTGCAGGAGTCTACAGATGTGATAACTGGGAGGTTGCAATGTGAGTGCAGGAGTCTACAGATGTGATAACTGGAGGTTACAGTTTGAGTGCAGGAGTCTACAGATGTGATAAGTGTGAGTTTGTATTGTAAGTAAAAGTGTCTTTAGGTGTGTTCAGTGGAAGGTTGCACTGTGCAGCTTTCTACAGATTTGATTAGTAGTTTGTTGTACTGTGAGTGCATTTGTATACGTATGTCCTTACTGGGAGCTTGTACTCTAAGTATAGGTGTGTATACATATGACAAGTCGGAGACTGCACTATGAATACATGTATGTACAGGTGTGGTAAGTGGGAGCTTGCACTGTGTGTGTAGGCGTCTACCGATGTGAAAAGTGGGAGTTTGCACTGTTAGTGCAGGTGTCTATAGATGTAATGGGTGAGGTTGCACTGTTAATGAAGGTGTCTGCAGATGTGGTAATTTGGAGTATTCACTGTCAGTGTAGGTGTCTACAGATGTGATAATTGGGGGCTTGCACTGTGAGTGTAGGAGTCTACAGATGTGAGAAGTGGGAGACTGCACTATGAGTGCAGTTGTCTACAGATTTGATAAGGGGGAGGTTGGAATGTGTGTGCAGTTGTCTACAGATGTGATAACTGGGTGTTTGTACTGCGATGCAGGTGTATACAGATGTCATATGTGTGAGCCTGCACTATGAGTGCTGGTGTCTACAGATGTGATAAGTTGGTGCTTGCACTCTTAGTGCAGGAGTCTACAGATGTGATAAGTGTGAGAAAGCACTATGACAGCAGTTGTCTAAGGAAGTGATTACTGTGAGGTAGCAGTGTGAGTGCAGCTCTCCACAGATGTGATAAACAGAATGTTGCACGGTGAGTGCAGGTGTCTACAGATGTGATCAGTGATCGGTTGCACTGCGAGTATAGGAGTCTACAGATGTGGTAAGTGGGAGGTTGCCCTGTGAGTACAGATGTCTATAGATGTGATAAGTTGGAGGTTTCACTGTCAGTGTAGGTGTCTACACATGTGTTAAGTGTGTGGTTGCACTGTGACTGCAGGTGTCTATAGATGTGATAAACAGAATGTTGCACGGTGAGTGCAGGTGTCTACACATGTGTTAACTGTGTGGTTGCACTGTGAGTGCAGGTGACTACAGATGTGATAAGGGGGAGGTTGCACTTTGAGTGAAGTTGTCTACAGATGTAGTAAGTGGGAGACTGCACTATGAGTGCAGTTATCTACAGATGTGATAAGTTGGTGGTTTCACTGTCAGTGCAGGTGTCTACAGATTTGATACGTGGGAGATTCTGCTGTTAGTTCAGGTGTCTACAGATGTTATACATGGTTGTTCTCACTGTGAGTGCAGTTGTCTACAGATGTGATAAGTAGGAGGTTGCAATGTGAGTTCTGGTGTCTACAGATGTGATAAGTTGGCAGTGAGGTGTCTAGAGATTTGATACGTGGGAGATTCCGCTGTTCAGGGGTCTATAGATGGAATAAGTGTGAGGTTGCACTGTTAGTGAAGGTGTCCACCGATGTGATAAGTGGAAGTTTGAACTGTGAGTGCAGTTTTCTACAGATGTGATAAGTGGGAGGTTGCAGTGTGAGTGCTGGAGTCTACAGATGTGGTAAATGGGAGGTTGCACTGGGAGGGAATGTGCCTCCAGATGTGATAACTGTGATGTTTTTCTCTAATTGTATGTGTCTACAGAGGTGTTATGTGGGAGTTTGCACTATGAATGCAGTTGTCTACATACGTGGTAAGTGGGAGGTTGCACAGTGAGTGAAGTTGTCTACAGATGTGATAATTGGGAGTTTGCACTGTAAGTGTAGGAGTTTACAGATGTGATACTTAGAAGGATACACTGTGTGTATATGTATACAAATGTGTTAAGTGTAAGACTGTACTGTGAGTGCTGGTGTCTCTAGATCTGAAAAGTGGGAGGTTGCGCTCTGTGTATAGGTGTCTATATATGTAATAAGTTGGAGGTTGCACATTGAGTGCAGGTGTCTACAGATGTGTTAAGTGGGAGGTTGCAGTGTGAGTGTAGGAGTCTACAGATGTGTTAACTGGGAGGTTACAGTGTGAGTGCAGGAGTCTACAGATGTGATAACTGGAGGTTACAGTGTGAGTGCCGGAGTCTACAGATGTGATAACTGGGAGGTTACAGTGTGAGTGCAGGCATCTACAGATGTGATAAGTGGGAGGCTCCAGTGTGAGTGCAGGAGTCTACAGATGTGATAACTGTAGGTTACATTGTGAGTGCAGGAGTCTACAGATGTGATAACTGGGAGGCTACAGTGTGAGTGTAGGAGTCTACAGATGTGTTAACTGGGAGGTTACAGTGTGAGTGCAGGAGTCTGCAGATGTGATAACTGGGAAGTTACACTGTGAGTACAGGTGTCTACAATGTGATAAGTGGCAGGTTGCACTGTGAGTGCAGGAGTCTACAGATGTGATAAGTGGGAGGTTTCACTGTTAATTCAGGTGTCTACAGATGTAATAAGTGTTAGGTTGAACTGTAAGTGGAGGTGTCTACAGATGAGATAAGTGGGAGGCTGCAGTTTGAGTGCAGGTGTCTACAGTTGTGATAAGTGGGAAACTTCTCTGTGAGTGCAGATGTCTACAGATGTGAAAAGTTGGAGGTTTCCCTGTCAGTGAGGTGTCTAGAGATTTTATAATTGGGAAATTTCACTGTTAATTCAGGTGTCTACAAATGGAATAAGAGTGAGGTTGCACTTTTAGTTAAGGTGTCTACTAATGTGATAAGGGGAAGTTAGAACTGTGAGTACAGTTGTCTACAGATATCATAAGTGTTAGGTTGCAATGTGAGTCCAGGTGTCTACAGATGTGGTAAGTGGGAGGATGCACTCAAAGTGTAGGAGTCTACTGACGTGGTAAGTGGGAGACTTCACTGTGAGTGCAAGTGTCTACAGATGTGATAAGTGGGAGGATGCCCTGAAAGTGTAGGTGTCTACACATGTGATAAGTGGGAGACTGCATTATGAGATCAGATGTCTACAGTTGTGATAAGTGGGAGACTGCACTTTGAGTCCAGATGTCTACAGATGTGAAAAGTTGGAGGTTTCACTGTCAGTGCAGGTGTCTGCATATGTGATAGGTGGAAGTTTGAACTGTGAGTGCAGTTTCCTGCAAATGGGCTAAGTGGGAGGTTGCAGTGTTAGTGCAGGTGTCTACAGATATGGTAAATGGTAGGTGGCACTTGAGTGCAGGTGTCTGCAAATGTGGTAAGTGGGAGGTTGCACTGTGAGTGCAGGTGACTGCAAATGTGGTAAGTGGGGGACTGCAGTGTAGGTGTAAGGGTTTACAGATCTGATAAGTAGTAGACTGCAATAGGAGTTCAGGCATCTACAGTTGTGATCAGTGGGAGACTGCACTATGAGTGCAGATGTCTACAGATGTGAAAAGTTGGAGGTTTCACTGTCAGTGCAGGTGTCTACAGAATTGAAAAGAGGGAGATTCCACTGGTACTTCTGGTGTATACAGATACGTGTAATACATGTAAGGTTGCACTGTATGTGAAGGTGTCTACAGATATGATAAGTGGAAGTTTGAACAGTGAGTGCAGTTGTCTACAAATGTCTTAAGTGGGAGGTTGCAATGTGAGTGCGGGTGTCAACAGATTTGGTCTTGGGTGGTTGCACTGGGAGTGAAGGTGTCTACAGATGTTGTAATTGTCAGGTTGTCCTGGGAGTGAAGGTGTCTAAACATGTGATAATTGGGAGGTTGGACTATGAGAGACAATGTCTACAGATGTGGTGTGAGGATGCACTGAAAGTGTTGGGGTCTACAGATGTGATGAGAAACAGCACTATGAGTTCAGGGGTCTATACTTGTGATCAGTGGGAGACTGCACTTTGAGTGCAGATGTCTACAGATGTGAAAAGTTGGAGGTTTCACCGTCAGTGCAGGTGTCTACAGATGTGATAGGTGGAAGTTTGAACTGTGAGTGCAGTTTCCTGCAAATGGGCTAAGTGGGAGGTTGCAGTGTGAGTGCAGGTGTCTACAGATATGGTAAATGGTAGGTTGCACTTTGAGTGCAGGTGTCTGCAAATGTGGTAAGTGGGGGACTGCACTGTAGGTGTAGATGTTTACAAATTTGATATGTAGGAATCTGCAGTGTGTGTGGATGTGTATACAGATGTGTTAAGGGCACGACTGCACTATGAGTTCTGTTGTCTATAGATCTGAAAAGTTGTAGGTTTCACTCTATGTACAGGTTTCTACAGATGTGATAAGTGGGAGACTACACTTTAGATGAAGGTGTCTGCATATGTGATAAGTGGGAGACTACACTATGAGTGCAGGTTTGTTCAGATTTGATTAGTTGGAGATTGCACTGTGAGTGCAGTTGTCTACAGATGTGATAACTGGGTGTTTGTGCTGTGATGCAGATGTATACAGATGTCTATGTGGGAGCCTGCACTATGAGTTCAGGAGTCTACAGATGTGATAAGTGAAAGGTTGTAGTGTGACTGCAGGTGTCTACAGATGTGATAAGCGGGATGTTCCATGGTGAGTGCAGGTATCTTCAGATGTGATAAGTGGGAGACTGCAGTGTGAGTTCATTTTTCTACAGATGTGATAACTGAGAGTTCGTACTGTAAGTTCAAGTGTCTATAATGTGTTAAGTGTGAGTTTGCACTGTGAGTGCCAGTGTCTACAGATGTAATAATTCGTTGGTTTCACTGTCCGTGCAGGAGTTGACAAATGTGGTAAGTGGCAGGTTGTCCTGGGAGTGAAGGTGTCTCCAGATGTGATAAATGTGAATTTGCATTGTAAGTGCAGGTCTCTATAAATAAAATAAGTGGAAGTCTGAACTATGAGTGCAGTTGTCTACAGGTGTGATAACAGGGAGGCTGCACTATGAGTGCATGTGTATAGAGGTGTGGTGCATTGGAGATTCCACTGTGAGTGCAGATGTCTACAGATGTGATAAGTTGGAGGTTTCACTGTAAGTGCAGGCGTCTACAGGTTTGATAAGTGGGAGAGTGCACTGTTAGTTCAGGTGTCTCTGGATGGAATAAGTGTGAGATTGCACTGTAGGTACAGGTTTCTACAGATGTGATAAGTGGAAGATTCAACTGAGTGCAGCTGTCTACAGATGTGAGAAATGGGAGTTTGGAATGTGAGTGCTTATGTTGACAGATGTGGTATGTGGGAGTTTGTACTGTGAGTGAAGTTGCCTACAGATGTGATAAGTGTTAGGATACAATGAATGTGTAGGTGTCTACAGATGTGATATGTGGGAGACTCCACCATGAATTCAGGTGTCTACAGTTGTAGTATGTGGGAGACTGCTCTTTGAGTCCAGATGTCTACAGAGGTGATAGGTTGGAAGTTTCTCGGTCAGTGCAGGTGTCTACAGATTTGATAAGTTGGAGATTCCAGTGTTCTCGTTTCTACAGATGGAATAAGTGTGAGATTGCACTGTAACTGCAGGTGTCTACAGATGTGATAAGTGGAAGTTTGAACTGTGAGTACAGTTGTGTACAGATGTGATAAGTGGGGGGGTTGCAATGTGAGTGCAGGTGTTTTCAGATGTGGTAAGTCAGAGGTTGCACTGTGAGTGCAGCTTTCTACAGATGTGATTAGAGAGAGATTTCACTGGCAGTGTATGTGTATGTAGATGTGGTACGTTGGAGACTGCACTATGAGTGCAGGTGTCTACAGGTGCGGTTAGTGGGAGGTTGCATTGTGAGTGCAGGTGTCTACAGGTGTGGTTAGTGGGAGGTTGCATTGTGAGTGCAGGTGTCTACAGGTGTGGTTAGTAGGAGGTTGCACTGTGAGTGAAGGTGTCTACAGGTGTGGTTAGTGGGAGGTTGCATTGTGAGTGCAGGTCCCTACAGATGTGATACGTTGGAGGATGCACTGAAAGTGTAGGTGTGTATAGATGTGATAAGCGGGAGACAGCACCAAGAGTTCAGGTGTCTACAGTTGTGATAAGTGGGAGAATGCACTATGAGTCCAGATTTCTACAGAAGTCATAAGTTGCAGGTTTCACTCTGCAGGTGTCTACAGATTTGATAATTGGGAGATTCCACTGTTAGTTCTGGTTTCTACAGATGGAATAAGTGTGAAGTTGCACTGTAACTGCAGGTGTCTACAGACGTGATAAGAGGAAGGTGAACTGTGAGTGCAGTTTTCTACAGATGTGATAAGTGGGAGGTTGCAGTGTGAGTGCAGGAGTCTACAGATGTGGTAGGTGGAAGGTTGCACTTTGAGTGTAATTGTCTACAGATGTGATAAGTGGGAGGTTGCACTGTGAGTGAAGATGCCTACAAACGTGATAAGTTCGAGGATGAACTGAATGTGTAGGTGTCTACAAAAGTGATAAGTGGGAGACTTCACTATGAGTTCAGGTGTTTACAGTTGTGATAAGTGGGAGACTGCAGTACGAGTGCAGATATCTACAGATGTGTTAAGTTGGAGTTTTACTGTCAGTGAAGGTGTCTATATATTTGATAAGTGGGAGATTCCACTGTTAGTTCACGGATGGAATAAGTGTGAGGTTGCACTGTAGGTGCAGCTGTCTACAGATGTGATAAATGGGAGTTTGGAATGTGAGTGCTTATGTTGACAGATGTGGTAAGTGGGAGTTTGCACTGTGAGTGAAGTTGCCTACAGATGTGATAAGTGGGAGCATACACTGAAAGTATAGGTGTCTACAGATGTGATAAGTTGGAGACTGCACTATGACAGCAGCTGTCTACAGATGTGATTAGTTGGAGGATGCACAGAATGTGTAGGCGTCTACAGATGTGATATGTGGGAGACTCCACCATGAATTCAGGTGTCTCCAGTTGTGATAAGTGGGAGATTGCTCTGAGTCCAGCTGTCTACAGATGTGATACGTTGGAGGTTTCACTGTCAGTGCAGGTGTCTACAGATTTGATAATTGGGAGATTCCACTGTTAGTTCTGGTTTCTACAGATGGAATAAGTGTGAGGTTGCACTTTAACTGCAGGTGTCTACAGATGTGATAAGAGGAAGTTTGAACTGTGAGTGCAGTTGCTTAGAGATGTGATAAGTGGGAGGTTGCACTGTTAGTGTAGTTGTCTACAGATGTGGTATGTGAAAGTTTGCACTGTGATTGCATGTGTATACAGACATGTTAAGTGCATGACTGCACTCTGTGTACAGGTGTCTAAAGATGTGATAATTTGGAAGTTGCAGTGTGAGTTCAGGTTTCTACAGATGTGAAAATAGGGAGGTTGCACTGTGAGTGAAGGGGTCTCCTGATGTGATAAGGGGGAGGTTCCAGTTTGAGTGAAGGTGTATACAGATGTGATAAATGGGAGACTGCACTATGATTGCAGATGTCTACAGATGTGATAAATTGGAGGTTTACTATCTGTTCAGGTGTCTAAAGATTTGTTAGGTGGGAAATTCTGCTCTTAGTTCTGGTTTCTACAGATGGGGTAAGTGTGAGATTGCACCTTAACTGCAGGTGTCTAAAGATGTGATAAGATGAAGTTTGAACTTTGAGTGCAATTTCCTACAGATGTGTTAATTGGGAGGTTGCAATGTGAGTGCAGGTGTCTACAGTTGTGATAAGTGGGCAGATGCACTGAAAGTGTAGGTCTCTGTAGATGTGGTAAGTTGTAGGTTTTACTATCACGGCAGGTGTCTACAGATGTGATAAGTGGGAAACTGCACTGTGAGTTCATGTGTATACAGATGTGTTACTTGGGAGTCTGCACTCTGAGTGAAGGAGTCTACAGATGTGTTACTTGGAGGTTGTACTGTGCATGCAGGTGTCTACAGATGTGTCTAAGTGAAAGACGGCACTATGAGTATATGTGGCTACATATGTGATAAGTGTGAGCTTTCAGTTTCAGTGCAGGTCTCAATGAATGTGATAAGAGGGACGTTGCATGGGGATTGCAGGTATCTACCCATGTGATAAGTGGTAGACTGCACTGTGAGTGCTGGTGTCTAGAGATTTCATAAGTCTTAGGAAGCACTGTGAGTGCAGTTGTCTACAGATCTGATAAATGAAAACTTGCACTGTAAGTTCAGGTGTCTATGGATATTTTAAGTTTGATTTTGAAGTGATCGGATGCACTGTGAGTGTAAGAGTCTACATATGTGATAAGTGGCATGTTGTACAGGGAGTGAAGGTGTGTACAGATGTGATAAGTGTGAGGTTGCACTGTTAGTGTAGTTGTCTACAGATGTGATACGTGGAAGTTTGCATTTTGATTGCATGTGTATACAGACAAGTTGAATGTATGACTGCACTATGAGTGCAGGTGTCTATAGATCTGAGATGTGGGAGTCTGCGCTCTATGTACAGGTGTCTTCAGATGTGATAATTTGGAAGTTGCAGTGTGAGTTCAGGTTTTTAGAGATGTGAAAATGTGAGTGAAGGTATCTACAGTTGTGATCAGTGGGAGACTGCACTATGAGTCCAGATGTCTACAGATGTGAAAAGCTAGAAGTTTCACTGTAACTGAAGGTGTCTAAAGATTTGAAAAGTGGGAAATTCTGCTGTTAGTTCTGGTGTCTACAGATGGAATAAGTGTGAGGTTGCACTTTAACTGCATCTGTCTACAGATGTGATAAGAGGAAGTTTGAACTTTGAGAGCAGTTTCCTACAGATGTGATAAGTGGGAGGTTGCAATGTGAGTGCAGGTGTCTACAGATGGGGTAAGTGAGAGGTTGAACTGTGAGTGCATGTGTCTACAGATGTGATGAGTTGGAGGTTGCACTCTTGAGTGCAGGAGTCTATAGATGTGATAAGTGGGAGGTTCCAATGTGTGTGTAGGTGTCTACAGATGGGATAAGTGGAATTTTGACTGTTGAGTGCAGTTGTCTACTGATGTGATAAGTGGGAGGTTGCACTGTGAGAGAAGTTGTCTACAAATATGATAAGTGGGAGGAAGCACTGAAAGTGTAGGTGACTACAGATGTGATAAGTGTGAGGTTCCACTGTGAGTGAAGGATTCTACAGATGTTATAAGTGGGAGGTTGTACTGGGAGTGAAGATGTCTACAGATGTGATAATTGAGAGGTTGACTTTGAATGACGGTGTCTACAGATATGCTAAACGGGTGAATGCACTGAAAGTGTAGGAATCTACAGATGTGATAAGTGAGAGACTGTACTGTGAGTGCAGGTGTGTACAGATGTGATAAGTCTGAGGTTGCAATGTGAATGCAGGTGTCAACAGATATGGTAAGTGGGAGGTTGGACAGTGAGTGCAGGTATTTACAGATTTGGTATGTGGCAGGTTGCACTGGGAGTCCAGGTATCTGCAGATGTGATAAGTGGGAGGTTGCACTTTGAGGACAGGTGTCTACAGATGTGATAAGTGGGACGTTGTAGTGTGAATACAGGTGTCTACAGATGGGTCTAAGTGAGAGACGGCACTATGAGTGTATGTGGCTGCAGATGTGATAAATGGGAACTTGCAGTGTAAGTGAAGGTCTCAACAAATGTAATAAGCGAGATGGTGCATGGGGATTGCAGGTATCTACCATGTGATAAGTGGTAGACTGCAATGTGAGTGCTGGTGTCTACATATTTGATAAGTGGTAGGAAGCACTGTGATTGCGGTTGTGTACAAATTTGATAAATGGGAATTTGTATTGTAAGTCCAGGTGTCTATTGATATGTTAAAAGTGAGTTTGCACTGTGCGTGCCAGTGTGTACGGATGTGATAAGTGATCAGTTGCACTGTGAGTGCGGGAGTCTATACATGTGGTATGTGGCACGTTGTACTCAGAGGGAAGGTGTCTACAGATGTGTTAAGTGTGAGGTTGCAGTGTTAGTTTATCTGCAGAGGTGATACGTGGAAGGTTGCACTGTGATTGCATGTGTATAAAGATGTGTTAAGTGCATGACTGCACTCTGAGTGCAGGTGTCTATAGATCTTAAATGTGGGAGGTTGCACTCTATATACAAGTGTCTACAGATGTGATAATTTGGAAGTTGCACTGTGAGTTCCGGTTTCTACAGATGTGAAAATTGGGAGGTTGCACTGCAAGTGAAGCGGTCTACAGATGTAATAGGTGGGAGGATGCACTCTGAGTGCAGGTGTCTACAGATGTGTCTAAGTGTGAGACTGCAGTATGAGTGTATGTGGCTACGAATTGGATAAGTGCAACCTTGCAGTGGGAGCACAAGTGTCAACAGAAGTGGTAAGTTGGATGTTGCTTGGAGATTGCAGTTATCTACCCATGTGATAAGTGGTAGACTGTACTGTGAGTGCTGGTGTCTACAGATTTCAGAAGTGGTAGGAAGCAATGTGAGTGCAGTTGTCTACAGATCTGATAAATGGGAATTTGGACTGTAAGTTCAGGTGTCTATCAATATGTTAAGTGTGAGTTTGCACTGTGAGTGCCAGTGTGTACAGATTTGATAAGTGGACAGTTGCACTGTGAGTGCAGGAGTCTCTATATGTGGTAAGTGGCACATTGTAGTCGGAGTGAAGGTGTCTACAGATGTGATAAGTGTGAGGTTTCACTGTTAGTGTAGTTGTCTACAGATGTGATTCATGGAAGGTTGCACTGTGATTGCATGTGTATACAGACATGTTAAGTGCATGACTGCACTATCACTGCAGGTATTTAAAGATATATGAAATGTCAGAGGATGTACTCTGTGTACAGGTGTCTACATATGTGATAATTTGGAAGTGGCACTGTGAGTTCAGGTTTCTACAGATGTGAAAATTGGGAGGTTGCACTGTGAGTGAAGGGGTCTACAGATGTGATAAGGGGGAGGATGCACTGAAAGTGTAGATGTCTACAGATGTGTTTTGTGGGAGGTTGCAGTTTGAGTGAAGGTGTCAACAGATGTGATAAGGGGGAGGATGCACTGAAAGTGTAGATGTCCTCTGATGTGATAATAGAGGTTGCACTTTGAGTGAAGGTGTCTACAGATATATGTTGGAGACTGCATTATGAGTTCTGGTGTCTAGAATTGTAATAAGTGAGAGACTGCACTATGAGTCCAGATGTCTACAGATGTGATGTTTGAGGTTTCACTGTCAGTGCAGGTGTCTAAAGATTTGATAAGTGGGAGATTCCACTGTTAGTTCTGGTGTCTACAGATGGAATAAGTGTGAGGTTGCCCTGTAACTGCAGGTGTCTTCAGATGTGATAAGAAGAAGTTTGAACTTTGAGTGCAGTTGTTTACAGATTTGATAAGTGGGAGGTTGCAATGTGAGTGCAGGAATCTAATATGTGATAAGTGGTAGGTTGCAGTCTTGAGTGCAGGAGTCTATAGATGTGATAAGTGGGACGTTGCAATGTGAGCAAAGGTGTCTACAGATGTGATAAGTGGAAGTTTGAGCTTTGAGTGCAGATGTCTGCAGATGTGATAAATGGGAGGTTGCACTGTGAGTGCAGTTGTCTACAGATGTGATTAGTGGGAGGTTGCGCTTTCAGTGAAGGTGTCTACAGATGTGCTAAGTGGGAGAATGCAGTGAAAGTGTAGGTGTCTACCGATGTGATAAGTGAGAGACTGCACTGTGAGTGAGTGCAGGTATGTACAGATGTGATAAGTGGGAGGTTGCAGTGTGAGTATAGTTGTCTACAGATGTGATAAGTGGAAGGTTTCACTGTAATTTCATGTGTATACAGATGTGTTAAGTGCATGACTGCATTATGTCTGCAGGTGTCTATACATCTGAAATGTGGGAAGTTGCACTCTGTATACAGGTATCTACAGATGTGATAATTTGGAAGTTGCCATATGAGTTCTGGTTTCTACGGATGTGAAAATTGGGAAGTTGCACTGTGAGTGAAGGTGTCTACAGATGTGATAAGGGGCAGGATACACTGAAAGTGTAGGTGTCTACAGATGTGATAAATGGGAGACTGCACTAATAGTCCAGATGTCTACAGATATGATAAGTTGGAGTATTCAATCTCAGTGCATGTATCAAAGGTTTTGATAAGTGGTAGATTCTACTGTTGGTTCTGCTGTCTACATATGGAATATGTGTGAAATTGCACTTTAACTGCAGGTGTCTACAGATGTGATAAGAAGAAGTTTGAACTTTGAGTGCAGTTGCCTACAGATGTGATAAGTGTGAGGTTGCAATATGAGTGCAGTTGTCTACAGATTTGATAAGCGGTGTGTTGCATGAGGATTGCAGGTATCTACCCATGTGATAAGTGGTAGACTGCACTGTGAGTGCTGGTGTCTACAGATTTCAGAAGTGGTAGGAAGCAATGTGAGTGCAGTTGTCTACAGATCTGATAAATGGGAATTTGGACTGTAAGTTCAGGTGTCTATCAATATGTTAAGTGTGAGTTTGCACTGTGAGTGCCAGGTGTACAGATTTGATAAGTGGACAGTTGCACTGTGAGTGCAGGAGTCTATATATGTGGTAAGTGGCACATTGTAGTCGGAGTGAAGGTGTCTACAGATGTGATAAGTGTGAGGTTGCAGTGTTAGTGTAGTCTACAGAGGTGATACGTGGAAGGTTGCACTGTGTTGCATGTGTATACAGACATGTTAAGTGCATGACTAGACTATGACTGCAAGTATATAAAGATCTGAAATGTGAGAGGTTGCACTCTGTGTACACATGTCTACAGATGTGATAATTTGGAAGTTGCACTGTGAGTTCAGGTTCCTACAGATGTGAAAATTGGGAGGTTGCACTGTGAGTGAAGGGGTCTACAGATGTGATAAGGGGCAGAATGCACTGAAAGTGTAGGTGTCTACAGATGTGATATGTGAGAGGTTGCAGTTTGAGTGAAGTTGTCTACAGATGTGCTAAGTGGAAGAATGCACTGAAAGTGTAGGTGTCTACAGATATGGTAAGTGGGAGGTTGCACAGTGAGTGCAGGTGTATACAGATGTGATAAGAGGTAGACTGCTCTGGGAGTGCATTTGTATACAGATGTTGTATGTTGGAGAATTCACTATGGGTGAAGGTGTCTACAGATGTGATAAGTGGGAGTTTGCACAATGAGTGCAGGAGTCTACAGATGTAATAATTGGGAGGTTGCACTATTGAGTGCAGGAGTTTATAGATGTGATAAGTGGGAGGTTGCACTGTAAGAGCAGCTGTACATATACGTGATGAGTGGAAGTTTGAACTGTGAGTGCAGTTGTCTAAAGATGTGATAATTCATAGTTTGAACTGTGAGTGCAGTTGTCTACTGATGTGATAAGTTTGAGGATGCACTGGAAGTGTAGGTAACTTCAGATGTGATAAGTTGGAGATTTCCTTGTCAGGGCAGTTGTCTACAGATGTGATAAGTGGGAGACTGTGTTGTGGATAGCCCTGGGGCTGTTGATATTCTGATAATTCTGCCCTCTTGGCAGAGGCTTCAGACAAGGAGTGAGTTATACCTGTGGCTTCTTGTGAACCAATCCCCTAATGAATAAAAGATCCAATCACTGGGAGCATAGGAGAGACTTCTGGGTTGGAGAGGATAAGAGAGAAGGAGGAGAGAGAGTGAGGTGCCTTTTGGAACGGGGACAGCATGTAATAGATAAGATGTAGCTAATAGAGCCTCCTGGTATCATGGCGGATCCACAAGTATTCACCACAAGAGGAATCAGACTTTGATAAGGTTTACAAGATTAGGTTTCAGTTGATTCGCCCAGAGATTGAGTTATCATTGTTTCTGAACTAAGTCTGTGTTGCATTTTCCTTCATGTGGTGGCTGGTCTGGGTTCCAGAGAGAAAGGTACAGCGGCAAAATGCGGGTTTGCCTGATGTACATCACAGAGGCCATGGGGGTATTGAAGCATGGGACTGGCGTGGTAGTGACCTGCCAGCGGGAACCTAGCAAGCTGGGTGGAGAGATCGTGGAGCTCTGAGTCAGAGCTCCACAAGATGAAATCAGGTTGGCCATTGCCCGCCAATGCATGGCTGGCCAGCGTGCCCGGGATGAGAGAACCAGTGCATAATGTGGGAACATGTGCCATACATTCCATCTTTTTTAATATTTCCTGCAACAAGACTGCACTGGGAGTTCATGTGTATACAGATGTGTTACTGGGGAGTCTGCACTCTGAGTGCAGACGTTTACAGATATGATAAGTGGGAGTTTGCACTCTGAGTGCAGGGGTCTACAAATGTGATAAGTGGGAGGTTGTAGTGTGAGTTCAGGTGTCTACAGATGTGTCTAAGTGTGAGACTGCACTGTGAGTGTTTGTGGTTACAGATGTGATAAGTTCGAGCTTGCAGTGTGAGTGCAAATGTGATAAGCAGGATGTTGCATGGGGATTGCAGGTATCTACCCATGTGATAAGTGGTAGGAGGCACTGTGAGTGCAGTTGTCTACAGATTTGATGAATGGGAATTCATACTGTAAGTCCAGGTGTCTATTGACATGTTAAGAGTGAGTTTGCACTGTGCATGCCAGTGTGTACGGATGTGATAAGTGATTGGTTGCACTGTGAGTGCAGGAGTCTATACATGTGGTGAGTGGCACGTTGTACTCGGAGGGAAGGTGGTTACAGATGTGTTAAATGTGAAGTTGCACTGTTAGTGTAGTTGTCTACAGATGTGATATGTGGAAGGTTGCACTGTGATGCATATGTATACAGATGTGTTAAATGCATGACTGCACTATGCAGGTGTCTATAGATCTTAAATGTGAGAGGTTGCACTGTATGTACAGATGTCTTCAGATGTGATAATTTGGAAGTTGCACTGTGAGTTCAGGTTTCTACAGATGTGATAAGTGGTAGGTTGCAATGTGAGTGAAGGTGTCTACAGATGTGATAAGTGGGAGGTTGCAATGTGAGTGAAGGTGTCTACAGATGTGATAAGAGACTGCACTATGAGTTCAGGTGTCTAGAGTTGTGATAAGTGGGAGACTGTACTATGAGTCCAGATGTCCACAGATGTGATAATTTGGAGGTTTCACTGTCAGTGCAAGTATCTAAAGATTTAATAAGTGGTAGATTCTGCTGTTAGTTCTGGTGCTTACAGATGGAAATATGAGGTTGCCCTGTAACTGTAGGTGTCTACAGATGTGATAAGAGGAAATTTGATCTTTGAATGCAGTTGTTTACAAATGTTATAAGTGGGAGGTTGCACTGTGAGTACAGATGTCTACAGCTGTGATAAGTTGGAGGTTTCACTGTCAGTGCAGGTATCTCAGGATGGAATAAGTTTGAGACTGCACTGTGAGTGCCAGTGTCTATAGTTGTGCTAAGTGGGAGACTGCCCTATGAGTGCAGATGTCTACAAATTTGATAAGTGGGAGGATGCACTAAAAGTGTAGATGTCTACAGATGTGCTAAGTTGGAGATTTCACTGTCAGTGCAGGTATATACAGATTTAATAAGTGGGAGGTTCCACTCTTGGTTCTGGTGTCTACAGATCAAATAAGTGTGGTGTTGCACTATAAGTGCAGGTGTCTACAGATGTGATAAGTTGAAGGTTGCAATGTGACTGCAGGTGTCTAAAGAAGTGGTAAGTAGGAGGTTGCACTTTGAGTGCTGGTGTCAACACATGTGATAAGTGGGAGGTTGCAATTTGAGTGAAGGTGTCTACAGATGTGAATAATCGTCGGGTGCACTGAATGTGTAGGTTTCTACAGATGTGATAACTGGGAGACTGCCCTATGTGTTAAGGTGTCCAGAGTTGTGATAAGTGGGAGATTATAGTATGAGTGCAGATGACTACAGATGTGTTAAGTTGAAGGTTTCACTGTCAGTGCAGCTGTCTACAGATTTGATAAGTGGGAGAGTGCACTGTTAGTTCAGGGGTCTCTGGATGGAATAAGTTTGAGACTGCAGTGTGTGTGAGTGCCACTGTCTACAGCTGTGATAAGTTGGAGACTGCATGATGAGTGCAGGTGTCTACAGATGTGGTAAGTGGGAGGTTGCAGCATTAGTGCAGGTGTCTACAGATGTGAAAAGAGGGAGAATGTACTGTGAGTGCATGTGTACACAGGTGTGGTACATTGCAGACTTCACTATGGGTGCAAGTGTCTACAAATGTGATAAGTGAGAGTTTGCACTCTAAGTGCAGGAGTCTACAGATGTGATAAGTGGCAGATTGCACTCTTGAGTGAAGGAGTCTATAGATGTGATAAGTTGGAGGTTGCAATGTGAGTGCAGGTGTCTACAGATGTGATAAGTGTAAGTTTGAACTGTGAATGCAGTTGTCTACAGATGTGATAAGTGTAAGTTTGAACTGTGAGTGTAGTTGTCTACAGATGTGATAAGTCAAAGTTTGAACTGTGAGTGCAGGTGTTTACAGATGTGATAAGTGGGAGGATGCACTGAAAGTATAGTTGTCTAAAGATGTGGTATTTAGGAGGTTGCAATGGGAGTGCAGTTGTCTACAGATGTGATAAGTGGGAGAATGCACTGAAAGTTTAGCTGTCTGTATATGTGATAAGTTGGAGGTTTCATGTCAGGGCAAGTGTCTACAGATTTGATAAGTGGGAGGTTGCACTATTAGTTGAGGTGTCTCCGGATAGATTAAGTTTAAGACTGCACTGTTAGTGCCAGTGTCTGCAGTTGTGGTAAGTGGGAGCCTGTACTATGAGTGCAGTTGTCTACAGATGTGATAAGTGGGAGGTTGCACTTTGAATGAAGGTGTCTACAGATGTGATATGTGGAAAGATGCCCTAAAATTGTAGGTATCTACAGATATGATAAGTTGGAAGTTTCACTGTCAGTGCAGGTGTCTACAGATTTGATAAATGGGAAATTCCACTGTTAGTTCTCGTGTCTACAGATTGAATAAGTGTGAGGTTGCAATGTAAGTGCAGGTGTCTACAGATGTGATAAGGGCAAGTTTGAACTGTGAGTGCAGTTGTCTATTGATGTGATAAGTGGGAGGTTGCAATGTATGTGCAGGAGTCTACAGATGTGGTAAGTGGAAGATTCCACTGTTAGTTCAGGTGTCTACAGATGGAATAAGTGGGAGGTTGCACTGAAATTGCAGGTGGCTACAGATGTTATAAGTGGTAGGTTGCACTCTTTGAGTGCAGTTTTCTATACATGTAATAAGTGGAAACTTGAACGATGAGTGCAGATGTCAACAGATGTGATAAGTGGGAGGTTTCCATCTGAATGCAAGTGTCTTGTCTACAGATGTGATAAGTGGGTGGATGCACTGAAAGTGTAGATGTCTACAGATGTGATATGTGGGAGACTGCACTCTTAGTGCCAGTTTCTAGGGTTGTGATAAGTAGGAGACTACAATTTGAGCACAGATGTCTACAGATGTGCTAAGTTGGAAGTTTCACTGTCAGTGCAGGTGTCCACATATTTGATAAGTTGGAGATTCCACTGTTACTTCAGGTGTCTACAGATGGAATAAGTGTGAGTTTACACTGTAAGTGCAGGTGTCTACAGATATGATCAGTAGAAGGTTGCACTGTGAGTGTAGGTGTCTACAGATGAGATAAGTGGGAGGCTGCACTTTGAGTGAAGGTGTCTACAGATGGAATAAGTGGGAGGTTGCACTGTAAGTGCAGGTGTCTACAGATGTGATAAGTGGAAGTTTAAACTGTTAATGCAGTTGTCTACAGATGTGATAAGTTGGAGGTTTCACTGTCAGTTCAGGTGTCTACAGATGTAATAAGTGGAGGTTGCAGTGTCATTGCCGGTGTCTACAGATGTGGTAAGTGGGAGTTTGCACTCTGAATGCAGGAGTCTATAGTTGTGATAAGTGAAAGGTTGCACTTTGAGTGCAGTTTTCTACAGATGTGAAAATTGGGAGGTTGCACTGTGAGTGAAGTTTTCTACAGATGTGATAAATGGGAGGCTGCACTGTGAGTGCAGGTGTCTAAAGACCTGTTAAGTGGAATATTGCACTATAAGTGTATGTATCTATAGATGTGATAAGTGAGAGACTACACTATGAGTGCAGCTCTGTACAGATGTGACATGTTGGAAGTTGCACTTTTGGTGCAGGCCTCCACAGATGTGATAAGTGGGAGGTTGCACTGTGAGTGCAGGTGTCTACAGATGTGTTATGTTGGAGGTTGCACTGTGAGTGCAGTTGTCTAAAGACGTGTTAAGTGGGAGATTGCAATATAAGTGTAGGTGTGTATAGATGTGATTAGTGGGAGACTGCACAATGAGTGCAGGTGTGTACAGATGTGATAAGTCAGAGTTGGCACTTTGGCTGCAGGCCTCTACAGATGTTATAATTGGGAGGATGCACTGTGAGTGCAGTAGTCTACAGATGTCATAAGTGGGAGGCTGTGCTATGAATGTAGGTGTGCACACATGTGATAAGTGGAAGACTGCACTGTGAGTGCATGTGCATATAGATGTGATACGTGAAAGACTGCACTATCAACGCAGGTGTCTGCAGATGTGATGGCTGGGAGTTTGTACTGTGAGTGCAGTTTCCTACAGCTATGATAACTGGGAAGTTCCACTGTGAGGTCAGTTGTCTACAGGTGTGATATGTTGTACAGTGCGCTGTGAGTTCAGGTCTCTCCAGATATCATAAGTGGGAGGTTGCACTGTGAGTGTAGCTGTTTACAGGAGTGTTAAGTGGGAGGTTGCAATGGGTCAGTGCAGTTTTCTCCAGATGTGATAAGTATGAGGTTGCATTGTTAGTTCAGGTGTCTACAGATGTATTAAGTGTGAGGTCGCACTGTCAGTACAGGTGCCTCCGATGTGATAAGTGGGAGACTATACTATGAATGCTGCTGTCTGCAGATGTGATATGTAGGAGGTTGCAATTTTAGTGCAGGTTTCTACAGATTTTATAAGTGGGAGATTGGACAGTAAGTGCACTTATCTACTGAAGTGACAAGTGGGAGGCTGCACTGTGAGTGCAGTTGTCCACAGATGTGAGAAATGGGTGGATTCACTCTTGAGTGCATGTGTCTACAGATGTGAAAAGTGGAACACTACACTGTGAGTGCATGTGGCTAGAGAGGAGATAATTGGGAGACTGGACTGTGGGTACAGGTTTCTACAGACATGGTAAGTGTGAGGTTGCCTTGTTAGTGCAGTTGTCTACAGATTTCATATGTAGGGATTTGCAGTGTGAGTGCTGGTGACTCCAGATGTGATATATAGGAGAACGCACTCTGAGTGCAGCTGTCTACAGATTAAATAAGTGGGAGATGGCACTGTGAGTGCAGGTGTCTACAGAAGTGATAAGTGGGAGAATGCACTGTGAGTGCAGATGTCTACAGATGTGATAAGCGGTAGACTGCACTGTGAATTCAGGTTTCTACAGATATGATAAGTGGGAGGTTGCACTATTAATGCAGATATCCAACAGATGTGATAACTGGGAGGTTACACTGTGAATATAGGTGTCTACAGATGTGATATGTGGGACACTGCACTCTGATTGCAGGTGTCTTCAGATGTTATAATTGGGATTCTGCACTTTGAGTTGTGATCCTGCCAATAGGGAAGCTGGGAAACAAATCCAGTCCTCTGGAGTAACAGCAAGCATTATTTGTAACTAAAAATTTTCTTCTATCTGATGGATGAAATCTTAAAAGAATAGCCATTAGAATGTAATATTTTTATCTTTGTATCAGATTGGAATGTCATGCCTTTACCAGGGGCCAGAGTTCCAAGTCTTATTTCATTCTTTTGAGAAAGAGTAAGAAGCTTTCTTTTAATGGTCCTCAGCAAAACTCCCTTAATGTGGAACTGTAAGTCCAATAGAGGCACAAATGTGATCTTTCATTGATAGAGAGGTCTATTCTCGACAATACCCAAAGCTTATAATCCCTGCAACACTGTTTAACCAAGACTTGAGACCCTAAAGCCAATGAGGAGATAAGCTAAAATTGGGGCATAAGAAGATTGAGCTCTGCAAAAATAACTTTTATTTACCTGATATATTGTTGTCTCTGAGACTTAGTGCTTCAATCTGTTAACCTAGGGCTAGTCCTGGAAGCCTGTTTGTAGCCTTTGAGACTTACTGCTGAAAAACCTCAAGCTTTCTTTTTCTTGTTTGAACTCTGGCTGGCCGGTTCAAAATAGCCATTCTGGCCCAAACTCCTCTCAAAGCTGACTGATTCAATTTGGCTTCTCTTAGCTACTGACTGAATTACTCTACTTGGCCTCATACTAACTCTGGTAGTCTTTCTGATCTTCTAGCTCCTTCTCATTCTCTGTTTCATTCTCTCTTCCTCTACATCTAGCTCATTCTCTCTGAAACAAGCCTCTGTAAAACTGTCCAAGTAAAACTGCTTCCTTCCTCTCTCCATGGCCCTCTTAAGTACTTGGTCATTGTATTGTGTCAAATCTTTCTGTGATTCATCACTCTGACTTCCACTCAATTAGGCATCACTTTCAAACATGGGTGATTCCTTCTACAAACTAACTTTACCTTTATTTTGTGAGAATAAAGGTGTGTGCTAAAGGCTGAGCCACACCACAGATAGAAATAGGGTGGGGGTTTTTTCAGTGAAAAATATAATCTTAGGGTTCACATTGTGATCAAATATCCTGCAACAGAGGTCTCTACTCTTACTGTTTGAGACCTTAAAAGGCCATCAAGCTGATCCTGATAGATGCTTGGATTGCAGTATCTCTGGCAATTCTAACCTCAGCCAGGACACAAGACTATTTCAGGCTTCTGGGCAAAGACAAATATTAAGGCACCTGTCTCTCAAATGCCTGAGCATTTAGAATCTCCTGCTCCTATCTTCAGCACCCCCTTCTCTATCCTCACATAAACTTATTTTCCACTTTTCTCTTGTTCAACTAGTTATATTTTCTTGGAGTATTGAGACCTGTGAACATCATGGCAAACTTGGTTTTCATCAAGTCTGTGCTGACTGTTCTGTGCTTTCAAAACACTGCCGTGTTCTCTCTGTTCCGTTGTACCCCATGTGTTTGATAAAGTGTTGGATGAGCTGTGTGTAAACTCTTTCTACAAGGGTAATAGTATTTTTAAAGGACAAAATATTTCTGGAAATTGTGTTTCTCTTCACTATCCTGTGTACTTTCATTTGGTTTGAGAGTGTGCTCTGACTTACATATTTGTCAGTTATGTTAATGGACCTAGAAACAGCTTGGACACTCCGCTTTCCTTTAGTCATACCTAGAAATAAAGGCCCACGGTGTCTGCGTACTCTAGTTTCAGTTGATTCAGTCTATTATAATACTCCAGATGATGTTATCAGTCATTGGAATTGAAATACTCTAATGCCCTCTACATTATACTACTGCTGTTTACAGTCAGCTCACACTGAGATGGTCCTGCTTCACACTTAACTCTATAGGAAATACACATAGTAGGTTGTTTAAAACTTAATATGTCTGCTTTGTGTGCTATGGTTCCTTTTGGGAACCATAGAAACGCACACACACACACACACACACACACACACACACACACACACCACAAATGGCTGCCTGGAATCTGACAATTAAATGCTTCACATTTAGTTGATACTGTTAAATTGATACCTTACCCCAATTATAAAAATCCATACTTTGAAAACTATAAACTTAATCTATTTCAAAATTGTAAATTATTGTCATATAAAGATAGCAATTAAACATAGTAACCAAATATTTGGTTCCTTTTTGCATTTTCATCCGCCATACATTATGTTCCGACTGCACTTGCCCCTCTCTCCCCTCCCCGTAGTCTCTTCTCCCTACCCCCCGTTTCCCCAGTTCACCTCCCCTCAGAAAAGGGCAGGCCTTTCATGGATATCGACCCAATAAGGCATAACGAACTACATTTAAGTCCAGGCACCTCCCCTCACATCAAAGCTGGACAAGGCAACCCACTAGGAAGAAAGGGGTCCCAATGCAGGCGACAGAGTCAGAGGCAGACCCTGATCCCACCGTTAGGAATCCCACAAGAACACTGAGCTAAGCAACCATAAGGTATATGCAAAGGACCCAGGTCAGACCCATACAGGCTCCCTGATGTCTGTGAGCCCACTTGAGTCCCAGTCAGTTGATTCTGTGAGCTGTGTTCTTGTGGTGTCCCTGACCCCTCTGGTTCCTCCAATCCTTCCTCTCCATCCTCCCCAGTATTCCCCAAGCTCTACCAAATATTTGGATGGAGGACTCTGCATGTGCTCCCATCTGTTGCTGGATGAAGTCTCTCTGGCCTCTCTGATGTTGATCATGCTATCCTCCAGTGCTACCACATCCTGCAGGCATGACAAACTGTAGGTTAGAGGTTTTGTGGCTGGGTTGGTATCCTAATCCCTCTACTTGAGGCCTTGCATAAAGAACCCAGTTCTTATGTCTAAAGCAACAAGACATTCTTAAAGAGATTGTATTTTGTGATGAACTTAGATTTTAATTTTTGTTGAAAATTTGTTTTATGTATTCTGCTGTTTCTGTTTTAGACTTTTGGCTGTGTAGGAACTTCTTTTCACAATGTCTAACTTCATTTAAGGATCCAATTATGTTGAAGCATTTTAAAGCACCACTTTGTAAGCAATCATTGTAAACAGATTGTAATGCAATAAACCTATTCTACCAAAGTCTAGAAATTTTTCATCTGAAGTACCTTTTATATAATTCTGGGTCGTGCTAATTGTTGTTAGGTCTACATATAAGAGGAGACTTAAAGTATCTAGACCTTCTAAAAGTACTAGATAGCTGTAAATCTGTATGCAATTACTTCATTTTCAAAACACTTCAACTCTTTTTGGTTGATTTGAAACTTTATAAGGAACCATTATCTGTTACTCAGGAGTTACATTTTTGTAAGGCCTTACCAACTGAATAATTTATAGAAAATCTCCTGACAAAGGAAACTGAACAACAGTTTTGAGATGCTAGGACGTTACTCACAGGATCAACAATGTTCCTCAGGTATGCCTGCCTTAAAAGTCACTTCTATCCCTCAAATGCTTGAAATAGGCCCGAAGAGTTTTTTGGCAATTGACATCTCATGTAATGAACCACCAAACAATGTGGGGTCAAATCAGACTAACCAAGGTAAGATTTGCATTGTGGGACAATGGAAAAGGAGCCATTAGAAGGTTAACTGGCATTATTTTCAGAGAATATTGTTTAGAGACAAGGAGGAACAGAGTCAAAACTGAAATAAAGTCATGCTTGGCATGGTAGCCTGTGCCTGGAATCCCAGCACCCAGGAAGCTAGGCTTCATGATGAGACACTGTCTTGAACCAATGAGAGAGTTGCTTATGGCAGTCCTTCCAGGAGTAACTAAAAGCCTAGAGTTTATGAAAAATTATTCTAGGGTAGAGAGAAGGCCCAGTAATCAAGAACACTGGCTGCTCTTTCAGAGGGCATCGGTTTGATTCCCAGTACCCACATGACAGTTTATAACTGCCAATAGTTCCAGTTCCATGGGATGTGACACCTACTCTGGCCTCCATGAGCATTGCACACGTGTGGTATGTACATACATGTGTATGTGCCTACACATACAGATATGCACACAAAACTCCTATACACTTAATATTGAAAAAAAGAGAAATGATTCTTATATTCAACTGTCTCACACTAAATAAATGAGTTCTAATGTTGGTCCCTAGGTGTAGTTTATTATGTTTGGGACATAGACACATTTCACCACAAAGCTGAGGTGTTAAGGCAAAAAGTGGGAAATACAATCAACCTGGCAGGAAAGAAGATGAAATGTTGTTCAGTATCCACTAGAGAAGACTACTCAGACATAGATATAAACCAAAAGCAAGTGTTTATTAGCCAACCTGCAACTACACTGAGTGTTTTGGATCCCAAAATAGCCTTGAGCCTTTCTCAGAGTGAGCATTTAAGCACACAAACCTTGTCCTGGGTTGACATATTTCTCTTAACAAGAACAGCTAGCCAGAAGTAGATCTCCAGAAGCTAAAAAGCAAGGTTACTACATTTGTAAACTTTCTCAGAATGATGGATTTATTGGATTAAGCCTTTGTTTTAAGGTGGGAGGTACTGCCTATGTGCTGAGTTTTACACTCTGAATAGTACTTCCATCATGAAGTCAGTTGCACTAAGGTCTGAGGGCCTACTAAGTCTGGGGCCTTGTTACATTTGCCACTGGTCTTAGGGAATGAGTCAAATCACAGAAACCCATCCATCCTGCTCTAAAGAGGTTGGTTTGTCTTAAGGAACATTAATTTTACTGAACAGATACATAATTGGGCATGTGTGTTAACATGTGGCTGCCCACTATGAATCCAGTCAGAATGAGAATTAAAGGCTCATTCAATACTGAGAGCAGAATAATTATCCAGAGTGTCCAAGAGAACAGAGACTGGTAGCAATTATCTGATTTATGGTTTTGTCTTTCTCTTTTTGAGATTTTTGCCAACTGTGGCAAGATTATTTTAATCACTCCTGATCGATTATCATAGAAACAACATTTTTTTTCATAAAGCCAGACCTAATTTCCTTTATCTCATGAGAAGTAAGCCGAGCCTAAGTTTACAGGACCATTTCTGCAAGGAAATATGTGGTTTTAATAAACAAAAAACACACACACAAAAAAAAAAACCTTTTAGTACCTCTAGGTCTTGTTGAACCTGTCTACTTAGTTTGGAAAAGATAGAAGAGACACATTTAGTCAAACCATAATTAGTACATGCCAACCAAGTAGTCTCAGGGACTCTGTATTATTGCTGTTATCTATATGAATTACCTCATAAGGCAGTATAGCAGGCATCAGATTAAAGAGAAGTGCCTGGGTTTTATAAAATTTTTGGATATTAGACACATTTTAGCCCCTTATACATCCTCTAACATTAATTTGGGCTGTCCTCAGTTACAGTGAGTTATGTTAGTCAAAAGATTGACAGTCTGCTTAGTTCCTATCCCTGTGTAGTATGAGGCCTGGGTGTGTAAGCATAACCAACATTCCTGGATGATTTATGGCTGGGAATGATTAATGTTATCCCCAGAGTCCTTTCCTGTGGCACTGAGTCTGATTCTCTAGGGTTTTCCTGTTTTCCAAAGGCTAGAATCTTTTAAAGGAATTTTTCAGGAAGCCTCAGTTTTTACAACCTCAACTTTTGCAATGGAAACTCCTTTGTTCTGGCAAGTAGAGGGTCAGCTGCAGGACATGCATAGAGTCATAAACTCTGTGTTCCTAATTTAAATGATAAATTCCCACATCTTCCCTTTGCTCCATACAACCAGATACATATAGTGGGCAGCATTAAGTAAAGGTCAATATGGAATATAAGTTGCTGGTTTGTAGTCACAGTAGAAAACACCTGCCCTGTATTTGTCTGCATCAGTTTTCAGTCTAGGCCTGGGAGCAGTGGAGGTTGTATCCTGACCCTATCGTCACACTCATAGTAAAAAACACAAGACATAGGAGAAGGTAGAGGGGCGGAGAGTAGAAGGGCCTGCATGCACAGTAAATCCTTAATTTCAGTGGGCCCATAGTCCAGAGATGGTCGATTTGATAGCAGCATCTGTGGCTTCTACTCTCTGGACCTGGGTGTGATGGATCCATGGTGTAATGCCTGCTACTTTCAACATTAGAGTGGAGAGAATCACCTTGCATGGTCCCTTCCAGGTTAGTTCTAGCATCTTTTTGCCTCCTCACATGATCCAGACAATATCACTGGATTTGACAAAGGAGAAACTGGTGTTGGACCAACAGGGTAGCTGGGTCTCTCAGATAAAATACCGATTTATGGAGAACTGGAAGGCCGATAGCGAAGTGAGCAAGAAATGGTTAGAGATTTCTACCAATTGCTGTTCTCTGAGCCTGGGAAGCAGTGGAGGTCCCACTGCTTTTAGGGTCATTTGTTGGACAAACAAGACTGGCAATTTAGGACAGCAATTTTTAGAAGAATTCTTAAAGCCTCTAGAGGACTAAGCTTTATTAAAGGCCCCTTTTCCCAGCAGTTAGAAGCTTTCTTTCACTATAGATCATACTTTGGACATGCCTAGTATTAAAAGTATACCATGCTTTTTTAAAAAAAAAAAATTACTGGAATATTTGATTTTTTTTTTCTTCTTTTTTTTTTTTTTTTTTTTTTAGTATAGAAATAGAGTTTATTTAGGGCATGGAAAGGGAAATTAAGAGGGTAGTAGAGGCAGAGAAAGGCAGAGAGAGAGAGAGAGAGAGAGAGAGAGAAAGAGTAGAGAAGTAGAGGAGTGGAGGCCGGCCATGACCACATGGAGAGAGGGGGGAAGGGAACGAGGCGAGGTAAGAGAAATAGGAGAGAGGCAAGAGAAAGAGGTAAGAGCCGATTTTTTTTCAAAACCTACTTTTAATAAGGGTTCTTAAATACTTTAACCTCCCTTCTAGACCACCATCCACCAGAGGTAGTGGAAAGGAAACGTTAATAGGGCAAAGGAGGATGTGGACCTGTTTAGAAATAGTTCTTTGGAGAGAATCCAATCTGTGTGTCAGGATATGAGCAGTTCAATTCACATGAGTCAACAGCAGTAGCTCCATCTACTCACAGACACCACTCATGAATCCACAAGGGCAGTGATTGATCCAGGAGAAGCTGTGAGGCTCTGTCAATTGGCCTGAGTCTGTGGAGGCAGCAAGAAGCCACTGGAACACCACGAGAAGTTCTTTGCTCCACTTGTCTCTATGAAGTCACAACAAACAATGACTAGCAACGCCTGGCCACTAGTAGCCACAGAACATAGTCAATGCTAGATTATTTGGAAATGTTCCCTGTCAAGGCTGTTAATCCATAACTCTTCAATTTAGCCTCAGGAAGATTTTTTAGACAAGGACAGAAATCAGCCACAATCATTACTAAAATACCACAAGAACAGTCTCCAGGCCACATATTAATATTCTTCACCTTTGAAACCTCTTGAGCGGGGCCCCTACACTTCTAATTACTCCGAGGACCACTGTCTTCCATGCTCCTACTGGGATGATCCATTAAGCCCCAATTAAATGTTTCAACTGCTTTACTAATCCAGAGTCTCAATCTCCACATTCTACCAAGGAAAATTCATATGGCCAGGCCTGTCACAGGTTTGAACATCTGTCTTGGGGTTTCTATTGCTATGAAAAGACACTCTGACCAAGGCAACTCTTCTAAAGGAATACATTTAGTTGGGGCTGGCCTACAGTTCAGAGATTTAGTCCATTATCAGCATGGCAGGGAGCATGTTGGCATACAGGCAGCCATGGTGCTGGAAAAGCTGCTGAGAGTTCTACAGCAGGAAGAGATAGTGACACTGGGCCTATCTTGAGCATCTGAAACTCAAAAGCCACTCCCAGTGACACATCTCCTCCAACAAAGCCACACCTATTCCAACAAGGCCCTACCTTCTAACTGTGCCACTCCCTATGAGCCTATGAGGGCTATATTAATTCAAACCATCACACCAAAGAAAGCCACTGGTCAATATAGGGAAAAAGCACTGATGGAAATACATACAGAGAGACATTGTAAAGACAAACAGGGGTAGCCACCACACATTCATACTACTGAACAGACAGGAAGATACAGTGACTGTAAGAAGGAACCAAACTGAAGCCATTTTGAATAAAACTTGTATTTTGAACGGGAGAGGTCAAATAAAATTTAATTTCCCAAGACCTCCCTAAGAAACTGACATCCTGCTTGACAGCAAGTGACATTTACATGGATAACTGACATCCAGGTTGGCAAGTTGAGACATGAAGGCTAGGCAAGTTGCCCTGCCACAGTTGAATAACCAAACCCAGGATAAATACACCATGAAGACATGTTCCTAAGGAAGTCCCCATCTCTAAATCCTGATTGTAGGATAACTTGGCATAGTTGTTTATGGATTGGAAGCATAAAATCACTTGTGGTGGTTTATACTTGGCCCAGAGAGTGGCACTGTTAGGAGGTATGGCCTTGTTGGAGGAAGTGTGTCACTGTGGGTGTGGGCTTTGAGACCCTAGTCATAGCTGCCTGAAGATAGTCTTCTCCTGAGTTCCTTTGGATTAAGATATAGAGCTCTCAGTCCCTTCTCTAGTGCCATGCCTGCTTGGATGCTGCCATGCTTCCTACCATGATGATAATTGACTGAACCTCTGAACCTGTAAGCCATCCCCAACTAAATGTCCCTTATAAGAGTTGCCTTGGGTCTCCACTTGGGTTCCCAGTGCTCTGCCCCTCCAGCTTCCTCCCATACCCACCAAACTTACTGTGACCCCCTTCCTTTCTCATTAGCATGTCACAGTTGCAGTTGGTCTCCCCACAAGCCCACATTCTCCTCAGGGGTCATGGCTCGCCACACCCCATCTCACCCTGAGGAACCTGAAGCAGGACAATCACTGCACAGGCTCGGGCACTAGCACAGACCCCAGTGGCCTGCTGGAGGAGGAGGTCCTGACACTGTTTGTCAGTGGCCTCCCTGTGGATATTAAGCATAGAGAACTCTACCTGCTCTTCTGGCCATTCAAAGGCTATAAAGGATCACTGATCAAGTTCACCTTGAGATATCCTTTTGGTTTTGTGATCTTTGACAGCCCAGCAGTATCAGAAGCAGCCAAAACCACATTGAATGGTATTCACTCTGATCTGGAGAACCCAGAGACCCTGAGGCTAGAGTTTGCTAAAGTCAACACCAAGATAGCCAAAAGCAAACTAATAATGACACCAAATTCCACCAATGTCCACCCTGCCCTAGGAGCACGCTTGATTACCCAAGACCCTTATGACTTGATGGGGCCTGCTCTGATTCCTGCATCCCCAGAGGCCTGGTCCCCTTAACCATCTCTACACCACAGAGCTGACCCCAGCCATTTCACCTACTACATTAACCTACGCAGCTGCCACTGTTGCTGCTGCTTCCTTCCTCATCTGATAGCACTCAGCAAGGATGGAAGTATGGCCAGTTCTCTTACCTCTTCAGTCTTGTCACCCTGGAGTTGGTCCTGGGTTGTATGGGGCCAAAGGAGGGCTCTGCCTTCACTGCCACTCTTCTTCACTGCCTGTGTGGAACTGCTGCTTCCCTCTAGACACGAATCTGAAGCCTGACTCGGTGGATGGCTCTTGTTTTCTTACCCAGCTCTCCAAGGCCTTCAGGAGGAGCAGGGGACCTTACTAGGATAACTAGGCCCAGCTTGCAGACCTCACTGGGACCCAGCACAGCCTAACCGCCCTGCTCAAACTCATTTCTGTAGTTCCCCATCAAGGAAAGGAACATTTAATTTCACATGTTTATGATTTTTTACGCTTGTGCATATGTGTATATGGTTTGTTCTCACACTGTCACCATACCAACAAGTCTTGGCACTAGAGGCTGGTCAAGCCTACTTATCCCTTTCTCCACTCCTGACTCCTGCATCTGCCCTGCTTCAGGTGGGACTGAGCCCTGTGACCACTTCTGCCTTAGGGGCCCCAGCTCCTAACACATGCACACACACACTTGCAGACTCTGTCCTCCTCCAGCAGCAGATCCACAGCCTCTGAATTTCACTTCAATCAGAGTCCTGCATCATCTCCTCCAACACGTCTAAGAAGCCTTCCTTGCATTTGCCTCCCCCAGTGTACTCCACTATGTCACTACTCCTCATTTTTCCTGAACTTTGGAACCAACCAAAACATGGAAAGTATTTTTGTACCCTGTGTAACCAAATATATGGATCATAAGGGTTTTTCATGTCTGTGCCATTAATTATTGGAGAGACCTTGTTGAGCCTGTTAGGTAAGTTTAATGTTTGACACCTGAAGAAAAGGGTTTCCATTCTTTAGCAACCAGCATTTGTGTCAGTCATTGGTTTAAGAATGAGATAAAGGATAAATTTTGCAATTTTGTTTAATTTTACAAGCATGTCCTGGCTTTACCTTTAACCTCAGCTCCAGTGTTGGGCCATTTCAGTTGTGGGTGATGGCTGAAGGCAGCTGTTGTAGTCGGTGACCTATTGAGAATGTGAAACTGGATCATAAATGAAATGTAAAATAAAAACCTAAAGTGACAAAAAAGAGCTGCCTTGGCCATGGTGTTTGTTCACAGCAATGGAAACCTTAACAAAGACAGAAGTTGATACGAGGAGTGGGGTATTTCTGTGATAGCCCTGACCATGCTTTTTCTTTTCTTTTCTTTTCTTTTTTTTTTTTTTTTTTGGAAGAATATGGATTTTGGGACTTTGGAAAGCAGTGAAATGCTTTATGTGGGGCTTAATTGGTCATCCTAGTAGGAATACGGAAGACAGTGGTGTTGAGGGTGATTTGAACTGTGCAGACCAAGCCAAGAGGTTTCAAGGGAGAAGAATTTCAGTATGTGGCCTAGAGACTGTTCTTGTGATACTGTAGTGAAGAATGTGGCTGCTTTTTGCCCTTGTCTGAAGATTCTACCTGAGGCTAAGGAAAAGAGATTTATATTAATTGCATTGAAACAGGAAGTCTTAGAAAAGCCCAGCAGAGACTTTGTTTTCTGGTTAAGTTTCATGAAGAGGGTTTTGATCAAGCATAGAAAGCTTAGAAAGGAAAAAAATATATAATGTATGGTTTAAGCAATAAAGGGGCACCAGAAAGTGAAATGGAGTTGAATCCTTTGTTCAAGGAGATAAACAGATTAAGGAAGTGATGATCTCAGGGCAAGATCCCACCTAGCTAAATTTATTGTTTGCGTTTGCAGTTGAAAGAGGCATGGTTATGTCATGTTAGGTGTTATTACATGATTATTGTTTTCATTTTGACTTTTAATCTGGAATGAACTACAATCCAGAAATGGAGGGCACACTTGTGATCCAGAACTTGAGACTGAGAGACACAGGCTTTTGTTCTGGATCTTGAGGAATAGTGGTCATGGAAAGCTTAGGCTCACGTGTGGTGGCACAGGCCTTTAATCACAGGAGACAGAGACAAGCAGATCTCTGAGTTCAAGGCCAGCCTGATACAGAGTAAGCTCCAGCTAAAGAAAAGCTTAAATCCAGGTGTGGCGGTATATGCCTTTAATCCCAGCATTCAGTGGACAGAACCATGGAGATTTCTGAGTTCAAGGTCAATCTACAGAGCAAATTTCAGGACAGCCAAGCTTAAGCAGTGAAAGGGTTGGAAAACAGAAAGCTGGTGATAATGTAATAGAAGGGGGGCCATGTTCCAGCTCCAAAAAGCAGCAGAAATCAGCAGCTTTGCCCATATGGCTCTGGCTTTAGAGTCAAGAATAGAAGGGACTGCTAGGAAAATCAATCGATGCTGGTTAGCTGGAGCTAGGAAATTAGCAGTGATTACAAAGAGACCAACATTACTGAGGTCAAATCTTCTGGGAAGTATTTTCTGAGAACACAAAGAAGCTGTGTTCCATAGATAACCAAGGTTGTACCTCTTGCTATCGCTGTACTTGGTGATGTGTAAGAGTCACCCAGGTGGTACTGGTTTTGAAAGCACGAAGGGATCATGAAGAGCAGCTGAGGTTTGGCACTGTGAGAGGCCAGGGAAGGGCATTGGTGAAGATAAAGCCTCAGTTGCAGTTGACAGCCCAGGACTGAAGGGGTCATGCAAAGAAGTTGAGGTTTGGCATCATGAAGAGAGCCTATGAGAGTCTTTTGGTGAAGCCTAGTTGTAGCAGAAGATCCCAGTGTATTGGAGATGCCAGTACCAGGGTATAACCACCAAGAACAACAGCAGCAGTGGAAAGGAGTCAACCAGAGTGCTACAGAGGGCAGAGCTGGAGATGTGACCCCAAGCCCTTTGGAGGAGCCAAGATGTAGATTCCAGACATTGGAACAAGAATCTGTAAAGTTGAAGTTTGCCTTGGATACCCGAACATGTTAGGGGTGTCATAGCTGTGGGATACCTGTCAAGGAAAGCTGCTAACAATATGGAACCAGCCCAAGAAAAGGAAGGATTTTTGCTGCTGAATGCCAGATCTGCCATCAACAATCAACAAGAATAAAAAGAGTTGGAGATCTGAAGAGCACTTTGACATCAGACATGAAGATGCAGAGTTTGAAGTTTTCCCAAGTTATTTTCTGTCTTGCTTTGGTACCTTATGAGAATTGCCTTGGTCATGGTGTCTCTCCTCAGCAACAGAAACCCTAAGACAATAATATAACATCCTGGCTCAGGGCCGCAGTTCAGCTGCCAAGTCTGTTCTGCAGGCCTGATTGATCAGTAGCAGACTAAGTACAATAAATTTTTGTCATCTGTTTAAATCACTTACTAAGATGAACTTTCACAATTGCAGTCAGCTCCCAAGTCTGTGGTGTTGTCCCCGACTAGTCAGTTTTTGCTGCCTAATTGAAATAAAGATTTTGGGTTGATTTGGGTTTTTGGACCCTAACATTATGTCTCACATGAATCCTTAATCAGACTTATATCTGGCGGTGACAGACTAGGTGACTTTCTGATTTTTTCTTTTTGGGGTGAACGTGTCAGACCCCTCTGATGCATCAGGCAGTGATTGTTCAAAGGGAGCCCTGGGGACCTGGAACATCTCAGACCATGCACCTCCAGGAGTCCCCTGACCACTGCACCCTTCCTTAGTCTAAGGGACTCTGAGATCCCCCGTGTCTTGATGTCTGAAATCTTAGTGGAACCTCCAGAAATGTTGTGGGGCATTCACCAGAAAAGACTGTTCAGACATAGGTTTAAGCCAATAGAAAGTCAGACTGGTGACTACACTGTGTGTTTGGGATCCAAGTGTAACCCTGAGCCTTTCTCAAGATGGGCTTTTAAGCACAAAAACAATGTTCTGAGTTGACATACTTCAGTTAACAAGAACAGTTAACCAGAAGCAGAACTACAGAAGATAAAAAGCAAGATTAGTACACTTAGCAATCCATTAAAGTCCAGAGCTATGGACTTTAATGGATTAGGCCTTTGTTTTTGGCAGGTGGTGCTGTATTTGTGCTGAGTTTTACATGCTGAAGGGTACTTCCACCATGGAGTCAGTTGTGCTAAGGTCTGGTGGCCTTCTAAGTCCGGGGCTTTGTTACGGTTCTAAAGATACGTTTGAGTCTCTCAGACTAACTTAATATTATTGAAACAATGTCTCCCCCCTCAAAAAGGAGGAATTTTCTCAGAAATCTTATTCTTGGAGAAGGAAGAAGACCCAGCTGGACAAAGAACTTGTCTTACAGAAAGATTTTACATAGTTCTAACAATTTGTCAGGCCTTGTTTTAGTTACTATTCTATTGCTGTGAAAAGACTCCATGCATGACCTTACCAACTCTTATAAGAGAAAACATTTAATTGTGGATGGCTTACAGGTTCAAAGGTTTAGTCTGTTGTCGTTATGGCAGGAGGCATGGTGGCACACCAGTCAGACATGGTTCTGAATAAGTAGCTAAGAGTTCTACAGCTAGATCTAAAGGCAACAGGAAGAGAGAGACACTGGGTCTGGCTTGAGCCTCTGAAATATCAAAACCTACCCCCAGTAACATACTTCCTCCAAGGCCTCAACTAGTACAAGGCCACACCTCCTAATCTTTCTCAAGTAGTGCTACTCCCTGATAGCTAAGCATTCAAATAAATGAACCTGTGGGATGTCATTTTTACTCAAACTAACATGGACTCCTTTACAGAATGAGACTGGGACTCAAACAAGGAAGGGTCAATGGTGCATAGAACCATACTTTGACTGATACTGCTTATCTCTAATCCTATATTTAAACATCTCAATTCAGGACCCCAAGAACAGACTTCGGGAAGTCACTTTATCCTCTTCCTAATGTGGCTACATTGAGTAAATTTCCCTTTTCTGCCTTCCACTTAAAAATGTTATAGAGATAATCCTCAGCCACACATACTATTGATATTTGCAGTTGTATCAAATGTACTTTTATTTTTTTTTAGATTTTTTTTATTTTTGATACTTTATTTACATTTCCGATGATTCCCCTTTTCTTTGGAAACCCCGTGTCCCCTCCCCCTCCCCGCCTCTGTGAGGGAATTCCTCCTCCCACC
>CM052722.1:11932426-11953718 GCA_028551405.1 Uromys caudimaculatus | reverse complement strand
TCCTAGTGTCCCAGGCAGAAGTTTCCTGCCACAGCCGCCTGCTTTTGGGATCCAGGGGGGTTTCTAGGCCCGCCTACCTCGGTCCCTGTGTCTCGCGGGTTCGGGGCAGTACCTGGTGAGCTGTGGGGCGTGTCTTTGGCCCTCTCCTGGGTCTTGCGATCTCCTGAGAGGGATCTTTGTCCCGGCGCTGATTAGCTGTCTCAAATGTACTTTTAAATATTATGTTGTGGTAGAGGGAAGTGGCTTCTATTCTTTAGTACAATTAGTGCAAGATCCAAATATCTGCTTTATGTTCTAGTGACTTAAGTTCCTTTGTAACATACTTTGAGTATTTTGTAAATGAGTGTTATGAGACGATGCTAAATGCTATTCAAAGAAAATGTCCGGGCTGTAGAGATGGCTCAGTAGTTAAGAGTCCAGAGGTCCTGAGTTCAATTCCCAGCAACCACATGGTGACTCACAACCATCTGTAATGGGGATACGATGCCCTCTTCTGGGGTGTCTGAAGTCAGTGACAGTGTACTCACAAACATTAAATAAATAAATAAAAAATCTTAAAAGAAAACGAAAGAAAGAAAATGTCCTTGGTAATGATTTGTTTGAGCTACTACTGTAAAGACTGAGGGATTTTAATGGTTAGCACAGAAAAAATGTACCACAAGGTGGCAGTAACATGCAAAAAAGCTTGGTTTGAGATGGTTGGCTTGTTTTTGTTTTTGTTTTTGTTTTGTTGTTTCTTTCTTTTTTCATTCTTCCTTCTTTTTGGCAGATTTTCCTGTAGCCCAGGTTTGCCTGGAACTTGCTATGTTGCTGACAGATTTGCATGTAAAAAGAAAACCCTTCCCTTTTTAGAGGTGATGGTTTGGAGAAAGCTTGTTGCCAGGTCTTTAGGGGAAGATCTGAGGAGGGTGAATGTGTGAGTGAAGGCAGCCCAGCAGCCCAGTGTGGCGCAAGTGGGTTTGAGAACCCCAAAGAGCAGCAACAACAGAGGGTGTAGACAGCCCGAAGGCTTATCGACAACTAGCAGATTTTTGGTTGTGTTTTTGAGATGCGAAGCAAGGAGACTCTACATTAGCAAATTTTTGCTTACTTGGGGATATATTTAAAACTATGGGATTTGTAAAGGTTTGGCTGTGTCATTGATAAACTTTAGCTAATAAGCTTCTGTCTGCTGTGGAGAAAGTAGCAACCCAGAATCCAAGATGCAATGGTCACATTTTGTTCATTTATATAACTATTAAAAATATACTGTGAAAGAAGGATGCTACACATAAAAGGGAAAATAATTTGATTTTATGTATTCCATTAAGTTTTCTTTCAGAGTCATGCTGGGTGAAAATATCTGCCAGGGGGTTTTCTTTGCTATTGTGACATTCAGAGTTAAAACTTAAAACATGTAAAATTTTCATAGCCACATTACTGTCACATTACATGCTAAGCTGTATAATGTAAATCATAGCTGTTCATCATGTTATTTATTTGATTGTTCTCTTTCATAATTAAAGAGACAATAAAATATAAGGAACATTTCATAGTTTGATGAACATGTCTGTATTTTTGGTATTGATTTTCAAAATTAATAGCTTTGCTTTTTATTAATAAATGTTTTCTTTGTTCTGAAGCCAGAGTGACTGAGTCCTAAAAGGCTTTCAACCCATGCCACAAGTTGTACAAAAACAACTCAGCTTCCAGAACTCTTAGACTTTAGTTTTGTTTTTATCTTGATCAACAGACTTCATGAGCACTTCTCTCCCAGGAACAAGCCACTGGAACCTTTTATATTGTTTCCAGTGACTAGAATTTCGCCAAGATCATCCTGAAGTGTATTCACTTCTCTCATTTCAATGATTGGCAAGAAGTTGGCTGGAGTTCTGTTCCTATCTCACTGCAAGGAGATTTCAAGCTCCTAATCCAACTGTGTCTAATACATTTTCCCCATCCCAAAGCTGCATTAAAAAAACAAAAAAACAGAAGAATCCCATTACAGCCCAGGAAACAGAATGCTCAAATGCTTATTAGAAAAATTTCTGTCCCAAGGAGATTTTTTTATCCATGCAAATCCCTAAAATTAATTTGTAGAATTAGAAATCATCTTTAATTACCCTATGCATAGATAAAGCCAACATGCAACAAGTCATTAACCTGATTTTATCATAGCTTCAAGAATAGAGGGAGGAATGAAAAATGGCCACAATACAACATCTAGATTAAGAAAATGTGACATCTGTGTATTGGCTCCTAGACTGCTAATTTTTCCACAGGAGGCTGATGCTCATTACCCATTAGTTTATCAGTAAGAAAGCCAAATATTTACATATCCTATTGTTTTAAATATATCCTCAAGTAAGCAAAAGTTTTTACATTTAGAGTCTGCGTGCTTTGAAACTCCATAAAATACCACCAAAAATCTGCAGCTGTAGATAAGCTTCTGGACTGTACAAACCCTCTGTACTGTTGGTGCTCACTAGAGTTCTCAAACCCAGACTCCACCCTGGGCTGCTGGGCTGCTGGGCTGCTGTCACTCACATATCCATCCAGCTCAACTGTTCCCTCCCAGAGAGTTCCTCTTCTAAATGATGACAATGCCCCATTCTCTAAATCATGGCCTCTAAGTAAGTCATATTGTAAGAGATTTCCCCAAGCAAACCAATAACCTGAACTTCATCACATATTTATATATGCTGTGATAGAGATTTATCACAAGGAGTCCTACCCAGTTACAAGTCTCATTGCTTTTTATCTCTTCAAATCTCAGTGGCCTCTCCTTTGACCTGATTCAAAAGATGTACTCCTTTATGACAACTGTAACCCTAGAAAAATGAGTGTGATTTGGACACAAGTTCATATATTCAAGTCCACATGGTTGAGAGTCAGTGTCTATGGTGGAAAGGAAATCAGAATGCATTGCCATGTAAGAGTAGCAATCTGATGCTGAAGAGTGAGACAGGCTGTGTCATACAGAAGCTGGGATAAAGACTGTTGGAGTCAGGGATGGAAGAGTCATTAAGTTCCCATGATTATTTTCCCATCCCACCATATATGTTTGGGTTGGGTTGCTTTCACCATACTCAGAAACATTGAGAGGTTTTACTGATGCTACTTGGGTATTTCACACACCTGTAGGTATAATAACAGAGCACCTCAGATATGAGGGGACATCCACCCTAGTGGCTACAAGCTTGGAAAGCAAGGGCAGCTTGCAAGAGGCTACAGCAGTCATTGCCTCCCAGGTCCTCATGCCAAGGTCAATCAGCATGAACATGAGCCAGCAAAGATCGCTGTCTAGCTGGAGTAGGTGGATAAATCAGGCAGGACCCAGCTTCCACTCTGCCCAATTTAGCTCATTTATTTACTAGAACTGAGGAAGAACATAACAGACTGTCCCTCTGTACCCACAGGACTCTCAGATCAAAAGCCTGGGAAAATCCCATCCAGTTTTACTCATGAGTCTTGTTTTATTCTTAGCCTAGCTAAAAGTTTTTTATTCATTGGTTTGTGAAAGAAACTTCATTTGCCATTTTGTTCTGTTTCTCCAGTGTTTTTTATCTCAGTCTTCTCTACCCTTACTTGTCTTTCTTCTGCTAAATAGAATGTACTCTTTTCTAATCTTGGAGGTGTTTAATGTCTTCTTGTTTAAAATCTTTTAGTCCCACCTACTATCTTCATCCCATATTCATGCCCAACCTCCCTAGTGGGTCTGGGTCATGATATTAAACCCCTGACACTTCCCTGCTCTTGTTCACTCATCATTTTCTTGTTTAACACTATATCTATCTATCTATCTATCTATCTATCTATCTATCTATCTATCTATATCAGTGTCATATCTCTATATATACATAAAACATACACTGAATATATTCAACCAACTTTCTCCACTCTTTCCACCTTGAACCCTCCTCGGTCACTAACAATAACTGTTCTGCTTTCAGGTTGATGGGTTCTTCTTCCTCCTTCTCCTCCTCCTTTCCCTTCCCTGAATTCCATTCTTCATACATGTGTCCCCCCTCTGATATTTAAATTGAATTTGTGGAGTCCATATTGGAGGCCAAACTTGAATACACAGCCCAGGAAACCATCCCACCTCCATCCTGGAATTTGTAACTGGCTTGATGATGAGTAGGCCTTGTGCAACAGCCACATCATGTCCAGCGGAGATCATTTGCACAGTGCTTCTTCCAATCCTCTGGCCCTTATATTCTTTGTACTCTACCTTCCTTGATGGTCTCTGAGTTTGTCCCATCCATTTTTAAGTTCTCCCAGTCATTTGTTCTCAGCACTTTGAACAGTAATACATCTCTACATTAATTACCAACCAGCTAGCACAAGAAACTCCTCTACCCATGGTTGGGATGGGAGCAGCCCTAACCTATTGATATAAACATATATATTTAGAAGGCATTTTAATAACATGACCAGATAGTAAAACATCAATCAATGGTTTCTTTCCTAGGACCTTTGATTTCCCTAGCCATAGGTTTTGACCATTTTTAAAGTAACAGGCATGAATTTTCTAGTATGGAAGAGACCTCAAGTACAATAGAAGATCAGTTGACTACCCCCTATAAGTTGTCTAAGCATTTATTGCACTACTGGACACACCTTGCCTGATAGATTGTTGTACCTTTAATTTATTTCAAATCTTATTTTTAGTGATGGTTCTTAAATGCTTTATCCTCCCTTCTAGCCCACCACCCACCAGAGGTAGTGGGAAAGAAAGGATACAGGGAAGTGGACCTGTTTAGAAAGGGTTCTTTGGAACACATCCCATCTGTGTTGTCAGGAAATTAGCAGTTCAGTTCACAGATCAGCAGTGGCAGCTCGATCCAATCACAAACACTTCATGGATATGAGAAGTCAGCTCAGTAATTTTGGGATATTCCACCAGGGACACCCCCCCCAACACATGGGCACCCCTCCCCTCCTGGAAGAAACAGGTTAGAGGACACGTAGGCTGGAAGGGAGGGGCTGATTAAGCCCCTGCTACCTCATTCCCTAAAGACCAATCAGTTTAAAAGTCACACTGTTCTACCAATCACATTATGCCTAATGGCTGCTGCTCTAAAAACTGTATAAAAGGTCCCTGAATGGGCTGTGTGGGATTGTTCTCCCCCTCCTTGGTGTGCAGGATGACCCCAGCATGCTGGATCAATAAAGTCCTCTTGCATTTTGCATCGATCCCCGACTCCATGGTGTTCACTCAGGAGTCTCCAGTAAGTTAAGACTTCCCAGGGTCTTACAGATAAACCAGCAGTCTGGTTCAGTAGTATAGGGATAGCAGCAGCGGTGGCATGACCTAGCAGGAACAGCCAGGCTTCAGACAAATCAGCATGGGTCAACAGGAGGTACCAGGAACAACAGGAGATCTTGGTTGTGCGGAGATGGAAGCAAAGATCAGCAAAGACATGAGACCAATAAGCTTTTAGCTATGCAAGCAAGCCAAGCTCAGCCTCTGTCACAGTTGGGTCCTATTTATACCCCCTCCAAATATCATGTGTCCTCCAAGGGCCTTGACTTACTGTCAGACTGTCTCAGCTGACATCACTATGCCAGTCAGTGAGTCTGTGGAAGTGGCAAGAAGCCAAGGCATACCACCAGAAGTTTTTTTGGTGTGTTTTTCTCTACAGAGTTCTGAAAAATGGAGTTCAACTACTCAGTGTGAGTCAGACTAATGCATGCATGTTGTTAGTGAAGAATCCTTTATCACGTGTCCTTTCACGTGCTTGCTTTAGCAGAACATCCTTTCACCTGTGTCTGCTTCAGCTAAACATTCCTTCACTTATTTGTCCTAGAAAAACACCAACACAACTGCTTTTCCAAAGAACCCCTAATTTTCCACCTCAGATCATTATTGCAGTATTCAGTGTCTAGTGCTAAGCAAAATTTTTCTCTGCCAGTAGTCTGTATAATACCTTCCAGCACTATGAATGCCAGTTTGCAGAGAGACCATTTCTTGGTCGTTTGAGGTTGATGTCACTATGTTCTGCCAAAATGAGTGATATCTTTAGCAATATTCTTACTATCTAGTTATGGTGAGCAACCTAGATATCTTCAGCAATATTCTTACTATCTAGTTATGGTGAGCAACCTACTTCTTCATTTTTTTTTTTTTTGAGAAAATATTTCACTCTGTAGACCATGCTGGCCTGAAACTCAGAGATCTACCCACCACTGCCTCCTGAGTGCTGAAACTAAAAGTATGTGTACCACCATGCCCTGTCCTATTTCTTTGTCTTTTGCTTTGAAGGTTTATCCATAACATGTTGACAGGTTCTATTTATGTCTATACTTGGTTCTAATCCCTTTTGTGTATATGTATCTATATTTTTCCCACAACTATGGATCTTTTCAGCCACTGTTTCACTGAATAGACTTTTATGTCCACACACCTCATCCTTCACTGTCCATAAAATGAGGGTATTTGTTCTCTGAATGATTTTCCAAAGATTTTGCATACTTTCTAGTTTTCCATGTGCCGTAATATTTAAAAGGTCATCTTAAAATCCCATATTTTTTCATCTGCTTCTTTAAATCTGTTTCAGCCTCCAGTTGTATTTTCAGTTGACTTGCTAAACTCTGTTTCTTTCAGAAAACTTCCTTACCTTAGCAGTTTTCTTATTCACACCCTACATTGTCTTTCTAATCAGTTAACTGATTATCAGGCTTTCTTGGAATGTCCTAAGCATTTCCTTAAACAATCGTCTTTTAGGGTCCCAAAGGGGAATATACACTTTCAGGAATCTTTGACTCCCAGAGCATTCCAGATCAGACAATAGATCAGTTCTTGGAAGGCTCCTAGCCTTGATATTCTGAAAACTTTTTCTAAAGCTGTGAAGATTTTAGGTTATTTCTGTAAGTAGGATCAAGCCTTGTGAAGAATTTGAAACTTTCCAGTTTCTAGATTTGCCTGTAGTCTCACCCATAAACCTACCTTTAGGAGAATCTCTCTGCAGAAACTAAGGAATTTTCTGTCTTTTCCTGTGCTGTTGTCAGGTCTTAGCATGGCTCCATTCCCTCTAACTATACCCTAAAAATATCCTTTTTACAATTTCCCTCTGTTTGGAAGAGAATGTTTGTGGTGGGCATTTCTAAATAGCCTAGTCTTCAATGTCATTTTGCCTTCATCTCAACTTCTCTGGCATTAATAGGGCAAAATATTTTAATTTTCTTCTTTGATTATTTGTACCTTCTCCCCCTTTCTTTCTTTTTGTTTGTTTTTTACAATGAGAAAGCTAGGTCTTCTGATACATGTGGAGTGGACACAGTATATAATATAATTTAGTTTTATGTGCCTTTAAGATCAGCCATATTCTTCCTTGTCTCAGGGTGGAGATGCTCACATGCTACTTTTGGCCCACCATTTGATGCCTGTTTCTTTCATCTGATCAGGAACCTGCTATTTTTTTATTTTCATAGCTTTCTGAACACAAAGCAGAAAAAAGAATGTTTATATGCAACACACTGTGGTATGTTGGGCATGTTACCATAATACTTTTTCATTATAATAAAGAACCTTTCTAAATATCATCAAAATTTTCATTTGTATAATGATGGGTCTGCCAATATGTGTGGGCCACAAGGCCTGGTAGCTCAGTAGGGAGCAGTTCCCAGAAATTCCTTCCCAATCGTATCATTTATAGTAGGTATAACTTCAAAAACATGAGTTCTTACTAGTCATTATATTAATGTTTTGCTCCATCATTAATAGTTCATTATCATATAATATAATAGTAATGTTTCCCTGAGCTATGCTACATAGATTTGAAAGTCTCCACTCAGATTGCCAAAGCAGAAGCATTGGTTAAAAACATAAGTTGGCTATTCTAGGCATCTGGTATAATTATGCTAAGAGATAACACTATTTTATAGCTCTGAGTTTCATTTGAGACTCTAAATGGATTCTGTTGTTGCTTAATTGATCCATTATTTTGTTTCCCACAGTTACTTTTCCATCTATACTTTATTATTTACCAGAACCTTTTCTACTTTGGAAAGGATAGAAGATTCAGTCACTGTAGCAGGAACAATTAGGTGCCTGTTGATGTGTTTATTAAAAGATAAAGAGAAAAACGGAGATATGTTCTATGGGGGTGTGGTAAGGTATGGGGGAAGGGGATGTCTCAGTGGGCCCATGCCAAGGCATCCCTTCCCCGTGAGGGACCAGCCACATGATGGTATAGTATAGAATAGAATCTATTCAGGGCATGGGAAGGGGAGTTAAGAGAGTAGTAGGGGCAGAGAAAGGCAGAGAGAGAGAGAGAGAGAGAGAGAGAGAGAGAGAGAGAGAGAGTAGAGACATAGAGGCTGGCCATGACCAGGTGAAGAGGGAGGGGGAGAGGGAATGTGGAGAGAAGAGGAAGGGAAGAAGAGAAACAAGAGACCAAGAAATCAAGAAAGAGAGGAGAGGGCAAGCAGCCCCTTTTATAGTGGGCCAGGCCTACTTGGCTGTTGCCAGGTAACTGTGGGGAAAAGCATACCTGGCTATTGCCAGGTAATTGTGGGGTGGAGTTTAGACAGAATGCTAACATCCACCACCCCACCCCCCATTTTGGATTAATTAAAAAAGAAAAATTAGAAAGAGGTGATGGCAAAGCAGGAATAGGTTTGTCATGATATCTGGTTACTTACTGCTGGCATTGGGGCAAGCTGTCTCTAGGGAACCTAGAAGAATGGGTATGGGGGATGTTTGTCCAGTGTTAGGAGACTTGGCTGTTTCCTTGCTGTCCAGGGTCTATGGAGCCATCTGAGGATGGATCAGAAGAAACAGGTCCAATAAAAGCATCTCTGTCTGTGAGAGGAGTTTGGAGCATCTGGAGGTTGCTTCTCTGGAACTATCTGTCTTAGTCAGGGTTTCTATTCCTGCACAAACATCATGACAAAGAGGCAAGTTGGGGAGGAAAGTGTTTATTCAGCTTACACTTCCACACTGCTGTTCATCACTAAAGGAAGTCAGGACTGAAACTCAAGCAGGTCAGGAAGCAGGAGCTGATGCAGAGACCATGGAGGGATGTTTCTTACTGGCTTGCTTGCTTCTCCTGGCTTGTTTAGCCTGCTTTCTTATAGAACCCAAGACTACTAGCCTACAGATGGTACCACCCACAAGGGGCCCTCCCTCCTTGATCACTAATTGAGAAAATGCCTTACTGCTGGATCTCATGGAGGCATTTTCTCAACTGAAACTCCTTTATCTGTGATAACTTCAGCTTGTGTCAAGTTGACACAAAACCAGCCAGTACAATTGACCCCTTGTCACCTTGACACACAATAAGCCTCGACCCTTACTTCCTTATTCATCCCCAAGATCTAAATAACTTTAAAAGTACACAGTCTTTACAAATTCTTACATATTAACATTTCGGTCCCTTTTAAACATCCAATCTCTTAAAATTCAAAGTCTTTTAAAAATTCAAAGTCTCTTAACTTTAGACTCCACTAAAATACATTCTTTCTTCAAGAGGGAAAAATATCAGGGCACAGACACACTCAGAAGCAAAAGCAGACTCCATCCAATGTCTGGGATCCACTCACGATCTTCTGAATTCCTCCAAGGGCTTGAGTCACTTCTCCAACTCTGCCCTTTGTAGCACACACCTTGTCTTCTAGGCTCCAGATGCCTGTACTACACTACTGCTGCTGTTCTTGGTGGTCATCTCATGGTACTGGCATCTCCAAAACACTGCTGTCTTCCACTGCAACTAGGCTTCACTAATAGCCTCTCATAGGCTCTCCCCATAGTGCCAAGCCTCAACTCCCTTGCATGACTCCTTCAGTCCTGGGCCATCAACTGCAATTGAGGGTACACTTTCACCAATGACCTTCTGTGGCCTCTCACAGCACCGAGCCTCATCTCCTTTGCATGACCCCTTGAGTCCTGGGCCATCAATTGCAACTGAGGCTGCACCTTCACCAATGGCCTTCCATGGCTTCTCACAGTGCCCAGGCCTCAGCTGCTCTTCATGACTCCTTCATGCCTTCAAAACCAGTACCACCTGTGTGACTTACACATTACCAAGTCCAGCCACAGCACAAGGTACAGCCCTAGCTATCTCTGGAACGCAGCCTCTGTGCTCTCAGAAAACACTTCCCAGAAGATTTCACCTCAATGATGCTGGTCTCTTCTCAATCACCGCCAATTTCCCAGCTCCACCTAACCAGCATCAATAGTCCCAGCAATGCAATAGTTTTGCGTTACTAGTTCTGGTATCCTGTAATTCACAACTGATCCTTCAGCCCCAGCTAACCAAAACCACAGAATCTTCAGTCAAAATAGCAAAGGCCCTGATAAGAGTCTTTAATCTTCCCAATGAAATTTCACAAGCCAGGCCTCCATCTTCTGCAATGTTCTCAACATTATCTTCCAAGCTCCTACACAACATCCCACAGAGCAACCCAAAGTTCCAAAGTCCTTTCACAGTCCTCCCCAGAACATGGTCAGGTTGTCACAGGAATATCCCACTTCTGGTACCAATTTGTCTTAGTCAGGATTTCTATTCCTGCACAAGCATCATGACCAAGAGGCAAGTTGGGAAGGAAAGTGTTTATTCAGCTTACTCTTCCACATTGCTGATCATCACTAAAGGAAATCAGAACTGGAACTCAAGCAGGTCAGGAAGCAGGAGCTGATGCAGAGGCCATCATGTTTCTTACTGGCTTGCTTGCTTCTCCTGGCTTGCTCAGCCTGCTTTCTAATAGAACCCAAGACTACCAGCCCACAGATGGTACCACCCACAAGGGACCCTCCTCCCTTGATCACTAATTGAGAAAATGCCTTACTGCTGGATCTCATGGAGGTATTTTCTCAACTGAAACTCCTTTCTCTGTGATAACTCCAGCTTGTGTCAAGTTGACACACAAAACCAGCCAGTACACTATCCTAGATGTAAGCGCCTGGGCTTGACAAGATGCTGAAACACACATGTATATACATTATAGGTAGAAAATAAGATTAAGTACGTTTGGTAGAAAAAAAATTTTCTTAAGATATACATTTGAAACCCAGAGGAATCCTACCCTCTGGAATAGGTAGTTAGTGGGCACTTTAGACAGATGTACTTATCTGGGTGGAGTCTATTTGATCCATGAGAGGTAGATCTGAGTGGGTTTCCTGCAGCTTATAAGTTTACAAAAGAGATAGCAACATGAGTTAACAACATGAATATCCTTTAAGAGAAGTCTTTTATGGAACAGAAAGAACAAAAATTTGTGATTAAAAAGTTGGACCATGCTCAGCCTGTGCCACAAGGCTCCATACCCAAATAGAGCAGGGAAACAGCTAGCCTCCCAGGAGTGTGGACAGACCTCTGAGCGGAGGTAAGACCAGCGCCTCTGCTCAGAGGAACCCAACAGGAACCCTCAGGACCCAGGGACCAAGGAGCAGCCTGGGACAGGAGCATTCTGGTTTATATCTGTGGTCTGGAACCTGAACCTGTGCCACACAGCACCATAGCCAAATAGCATCAGGAGAAAGCTAGACTCCCAGGAGTGTGGACAAGACTGTGAGCGAAGGTAAGACCAGCACCTCTACTCAAAGAGACCCACGCAGAACCCTCAGGACACAGGGACTGAAGAGTGGCCTTCTGGTTTCCTTCTGCAGCCAGGGAGCTGATCCAGTGACACAGGGCTCCATACTCAAATAGTGCCAGGAGAGAGCTGGTATCCCAGGAGTGTCAACACACCTTCGAGCACAGGCAAGACCATCTCTTTTGTTCAAATTCCGGGACCAAGAGGCACCCTTGCAGAGCCATCACGACCCAGAAACCAAGGAACAGCTGGGGACAGAATCCTTCTGACTTCTGTCTGCACCCCAGAGCTGACCATGTACCACAGCTCTCCAAACTCAAATTCCTCTCAGAGAAAGCTGGTCTCCAAGAAGTACTGACAAAGAGGCTTGCAGGAGGGACAAGCCACACTAAGAGACAGCAAGACCAGCTAACACCAGAGATAACCAGATGACGAAAGGCCCTTGCATAAGGAACAGAAACCAAGACAACTTGACATCATCAGAACGAAGTTCTCCCATCACAGCAAGCCCTGGATACCCCAACACACCAGAAAAGCAAGACTCAGATTTAAAATCACATCTCATGATGAGGATAGAAGACTTTAAGAAGAAAATAAATAACGCCCTTAAAGAAATACAAGAGAACACAGGTAAACAACTACAAGCCCTTAAAAAGGAAACACAAAAATCCCTTAAAGAATTACAGAAAAACACAATCAAACAGGCAAAGGAAATGAACAAAACCATCCAGGATTTAAAAATGAAAATAGAAACAATAAAGAAATCACAAAGGGAGACAACCCTGGAGATAGAAAACCTAGGAAAGAGATCAGGAGTCATAGATGCAAGCATCACCAACAGAATACAAAAGATAGAAAGAGAATCTCAGGTGCAGAAGACACCATAGAAAACATTGACACAACAGTCAAAGAAAATGCAAAATGCAAAGAGCTCCAAACCCAAAACATCCAGGAAATCCTGGAAACAAAGAGAATACCAAACATAGGGATAATAGGTATAGAAGAGAGTTAAGATTCCCAACTTAAAGGGCTAGTAAATATCTTCAGGAAAATTGTAGAAGAAAACTTCCCTAACCTAAAGAAAGGAATGAACATAAACATTCAAGAAGACTACAGAACTCCAAATAGATTGGACCAGAAAAGAAATTCCTCCTGTCATATAATAGTCAAAACATCAAACCCACAAAACAAGGAAAGAATATTAAAAGCAATAAGGGAAAAAGGTCAAGTAACATACAAAGGCAAACCTATCAGAATTACACCTGACTTCTTACCAGAGACTATGAAAGCTAGAAGATCCTGGGCAGAACTCATACAGACCCTAAGAAAACACAAATGCCAGCCCAGGCTGCTGTACTCAGCAAAACTCTCAATTACCATAGATTGTAAAACCAAGATATTCCATGAAAAAACCAAATTTAGACAATACCTTTCCACAAACTGAGCTTTACAAAGGATAATAGATGGAAACGCCAACACAAGAAGGGAAACTACACCCTAGAAAAAGCAAGAAAGTAATCTTTCAACAAACCGAAAAGAAGGTAGCCACACAAACATAAAAATAACATTGAAAATAACAGGAAGCAACAATCACTACTCCTTAATATCTCTTGACATCAATGGACTCAATTCCCCAATAAAAAGACATAGACTGACAAACTGGATCCATAAACAGGACCCAGCATTTTGCTGCATACAAGAAATGCACCTGAGTGATAAAGACAAAAACTACCTCAGAGTAAAGGGATGTAAAACAATTTTCCAGGCAAATGCTCCCAAGAAATAGGCTGGAGTAGCCATTCTGATATTGGATAAAATCGACTTTCAACCAAAAGTCATCAAAAAAGATAAGGAAGGACACTTCATACTCATCAAAGGAAAAAATCTACCAAGAAGAACTCTCAATTGTGAACATCTATGCTCTGAATGCAAAAGCACTCAGATTCATAAAAGAAACTTTACTAAAGCTCAAAGCACACATTGCACCTCACACAATAATAGTAGGAGACTTCAACACCCCACTATCATCAATGGACAGATCGTGGAAACCAAACTAAACAGAGACACAATGAAACTAAGAGAAATTATGGACCAAGTGGATTGAACAGATATCTATAGAACATTTCATCCTAAATCAAAAGAATATACCTTCTCAGCACCTCGTGATACCTTCTCCAAAATTGACCATATAATCGGTCACAAAACAAACCTCCACAGATACAAGAAGATTGAAATAATCCCATGCCTCCTATCAGATCACTAAGGTTTAAGGCTGGTCTTCCACGGCAACAATAACAACAGAAAGCCCACATACACATGGAAGCTGAACAATGCTCTACTCAGTGACAACTTGGTCAAGGAAGAAATAAAGAAATTAAAGACTTCCTAGAATTTAATGAAAATGAAAGTACAACATACCCAAACTTATGGGAAAGCAGTGTTAAGAGGAAAACTCATAGCTGTAAGTGCCTCCAAAAAGAAACTGGAGATAGCATACACTAGCAGCTTAACAGCACACCTGAAAGCTATAGAACAAAAGGAAGCTAATACACCCAAGAGGTGTAGATGGCACGAAATAATGAAACTCAGGGCTGAAATCAACCAAGTAGAAACAAAAAGAACTTTACAAAGAATTAACAAAACCAGGAGCTGGTTCTTTGAGAAAATCAACAATATAGATAAGCCCTTAGCCAGACTAACCAGAGGGCATAGAGCCAGTATCCAAATTAACAAAATCAGAAATGAAAAGGGAGATAGAACAACAGAATCTGAGGAAATTCAAAAAATCATCAGATCCTACTACAAAAGCCTATACTCAACAAAATTGGAAAATCTGGATGAAATGGACAATTTTCTAGACAGATACCAAATACCAAAGTTAAGTCAGGATCAGATAAACCATCTAAAGAGTCCCATAATGCCTAAAGAAATAGAAGCAGTCATTAAAAGTCTCCCAACCAAAAAAAGCCCAGGACCAGATGGTTTTAGTGCAGAATTCTATCAGACCTTCAAAGAAGACCTGATACCAATACTCTTCAATCTATTCCACAAAATAGAAACAGAAGGAACACTACCCAATTCCTTCTATAAGGCCACAGTTACACTGACACCAAAACCTCACAAAGACCCAACAAAGAAAGAAAACTTCAGACCAATTTCCCTTATGAATATCGATGCAAAAATACTCAATAAAATTCTCAGAAACTGAATCCAAGCAGGCATTAAAATGATCATTTATCACGATCAAGTAGGCTTCATCCCAGGGATACAGGGATGTTTCAATACCCAGAAATCCATCAATGTAATCCACTACATAAACAAACTCAATGAAAAAAACCATATGGTCATTTCATTATATGCTGAAAAATCATTTGACAAAATTCAAAATTCCTTCATGAAAAAAGTCTTGGAAAGATCAGAAATTCAAGGCCCATACCTAAACATAGTAAAAGCAATATACAGCAAACCAGAAGCCAACATCAAACTAAATGGAGAGAAACTTGAAGCAATACCACTAAAATCAGGGACTAGACAAGACTGCCCTTTCTCTTCCTATATATTCAATATAGTAATTGAAGTTCTAGCTAGAACAATTAGACAACAAAAGGAGGTCAATTGATACAAATTAGAAAGGAAGAAATCAAAATATCACTATTTGCAGATGATATGATCGTATACTTAAGTGACCCGAAAAACTCCACCAGAGAACTCCTGCAGCTGATAAACAACTTCAGCAAAGTGGCCGGATACAAAATTAACTCTAACAAATCAGTAGCCTTCCTATACTCAAAGGATAAACAGGCTGAGAAAGAAATTAGGGAAATGATACCCTTCACAATTGTCACAAACAATATAAAGTATCTTCATGTGACTCTAACCAAACAAGTGAAAGGTCTGTATGACAAGAACTTCAAGTCTCTGAAGAAAGAAATCGAAGAAGACCTCAGAAGGTGGAAAGATCTCCCATGCTCATGGATCGGAAGGATTAATATAGTAAAAAATGGCCATCCTGGGAGAGCAATCTATAGATTCAGTGCAATCCCCAGCAAAATTCCAACTCAATTCTTCATAGACTTAAAAAAAAAAAGCAATTATCAAATTCATTTGGAATAACAAAAAAAAAAAAAAAAAAACAGCATAGCAAAAACTATTCTCAACAATAAAAGAACTTCTGGGGGAATCAGCATCCCTGACCTCAAGCTGTACTACAGAGCAGTAGTGATAAAAACTACATGGTATTGGTACAGTGACAGGCAGGTAGATCAATGGAATAGAATTGAAGACCCAGAAATTAACTCACACAAGTAAGATCAATTGATTTTGACAAAGGAGCTAAAACCATCCAGTGGGAAAAAAGACAACATTTTCAACAAGTGGTGCTGGTTCAACTAGCAGTCTTCATGTAGAAGAATGCAAATTGATCCATACCTATCTCCCTATACAAAGCTCGAGTCCAAGTGGATCAAGGACCTCCACATAAAACCAGATACACTGAATCTAATAGAAGAGAAAGTGGGGAAATTCTCAAACACATGGGCACAGGGGAAAAGTTCCTTAATTTATGCTCTAAGATCAAGAATCGACAAATGGGATCTCATAAAATTGCAAAGCTTCTGTAAGGCAAAGGACAATCTCAATAGGACAAAACAGCAACCAACAGATTGGGAAAAGATCTTTACCAATCTTACATCTGACAGAGGGCTAATATCCAATATATACAAAGAACTCAAGAAGTTAGACTCCAGAGAACCAAATAACTCTATCAAAAAATGGGGAACAGAGCTAAACAGAATTCTCAACTGAGGAAACTCCAAGGGCTGAGAAGCACCTAAAGAAATGTTCAACATCCTTAGTCATCAGGGAAATGCAAATTAAAACAACCCTGAGATTCCACCTCACACCAGTCAGAATGGCTAAGATCAAAAACTCAGGTGACAGCAGATGCTGGCAAGGATGTGGAGAAAGAGGAACACTCCTCCACTGTTGGTGGGATTGCAAGCTGGTACAACCACTCTGGAAATCAATTTGGTGGTTCCTCACAAAATTGGACATAGTACTACCTGAGGACCCAGCTTCACTATTCCTGGGCATATACCCAGAAGATGCTCCAACATGTAATAAGGACACATGCTCCACAATGTTCATAGCAACCATATGTATAATAGCCAGAAGGTGGAAAAAACCCAGATGTCCCTCAACAGAGGAATGGATACAGAAAATGTGGTACGTTTACACAATGGGATACTACTCAGCTATTAAAAACAGTGACTTCATGAAATTCACAGGCAAATGGATGGAACTTGAAAATATCATCTTGAGTGAGGTAACTCAGTCACAAAAGTACAAACACGGTATATACTCATTGATAAGTGGATATTTGCCCAAAAGTTCAAAATACCTAAGCTTCAATTCACAGCAGCCATTGGACTGAGCATGGGATCCCAGATGCAGGAGTTGGAGAAGGGACTGAAGGAGCTGAGGGAGTCTGCAGCCCCGTGGAGGGAGCAACAGTGTCAGCTGGCCAGATCCCAGGTGCTCCCAGAGACTGAACCACCAACCAAAGAATACACATGGAGTGACCCATGGTGCTGGCCACATATATTGCAGAGGAGGGCCTTGTTGGCCATCAGTGGGAGGAGGCCCTTGGGCCTGTGGGTGTTAGATGCCCCAGTATAGAGTAATTCCAGAGAGGGATGACTGGAGTGGGTGGGTGGGTGTGGTAATACCCTCATAGAGACGGGGAGGGGGGATGGAATAGGGGGTTTCCAAAGGGGAGACCTGGAACGGGGAAACCATTTGAAATGTAAACAAAGTATCAAAAAAAGAAATAGGAAAAAAAGTTGGACCATATACTGGAATGTTTCATTAGAGTTAGGCAAATTTATAGGAACTTAAATACTGTCAGGACAGTGGCATAGTCAGAAGAGGATATATGAAGCATTTAATCAATGGAACCCCTGTTTAAGTAAGGAATTAACTGATTACATCTGTGAAAGCTTTTTCTAGCTGTCAAGCTACAGTTACCTTAGCTGTCAATGTACTCAGATATCTGAGAAATAATAAACAATAATCTACCGGTTATAATTTTAAAAATGGCAGAGTCCACTAGCCTACAGTTCCCTATGGTCTCTGTGGTCTCCATGACAACTTGGGCAGTCAGTCTGGCTTTCAAGCACAGAAGATGCTTTTCTCTGTAGAATGGATGTGTGACATGAGAAATGGTTTACCTTGATTTAGATAAGTCATTTGACTCAGGGTATCCTATTTTGTCCACTGTGTTTTTCAGTGATTATCATATCACAATCCAGGCAGTATCCAAATCTTCGGAGACCTTATGGGAGTAAACTGTTAAAGGCTTCAGGAATTCTGTCTGTCATAAACTTAATAATTAGCAGACTTCTGACAAGATTTAGGGCTATATTGATTGGTTATAACTGAATAGAGCACACCATAATTCAGTGACAGTAGTAAAAAATCATCATCTATCAAGACAGGATAGGAATGAAAATCTTAAGTAACATTGACGGTTGTGTAAGTAGAGAAAAGCATGGCTGACTTTAGCAGTGGCAATGGTGTTTTTACTTTGACCGGGCATGGGGTGGGACTTCCTACTAGCAGCGGGAAGCAGCCCAGTGCTTCCAGCTGTTGGAGTCCTCAGTGGACAGGGAAAAGGAAGCACTCAAAGTAGCATGTTCTGTATCCCAGGAATGTGCATGCTGTTCTTGTGATGTGCAGTGCTGCTACCCTTCACTTTATAAGTCCTGGGCATGGGGGTGGGGGGAGAGATGGGCTCCTCAAGTGTTCAGGAACGCGGCTTCTCGGACAGGGCAAAAGCTGGGGTTTTTTTGGGTTGGGTTGGGTTTTTGGGTTTTTTTTTTTTTCCTGCCGTAGCAGTATCTCATAGTGGTCAAAGAGGGAAGTGGCGATGGTGGCAGGGGCAGATGGTGTGAGCAGAGCCAAAGCTGCTTTCTCTGAGGCTGCAGGCAGAGTGCAGGAGAGAGTACACAAGTATAGGGGCAGCAGGTGGTTGGGAGTGTGGGAAAGCAAATCGCACAAATGGAGTCCTTGGCAGGATGCAAGGGGCGGGGCCAGACCCACTTTTCCCACAGTGAACCACAGGTGAATGCAAGACAGGGGAGGGCAGTAGACTGAGTCCCTGGCAGGGGGCAGGGCCAGAAACCACTTTTCAGGCGGTGAACCGGTGGTACCAGTGCCTGCAGCAGGCCGCAAATGAAGGAGTGGGGAGGGAGAAGGTTATGCTACAGGTCGCTAGTGAGAAACTGTCAGTTTAGTGGCCATGTAGCGATATTGCTTTCTGCTTACTGTGAATTACACCAAGACATCCCAGTAAGTAGGGGCAAGGCGGTGAAGACCGACCCAAGGTTGAGAGAATAGGGTTATTAACTGCACCTACCAGCATCCTCAGGGCATTAACAACCAGAGATTCTAGCACAGGCCAGACTGGCCAGGTCATCACTTGGAGGCCTGGGAGCTAACCTCTGGAGCTGATGCTCTGAGCCAGAGAGCAGTTTATCTAGGCCCAGCCTGGGATTCTCAGCCAGGAGAAAGAAACTGTCTCAAAAGGTGAGAGGAATCTCACCCAAGGGAAAAAGTCCTAGAATGAGGGTAAGTGAAAGACTGAATGCCTCCTATCCTCAAGGGCAACACAGGGGTAGCTCAGAGCTCAAGAACTCTCCCCTGGGACAAGGCAGACGTTTATGCTGACCAGTGGCAGGAGGGAAGGCTTACCAGATCTGGGCTAGTGAGTGTGGATCTCCGTGTGATAGCTGTGGTGGGATGCAAACTTACAGAGTTTCTAAATCCGAGTCGTGGCACTAGTGATGTGTTTGTAAAAAGATAAAGAGAAGGGGGAGGGGCTGGAGAGATGGCTCAGTGGTTAAGAGTGCCAACTGCTCTTCTGAAGGTCATGAGTTCAAGTTCCAGCAACCACATAATGGCTCACAACCATCCGGAATGAGATCTGACCCCCTCTTCTGGGGTCTCTGAAGACAGCTACAGTGTACCTACATATAACAAATACATAAATCTTTTTTAAAAAGAAGAAGGGGGGATATGCTCTGTGGAGGTATGGTGAGGTATGGGGGAAGGGGATGTCTCAGCCGGCCCATGCCACAGGACGGTATAGTATAGAATAGTTTATTCAGGGCATGGGGAGGGGAGTTAAGAGGGTAGTAGAGGCAGAGAAAGGCAGAGAGAGAGAGAGTAGAGACATAGAGGCCAGCCATGAGCATGTGGAGAAGGAAGGGGAAAGGGAATGTGGAGAGAAGGGGAAGGGAAGCAGAGAAACAAGAGATCAAGAGAGAGAGGAGGGGCAAGCAGGCCCTTTTTATAGTGGGTCAGGCCTACCTGGCTGTTGGCAGGCAACTGTGGGGTGAAGTTTAGACAGAATGTTAACACCTGTCATTCAACCCACTCCCATGTGCGCTAAATAATATATATTAGTTACACTGCATAGAACTAATTGATCTTCTTTTTAAAGTTTTTTAGAATTATCTGTTTTATTTTTCTTTATGTATTTGAGTGTTTGGCTTACAAGTATATCTGTGTACCACATGTATGCCTGGTGCCCATATACATCAGAAGAGGGTGTTGAATCTCCTGGAACTGGAGTTATGGACAGATGTGAGTTGCCATGTGGGTGCTGAAAATTGAACCTGGGTGTTCTGCAAGAAGTACGAGTGTTTTTAACAGCCAAACCATCTCTCCAACACCACTAACTGCTATCTTGACCCATAGTTAATACGGCCAAGAAAATTTAAAAGCATAACACTATTGCATACTTTATTAAATTGGATATATTTACTATTTTTCATGATAAAATTGAGAATAATTTTATAACTTATTGTACATAAATGTTGCATGTAAGGTAATCTGTATTTAAGTAGGAGTGTCTCTAAATGACAAATTTTAGTTCTTTTTCCTTAAAGTTGATGATCTTGTTTAAATAAAGTTCTTGTTTAAAACAAAAAGGAAACCATTATCTGCATACTCACTGGAGTATGTCACTATAAAGAAGTGTGACACCCTTTCATTTTCAATAAACTGAATTTAACCAGGAGACATTACTTTAAACGAAATAAGGCAGACACAGAAAAATGACTGTGATATGTCATTTCTCAGGTGTGAGATCTGAGGACAAGTTGGCCTGAAAAAGTGATTACTACAAGTTGGGGAACAGCACAGAGGGTGAAGATCATAGAGGCTGAGGATGAAAGAAGGTTGGTTGAAAAGAATCAGTACATGTTTTATGAGTGTATGAAAACAACATATTAAATCTCAGTAATCAATATAATTTTTTAAAGTAAAACCATGGAAAATAAAAGAGAAACCCCCCAAAAATCAATCTGAAAATTTGATCTTCATTTTAAATTTCTTGAACATATAACTGTTAAATACAAAATAATAACTGGTCAGTCACATTATTCCTCTGTTTTCAAAGTTCTTTTTTTTTTTATTTGAATTAAAAGACAAAAAACTAAGCTTCATTTTATCAATAAAGGAAGATGTCAGAGACAAAGGCTTTGGCTTAATCGAGCCTTGACATATTCTGCAAGATGAAGAGTCCCAGGCTTGACTTATTTTGCTAGCCATAGTGTCTCGGGCTCCACAGCGGGCATTCCTTTGATTCCTTCCTGCCAGATACCAGATTACCTTGTCTTGTATCTAGGGCCTTGACTCTTAATCAGATAATCAGAGTGTCCTAGGCTTGGCTTGATTAGCAAGTCAAAGTGTTCCGGCTCCACAGCAGGCA
>CM052722.1:11911405-11931926 GCA_028551405.1 Uromys caudimaculatus | reverse complement strand
AGATGAAGAGTCCCAGGCTTGACTTATTTTGCTAGCCATAGTGTCTCGGGCTCCACAGCGGGCATTCCTTTGATTCCTTCCTGCCAGATACCAGATTACCTTGTCTTGTATCTAGGGCCTTGACTCTTAATCAGATAATCAGAGTGTCCTAGGCTTGGCTTGATTAGCAAGTCAAAGTGTTCCGGCTCCACAGCAGGCATTCCTTTTATTCCTCCCCAGCCTCACTGCCTCCAGCTAGGGATTAGACATCCTGTTTTGAACCGGCCTACAGCCCCAGGACAACAATGACATATAATTATATGTGTGACGTCTAGTTACCGTATGGAATTCCCCTTCCTCTGCCATTTCCCGCCCTAAAGTGTTTAAATATATGTAACAATAAAGATTGTTTGGGGCTTGATCGGGGTACCGTCTTGCCCCCACGCATGTTTTGTCTCCTGCTTCTTTCCATCGCCGACAGTTTCTCTCCACAGCATCAGAGTATCCTGCAGGCAGGACGCTCCGAACCCAGTCGCTAGCCTGTCCTGGAAGAGCTCTCCGGGACATGGCGGGATAGCGAGCTCTTTGCTCTTTCCTTAACATGGGAAATGCATAGCTACAGGAGAAATAAATACAAGGAATGAGTATGAAAAAAGCTTATAAAAACTTTGGGGCCACATTTTTAAAAGCAAGTATTTGAGTTTCGGAGGTTCAGGAATACCTGAGAATGTAAAGAGCTTATTCAGAGAATAGAAAAATTTCCAAACCTTGTGAATGCTACAAATACAAATACAGGATAGTCAAATTTAACTAGTTAAATATGACTCAATGAGACATATTAAAACTGTCTTATAATCAAGATCTCAAAAGATAAAGTATAGGAGGAAATTCTCAAAGCAGCCAAAACAAAGAAATTCATAGAGGTCTCCTTCCTGGCCTGACAGCAGAAGCCTGACAGGTCAAAGTATAGTAGAATGAGATTTTCATAATGCTGGACATGGTACTGATATTCTTTAGAAATAAAGGTGAGATATAGATCTACAACTGAGGTAAAATTCCTGAATACAAACCCAGAAGGAGCATGGTGTATCATTTCAGAAAAGGCGATTACCAAATTTTCTATGATTCCCCCTGGAAAAAAATGCAATTTCAGAAACTTGTAATATTATTTGATCAAGGAAAACTCTCATTTTCCTCATATTGACCTAGGATGGAGAAAAGCTGCCATTACAGTTGAGAGTTACCAATCATCTCTCACTACACTCTGCAGTATGGTTTTCTATCAAAGCCATCTTGGACAAGGAGTACAGTTTTATTTTCACTGACTCATGTGCTATGGAAAATGACTTGGTTATATAGTAGGTGTACTAGTCAGGGTTCTCTAGAGACAGAACTTATGGGTAGTCTCTATATAGTAAGGGAATTTGTCAGTGACTTACAGTCTGTAGTCCACCTTCCCAACAATGATCAGCAGTAGAATGGAAGTCCAAGGGTCTAGCAGTTGCAAAGAAGACCGGATCTTCCTTCTTCCAATGTCCTTATGTAAATCTCCAGCAGAAGGTGTGACCCAGATTATAGGTGTGTGTACCACCTCACCTGAAACTTGTGTCTTCCAGACTCACGATCTGGATCACAGGGGAGCCTTCTAATTCTTGATTGTAGTTCACTCCAGATATAGTCAAGTTGACAATCAGGAATAGCCACTACAGTAAGGCTATAGGAAAATCTGGGAATAATACAAAGAGGCCCCTGTAGTGATAGGCCATTGAAGAAAATAAACTTACTCTAATACTTATTTTTAAACCTATTATGTTATCAGAGTATATACTGTATTTGGCCCTGCAACCCTCCAATGTTCTACAGATACAGGTTACCTGATCCAGACTGAAATCCTTTGTTTCCTATGCAAGCTTCTTGAGTATATCACATTTTACAACAGTCCTTGATTTGAAGCCATACATGGGCCCAATTCTTCAGCATATTATAGCCTCTTGGAGATCCACAATACCCTCAAGCAGCTGATTTGATTAAGCTTTTTTTTGTTTTTTGTTTTTTTTTTTTTGGTTTTTCGAGACAGGGTTTCTCTGTGTAGCCCTGGCTGTCCTGGAACTCACTCTATAGACCAGGCTGGTCTCAAACTCAGAAATCCACCTGCCTCTGCCTCCCAAGTGCTGGGATTAAAGGCATGTGTCACCACTGCCCGGCTTGATTAAGCATCTTTATAAACAAAGATGAGACATATCCAGCTATTTGGCAGATACAAGTTACCTCCAACCTGGAGAAACCATCTCAGATGAGCCATCTGGGGTACCAGTGTGATAATTTCCTAATAATTTTAGTTGTTATTTGACAGTATCATATGTTTAGATAATAAAGTTTACTCATTTTCCCTCCCGTCCCCTCTCTCATCTTCCCTGTCTCTCCTTGGAACCTTTCTTTCCTTCTACTTTCCTATTTTTTTTCTTGTGTGTGACCTACCAAGTCTAATTAGTTTCTTGTCTAAGCATGGTAGGAGGTTAATTTATTGGAACAAAGGCAACTTAACAGTGATTGTGCCCCTAAAGAAAAAACTTGCCTAACCCAACAATTGTTTACTACCAACAGTCCCTCGGGGATGGATGGAATTTTGTTGTAGAAATTTTTACTCTCAATCTGGGGTTATCTACCCCACCTCAATCATTCAGTTCCTGGATAAAAGAATACAACTTTTATTATTTACAATATGCCTTAAACAGCACAAGAGCTGAACAGATATCTACCCTCCATCTTATTAGACTCGACTTTCCTATACATAACCCCTAGTTATTACTTACTATGTTTCATCTCAGGTGCTCTTAACTCCTATTGGCCAACACACAGGGCCACGTTTCATGACTCACTTAACCCATGGCGGCTTCTCTTCCATTCCCCTCTTCTCTTCCCATGGTTCTCCTCTGACCCCCAAGCTCAGGAACCCCAAAACCCACCTATGTCTCTTCTGCCAACTATTGGCTGTTGGTATCTTTAGTCACCAATCAGAAATAACTTGGGGGCAAGGTCACATAGCTTGGTCCCTTGGTTCTAGCATCTCTTGGGCAACCAGATCTTGAGGAATCAATATCAGCATTAGAATACACGCAGCATGAGGCCAACCCATTACAGGATTCCTTTCCTATCTATGATGAAATAGTTGATAGGCTTGAACTTAATCATTAATTTGAAGCTTCTAGTATGTTTTCCATAAAGTGACCCTGTTGTTTTGGTCATAGGGTATATATGTATATATTGACTCACAAGAAGATACAAATCATATTTCACTACCATTTATATTAACAGCATACTGTTCACACCATAGGTAATAAAGAGGTGTACTTTAAATGGTAAGATGTGAGTATCATCTGTCGTGTGAAATGGAAAAGAAAGAAATGAAGATCAATCTTTTTGGGTTTTCCCCTGAGTAACATATTTGACTTCCATATAGTCTAATTCATTTATATGTTTTCCCAGGTACTTCTCACTGCCCCAAGTTTGACAAACTGGTGGATATATCACACATCACCTGACTCCACAGACAAATATCTAATTACTTAGCTAATGAAGTGGCAACTTTTTGAACATGAATCTTTATGGTAATTCAGTTGCACTAGCTTTAATAATCTAAATTCTATGTTTCACTACAATTAAATTTTAATATAGTAGGTGAAAAAATATCTATATGCTTGTCAACTAGCCACAGCCAACCAAGATATCTCAGAGTTCTATAGAGCAGTGGTTCTCAACCTTCTTAATGCTTCAACTCTTTAATGCAGTTCTTCAAGTTGTGGTGACCCCCAACCATAAATTTATTTTTGTTGCTACTTCACAACTATAACTTTGCTACTGTTATGAATTGTAATGTAAATAGTTTTGGAGATATAGGTTTTCAAGAGGGGTCATGACCCACAGGTTGGGAACCACTGCTCCAGAGGAACAGATCTGAATATATATATATATTTTAAATAAATTTACAAAAATATGTATTTATTATATTTATACATAATACATAATATATAAACATATAATGTTATGTTTTATATATGCTATATGGTATATATACTATTTAAATATAATATTATAAAGGTGGTATATTAGATTGGCCTACACAATATAGGCTAGGTAGTCCAACAATGTCTGTCGGAATATGGGAGAAGCTGAGAGTCTGGTAACTGATCCACAAGGCTTGACACCTCATCATTCCCAATCTAATGTTGACAACCTAGAGGATTTCTGAATAGTTTCTAGTCTCCAGTCTGAAGAAACTGAGTTCTGATGGCAGCAAAAAAGAGTAGCAGTAGAGGCAGCAGGAGCAACAGAGTAGATGCACTCATAAGCAGACAAAGGTAACACCAGTTTTCCCTCGGGCCTTTTCACATCTGTACTGAAGCCAGAGGTATTCCCCACTCCCAGGGAGGATCTTCAGTTGAATTTTCCCAGAAATATCACAGTCTGTCTTAGGATTTCTATTGCTGTGAAGAGGTACCATGACCAAGACAACTCTTATAAAGGCATACACTTAACTAGGGCTGGCTTATAGTTTCAGAGTTTCAGTCCATTATCATCACTGTGGGAAGCATGGCAGTATGCAGGTAGATATGGTGTCTAAAAAGAGCTAAGAGTTCTACATCTTGATCCCAAGGCAGCCCAGAAGGACACTCTCTTCTGTAGGCATTCTTCTCATTCCTCATTGAGCAGAGCCTGAGCATAGGAGCCTCAAAACCCATCCCCATAGTTATACACTTCCTCCAACAAGGCCACACCTACTCTACAAGAACACACCTCCTAATAGTATCACTTCCTGGGCCAAGCATATTCAAACCACCAAACCTACTAAAAAGTAGTCTTTGTAATTTCTAGCATCTTGTTATCATCTGTGTCAATAACACTGGTACCATATGAAGCTCTTAGGAGCTTATAGACCTGTTAGTTTTCTAACATAGATGTTGGTGAGCTCCAGAGGCTCTTTTCTTGACTCGACACTAGTTAGTGTTCATAGTTACATTTAGTCTTCCCAAGCAAAGCTGATTCTTTTTCTATGGCCTGGAAATATTGGTGGAGGGGGTTGTCTTTAATCAGACTTTCAAAGACCTGGTTCTTTTGAGTCCATGATGAGGGCAGCTTATTATCATTTATGCAGGCCTTTAGAAATCAAGGAATGAAGTTGAATAGTCCAGTTTTAAGCCAAAATCCTATGTGTAATTTTTCAGTATCTGTCATAGGCAGTTGTAGATTCTTTGTTTGGAAGGTTTCATTTGTAAAGTTGCCCCTTTCAAGACAGATTTTTGCCCAGCCAGTACATTACAGTCTCAGGAGAAGCTGAAGTGAAGAACTCAGACTCCTCTTATGTGGGACATACTCTTAATGAATATGTGCACTCAACTTGGAGGCCTCCTTAATGGTAGCTGCTGGGTGGAGCTCAGCCAAGTCTTTTACATTCCTCTGCTTTTGATCACCTTCTCAAAGGTTACCCTACTCTGCAACTTTAACTTTTGTAATGTTTAGCTAAAGTTTGAGTAAAACACAAACACTCTTTGGATCAATACTTGTCTACTCCAAGTCTTTCCCCTTCAACTTGCCTGTTGCTCCATGAGTCCAAAGATAATAGGAACCTTCTTTTCAGGGATCCTTTAGTCTGGGGATAATTCCCCATTTATACTGATCATATGTGTGTTTCATACTGGTTTCACTCCTGTCCAAAAAAAATTGGAACAATAATACCTTCTTTTATGAGTCTTAATTATCAAAGAAAGTGAGTAATAGGCATAAGATTCTGAGGGTCACTGTAAATTATATCACATGCATTATGGCTTGAACTCTCAGAAATATGGGCTGGGTATATAGCTCAATGTGTGGAGCACTTTCCAAGCATGTGTGAGCTGCCCCAAGCTGCCTGCTCAGTTTCTATCAATTGTTTTATTCATCTCCCATGCTCAGAATAGATAACTCGTAACTGCCATTTAGGAAATCGGAGCACTGATCTATATGGCTTCTTCAAACTGTAAGGGATTGTCAGGTGTGGCAGTTGTACTAACTCTCTGTTGAGACTACCTAGGGAATGCCCGAAGTTTAACAGTAGTTACATTTATATACGAGCTGGGTATAAAGAGAAAATAAAACCTTTATTGATGCCTGGATACAGACATGAGAGACAGGAAAGGCAAGATAAGAGTTAGAAAGGGGTGAAATTAGAGCCCTTTAAGCAAAGGAAATGAAAAACAAAAATGTATCTCTAAGTTTTTTGTAAATATTTGTGTTTTACCCAAGCATTAGCTAAACATTACACAAAAGTTAAAAGTTCCAATGTAATGTAACTGACCTGCTGGGTTTCAATAACCATACTTGGCCTATACAAATATAGATAGAGGGATAAAAAGAGATAATATTTTGCCCCTTGCCCTCTGTCTTAGTCAGGGTTTTATTCCTGCACAAACATCCTAACCAAGAAGCAAGTTGGGGAGGAAATGGTTTATTGAGCTTACACTTCCATGTTGCTGTTCATCACCAGGGGAAGTCAGGACTGGAACTCTAGCGGGTCAAGGAGCAGGAGCTGATGCAGAGGCCATGGAGGAATGCTGCTTACGGGCTTGCTTGCTTCTCCTGGCTTGCTCAGCCTTCTTTCTTATAGAACCCAAGACTACCAACCCACAGATAGTACCACTTACAAGAGGCCCTCCCCCCTTGATCACTAATTGAGAAAATGCCTTACTGCTGGATCTCATGGAGGCATTTTCTCAACTGAAACTCCTTTCTCTGTGATAACTCCAGATTGTGTCAGGTTGACACACAAAACTAGCCAATACACCCTCCATGGTCAGCTAGATTGCAAGAGACTTGTCCTCTTGTTTCAGGAGCCATGGAGACCATAAAAAGTGGACTCTAACCAATGTACATTCTTCAGAGAGAGTCAACACAGAAAGACCTGACTTTAATGCTTTCAAATGAAGCCACAATTGAGCAAAGTGTTGAATTAATCCCCAAACAAATGGAAAAACTGATAAAATAAAGCTAAAGGAGTCATGGACTCCTCCCAAGTCTGAATGATCCCTGAGAACTGGATCCTCAACTGATCTTGATTTAAAGCAATGGATTAATTTTGGCCATCTGCATGGTCTTAAACACCCATGAGAAAAGTATAGCTAAAGATTAAAATCATTGAAATTTTAAGAAACAGATCAGAGGCACCAACTCTCTAGCATTTAAGCTTAAATCCAAATGAGATATGTTTAGACAACTACTCTTCACTATTTTATTCTTGATAATAAAAATGTTGTCCAGATATAGGACATTATGACCTTAGCTTAATTTCAACATGGCAGCACCTCTCGAAAATCCAGAGAGACATGCCCACTGTTGTATTAGCCTAAAACCAAATTATTTCTAAATATCTTCTCTCTCTCTCCCTTTCTAGACGCTATCTGAGAGGGACCTCGTACTGACTCTAGCCAGTCCAACAGCTTTTAAAGTGCATGAAAGTAAATACTGAATTTATCACTCTCAACTCTAACCTTGGTGACCAAGGAGAGGGGGACAAGACAAAGCCCAAAGAATAGTGAGACTATCAAGAAACCATACATACAAGTAACATTCTACAGACTGAGAAGGTTGTATTTTGTGTGTGTATACACACACACACACACACACACACACACACACACACACACACACACATATATATATATTTGCAATAAAAATTAGTGAACAGTGAACAGAGAGGCCATGCATGTAGAGGAGTGCTGAGAGGTGAAGGAGAGGGTTTGGAGGTAGGAAAGGGAATGGATAGATGTTATATTATAATCTCAAAGACAAAATTTAAAAATAATGAAATAAAGGGATTGGACTTCAATTCAGACATTTTAAAATGTCTTTTGTTCTGACTTCTGTTCTCTGCTTCGGTTTTACAATATTGAGCTATTGTATTAATTCTTGCTGGCTTCTAGCAGGGTGGAACTAGTTTCTCTGCTCAAAGGACTTCAATTTCTCTTTTCTCCAACAATTTGTTTTTATAAGAGAGAAATTTAATGGATAAAAGGGGTTATGTGTAGCAAAACAAAAGCTTTAAACTAAAAGGATAAATTTAGGATTTGTTTTGTTCGTGTATTTTGAGACAAAGTCTCTTTCTGTAATCTAGGATGTCTTGGAACTCACCATGAGGTTCATGCTGGCCTGAACATTCTGTGATTCCCTTGCCTCAGCCTCACAATTGCTGGAAAGTCACATGGTACTATACATGTGTCAATCCCATTGATTTTTAAATCTCAGAACAGCCATCATTGGCTCAATGCTCTCGCTGTCTTTCAGAATCTTCAGGGTGGTAGCTCACCCCCTGGGTAGCATGCCTGCTATCTCTGTCATGCAGAAAATGGAATTCTTATGTAACATTTATAAATATAAAATTTCACAACCATTTTGGGAACCACTAGTGATTCTTCAAATTATTAAACATAGAACTACCATATGGCCAAACTATCCTTCCCTTAATATAAATCTAAGAAAGAAAAATTAAAACGCATCTAAGCGAAACATGTACAAAATGTACACAAATACATATAGCAGCAGTATTCATAATAGCTCATTGTAGAACAACACAAATGTTCATCAAAAGCTAACAAAATATAAATATGGTATGTCTAATGCATTGGTCCTATTTTCATTACTATAACACAAATCAACTTAAAAAGAGGATATAGTTTTGGAGGTTTCAACCCATAATCAATTGACTCCACTGTTCTGTGCCTGTAATATCCCAGTGCATCATTGCGTGTGTTCACAGGGTGGAAGCCAATTCATCCCATAGGCAAGCCCACCCCCAGTAGTACACTTCCTCCAGCAAGGCCACACCTCCTAACAGTCTTAATCCTTATGTTCCTATGAGTCCCATTTTCTTTCCAACAACCAAAACTGCCATCCCTAACCCAGGACCTATTGCCATGGGACAAGCACTCACAAGAGAAAAAAATTTTTCCAATGGAGCCTCACTGGGTATACAAACCACACGAAAGGGCAGGTTCCATTCCCAGCAGTAGATGTCCAACACAGAATGAGCTTAGCAGCAGTTTTGGATATGATTTGTTCCATAATGCTTTATTTGAACTGGTGGGCATTTTTTACCTTGCAGGTATTTTGCATACATGCTATGGTTTCTGATTATACATTTTTATGAGTTTGGCGTGTGTGTGTGTGTGTGTGTTTCTCATGTTTTTTCTTTGTTTTTTGTTTTCTACTCTGGTTTGAATTTTTTTTATTTGACATTTTTTCCAGAAAGAGAGAGAAAGAAGACATGAAGATGGAACAGTGGGGAGGTAGAAGGATCAGGGAGGAGATGAGGGAAGGGAAGCCGTGATCAGAATGCATTGTATGGGGCAGGTGTATTTGCAGTTTTAAAATAAGAGGCTGACTTGATTCTCAGAAAAGACTTTGGACTTTACACAGTCTTGAGACTGTGAAACGCTATGGGAACTTTTGAAGTTGGACTAAATACATTTTGGATTAATGCTATATGGCTGCGAGACTATGAGGCCAGGGAGTGGACTGTAGTAGTTTAAATGAGATGTTTCCCATAAGTCTTAAGCGTGTGACTATTTGGTCCTTAGTTGGTAGACTTAAGAGGTATGGCCTTGCTAGAAGAAATTATGCTGCTTCCAGTGTGCTTTCAGCTGGTTTTTTTTTTTTTTTTCAGTTCATGACATGAGCTCTCAGCTGCTGTTTCAGTTGTCTGCTCCCTGCCCCCTCCACTTCAGCGTGATAGACTATTAAGCCTCTGGAACCATAAGCTCAAAATAAACACTTTTTTTTTTCTATAAGTTATTTTGATCGTGGTGTTTCATTACAGCAATAGACAAGTAACTAAGACACAAGATATACCTTTGGAAAATGGTATCAATGTATAAGTACATAACTATGTGAGAGCATCAAGGACCATGCTAACATATCCAGAGTTAGTTCAATAGACGGATCAATAACATTAATATGAAAACAATTGGCAGTGGTAAAGCACAACCAGTAAGCACCATAGGAGTTAAAATAAAATCTTGTATAGTCAATGTGTTAGTAAATTGGTGTTGGAGACAAAATTCCTTATGCAATGTGGCACTTGTAGACAGTTTGGAAAGATTCATAAATCTGGCATTGGATAGTAAACTTCATCATGAGTAGAATGTACACTTCAATTTTGACAGTTAGTATTTGCTTTCAGACCCCAGAACAAGAGACTGAGGTACATATTTTACATATCAAAGCAGACCTGCCTAATCCTGAGAGTGGGATCTATTTCCTTTTCCCTGGTCTTGGGATCCCCAACTCCTCCTCCAGCTACCAAGACCATGGGCCTAAGAGTCTCAAGTGTACACCCAAGAAAAAGGTTTTCTCCCTAAACTCCTTAACTTTATCTTCTGCCCCCTAACATGCAGATATTTTCTCAGAACCCACATCCAGGAAAGCTCCAAAATAGTTACTCACGGATATTCTGGCCCAGTCTCACAGACTGCTTCAACTGGGCCTACACACTCCTACCCTGAGATGGTCCCACAACCTGGACAGCAGTAAAACAACCAGCCCTTCCTGGACTTGGCCAACATTCCAGCTTTTTTGCCCACACCTGGGAACTGTACCCCAGTGTCAGCAGGAAATAGTCATAGATGATTATACCACCTATTATTCATTGGCTTCAGACCCTGGGCAAAGGACTGAGGGGAATATTTTACATATCAAAGCTGACCTGGCCTCCAGATTCTCCCAGCATTCTTAGGATCCTACCTGGCATACCCTACCTCCAACCCTAAGCTTTCCAGCCCAGGGGCTGGGTTCTCTCTTCTTATCCTTCCCTTCTCTCTAAATGCACCCTCTTTCTCTTCCCCCTCCCCCTACTTTCAACAAAGTGACTTCTGTGGCCTTGGTCCTTGGGGCCAGTGAAGTCCCCTGAGAGAGACGTCCCAATAAACCTGCCTTTAATATATTCTAATCTGGCTTGAATTGGCTTTTTTTTTCACCAAAGGAAATATAACCTACCAGTCAGTGTGTTACCATGTCCACTATAGTGATATATCCAGTCACAAATTCTAACAATTTAGATAGTGCATACTAATTCTGGGGCATTATTTCAGTCTCATCAGAAAGTGTTTTATTACTGTGGTGATCACATGCATGAATAACTCCATTTTGGCAGTAGCAGCAGTTTTTTTTTTTTCTAGTTTTTTTCAGCCCCAAGTGGCAAACCCAATAAATTCTTTTCCAATATTCCTCTAGTCAGTCAAAGTATACCAGACTTCAACTAGAGCAGTGGTTCTCAACCTTCCTAATGCTGAAACCCTTTATTATACTTCTTCATGTTGTGGTGACCCCAAGCATAAAATTATTACCATTACAATTTCATAACTGTAACTTTGCTGCTGTTATGAATCGTGATGTAAATATCTGATATGTGACCCCTATGAAAGGGTCATTTGACCCTCCAAGGGGTTTATAACCCACAAGTTGAGAACCATTGGTCTAGTGAAATATGACCCAGACCTGTGAAAATGGTCTTAAGTTGTGGCCCTGAGAACACTCAGAAATGTTTTTGCTTCTACATATATTATTCCAGTGAAATTTAACAAACACAACAGGACAATGGCCGCCCTCAGGTTTCAATTTATACTGGGCACCAATGAACCATACTCAAGTATTTAGCTCCAATTTTGTGAATCAAGGACTTTTCATCAAGCCAGTAGTTTTGTAGATGGAAGAGCCTGGGGTTGAATATCTCTGAAAAGTGGCAACAACCACTTTTTTATTTAAAGCATATTTCCATTAGAGAAATTGTTGGAAAAATGTTACTCATAAACAAGGCCTATTGAGTCATATTACAGATATTGTCATGTGAATGAAAGCATCTTAATCCACAGAAGGCAATAGTATGAAAAAACAGGTATAATAAATGATCAAAACTGTGTTTCATGTGTCATCAATTACTGAAATGGACTCACAGTCATAATATCTGCAACAATTCAGGCCATAGCAGCAATGAATTTGATGATCTCCTACAAGGTTTCAGCTCCTGTTATAGATTTTATAGCACTTAGGAAAATAAAAACCTTTATTCTTTCTACCAGTACCTTCATTAAGCATTATAGAAAGCATTTGATTTTTTCCTTCCTTTTCTTGAGATTCTCTTTTCTCTGTGTTGAACCAACCAAGAAGAGATGTGAAGGGGAAGAAATCAAAGAATTAATGTTCCACAAACACTTTTCTCATGGGCCAAGAAATATCGGCAACAATTCTTAGTACATGTAAGATGTACTCTGATGTGGGAATAACATTTAATGTGTGTATAACTGTCTAACATAATTGAGACACAACTCCTACACATCTCCAGTAGCCTTCGCCTCCATTAAGCATGGTAGCTAGAGATTTTAGGCATCTATGCTGAATAGAGTCATAAGGAGTATTTCACAAAACAAAGCCCATCCTACTCAATGGGTATTTACAGCATTGAACAAAGGGTCCAAGGCTCCAATTTATAACCATTTTCTTCCTGACAAGTACTGTGGTTGTGGTGAACAAAAAAAAAAAAAAAAAAGGAATCAAAGGACATAGAGAGTAATTATTTGGGGCCTTTAGAAGGACCTGACAATTATTTTTGATTCTGTATGGTATAGTAATGACTTATGCCTTATCAGACTGAAATACACATAGTTTCAATATTACTTATTATTGTATAAGAGGAGGTAAAGTACCAATTGCTGACAGCGTATAGTTAAGCTTTAGAAAAGGTTTTCATTCAGCAGCCATAGCCAAATACTTTCTAGTTAAAAGTGTTGCATTTTTTGTTTATATTAATATTATTTTATTGGTTTTTCAAAACAGGATCTCTCCCTGTAGACCTGGATGACCTGAAACTTAATACGTAGACCAGGCTGACCTCAAACTCAGAGATCTGCCAGGATCTGCTTCCTGAGTGCTGGGATTAAAGGTATGCACCACAACCATCCAGCTGAATGTTAAGATTTTTTACCCTCCAATGACCTTGCTTGAGACAGCAGAAAATTTGTTAATGGCATTTATCATAAGGTGGGTTGGCAAGATAGGAGCTTTAATGTTGTCATGTGCTTTGGACACTAGGGTTAGCAGTGAATTCACAAGGGTCATATTGCCCAAAGAACTGACATTCTTTGCCTCAGCATTTTATTTCTACATGAGTATACTGCCAGATGGATTGCTCGTCTCGGTAAGGAAGCACCTAAATACTAATAAATGACATCTATAGTGCTGTGATGGTTTGTATATGCTTGGCCCAGGGAGTGGCACTATTTGGAGCTGTGGCCTTGTTGGAGTAGGCATGGCCTGGTTGGAATAGATGTGTCACTGTAGGAGTGGGTTTTAATATCCTACTTTTAGCTGCATGGAAGTCTGTCTTCCACTAGCAGCCCTCAGAAGAAGATGTAGAACTATCAGCTCCTCCTACACCATGCCTGCCCAGTGTTTGACATGTTCTCATCTCTGAACCTCCGAACCTGTAGCCAGCCACAATTAAATGCCATCCTTATAAGATGTGCCTTGGTCATAGTATCTGTTCACAGCAGTAAAACCCTAAGACAGAAGTTGGTACCAGGGACTGGGGTATTGCTGTGCTAGACAAGGCCATGCCTTGTTTGGAAGAATGTGAATTTTGGGACTATGGATTTGTACAGCAGTAGAATGCTTTAAATGGGGCTTAATGGGCCATCCTAGTAGGAATAAGGAATACTTTGTTGCTGAGAGTAATTTAAACTGTGCTGAACTGGCCCAAAATGTTACAGTGGAGAATGTAGCCTAGAGGCTGTTTTGTGGTATTTTGATGAATAAAGTGGCTGCTTTTTGTTCTGATCTGAAGAATCTGCCTGAGGCTAAGGTGAAGAGACTCAGATTAATTGCATTGACAAAGGAAGTCGCACAAATGCCCATCATAGACTTTGTTCTCTGGTTAAGTCTCATGAAGAGCATTTTAAACAAGCATAGAAAGGAAAAATATAAAATACATAATACAAGTATTAAAGGGGCACCAGGAAGTGAAATGGAGCAGAATCCTGTGTTCAAGAAGATAACAAATTAAGGCAGTGGGACTTTGGTGCAAAATCCTACCCAGCTAATTTAGATCCAGGCATGGTGGTACACACCTTTAATCCCAGGAGATAAAGCCAATCAGATCTCTGAGTTCAAGATCAGCCTGAGACAGAGCAAGTTGTAGGTGAAGAAAAGGTTAAATCCAGGCATAGTGGTACACACCTTTAATATCAGGAGACAGGGATGCAGATCTCTGAGTTTAAGGTCAATCTACAGAACAAGGTCCAGGACAGTCAAATTTAGGCAGCGAAAGAGTTAGAAAATAGGAAGCTGGTGATAATGCAATAGAAAAAGGGGGGCATGTTCCAGCCCCAGAAAACAGCAGAACTTGGCAGCTTTAGCCATGTGTCTCTGACATTATAGGGTCAAAAGGAGAAGGAGACTACTGGGACAATTGATGCTGGTTAGCTGGAGCTAAGAAATTAGTGGTGATTAAGAAAAGACCAGCATCACTGAGGTGAACTCTTCTGGGAAGTGTTTTCTGAGAGCACAAAGAAGCTGTGTTCCAGAGATAACCAAGGTTGTACCTCTTGCTGTCGCTGGACATGATAATGTGTAAGAGTCACCCAGGTGGTACTGGTTTTGAAGCCATGAAGGGGTCATGAAGAACAGCTGAGGCTTGGCACTGTGAGAGGCCAGGCAAGGACATTGGGGAAGGTGCAGACTCAGTTGCAGTTGATGGACCAGAACTAAAGGGTCATGCAAAGGACTTTAGGCTTGGCACTATGATGAGAGCCTATCAGAGGCTATTAGTGAAGCCTAGTTGCAGGGGAAGACCACAATATATTGGAGTACCATGGGATGATCACCCAGAACAGCAGAAGCAGTAGAATGTATCAATCTGAGCTTAGAGTGCTACAAAGGGCAGAGCTGGAAAAGTGACACAAGCCCTTTGGAGTAGCCCAGAAGATCATGTGTGGATCCCAGGCATTTAAACAAGAAGATGTAACTTTCAAGTTGCCTTGGAGGCTCCAAGATATCTGAGATGCTAGAGCCATAAGATATCTTCTGAGGAAAGCTGCTAATGAGGAGTGGAACCAGCTCAGGAGAAAGAACTTTGTTGCAGTCACAAAAATAAAAAAGGAGTTTTGCTTAGTTAGGATTTCACTGCTTTGAACAGACACCGTGACTAAGGCAAGTCTTATAAAGGACAACTTTTAATTGGGGCTGGCTTACAGGTTCAGAGGTTCAGTCCATGACAGCATCCAGGCAGGCATGGTGCAAGAGGAACTGAGAGTTCTACATCTTCATCTGAAGGCTAGTAGAAGAAGACTGACTTCCAAGCAGCTACGATGAGGGTCTTAAAGCCCACAACCACAGTGACACACCTACTCCAACAGGGCCACACCTTCTAATAGTGCCACTCCCTGGGCTGAGCATATACAAACCATCACATTCCACTCCCTGGGCCCATAGACTTGTTTAAACACATGAGTCTATGGGAGCTATACCTATACATAACATAATAAAAAAGTACATTTTAGTCCAACTTGCAAAGTCCCCATAGACTATAGCAGTCTCAAAACTATTAAAAGTCCAAACTTCAAAGTCTCTTCTGAGATTCATCCAATCACTTAACTGTAATCTCCAAAGCAAAACAGAAAACCATCTGGGCAAACTCCAAACATTTCTATTTGATGTCAAAGCAGTCTTCAGATCTTCACTCCTTTTTCATCTTTGTTGACTGCAACAAACTTCTTTCTCCTGGGCTGGTTCCACTCCCTGTTAGCAGCTTTCCTCAGCAGGTATACCACTGCTCTGGATCTTTAACATCTTGGGGTCTCCAAGGCAACTTCAACTTCACAGCTTCTTGTTCCAATGTCTGGAATCTACACATCATCTTCTGGGCTCCTCTAAAGGGCTTTAGTCACATCTCCAGCTCTGCCTTCTATAGCATTCTAGGCTCTGGTTGACTCCACTCCATTGCTGCTGCTGTTCTTGGTGATCATCCCATGGTACTGACATCTCCAGTACTCTCAGGTGTTCTGCTGCAACTAGGCTTCACCAAAAGCCTCTCATAGGCTCTCTTCATGGTGCCAAGCCTCAGATTCTTTGCATGACCCCTTCAGTCCTGGGTCATCAACTGCAACTGGGGCTGAGCCTTCACCAATGACTTTCCATGGCCTCTCACAGTGCCGAGCCTCAGCTGTTCTTCATGACCCTTTCATGACTTCAAAACCGGGACCACCTGGGTGACTCTTACACATTACCAAGTACAGCTGCAGCATGAGGTACAACCTTGGCTATCTCTGGAACACAGCTTCTTTCTGCTCTCAGAAAACACTTCCCAGAAGATTTCATGTCAGTGATGCTGGTGTCTTCTTAATCACCACTAATTTCTTAGCTCCTGATAACCAGCATCAATTGTCCCAGTAGTCCCTTCTATTTTTCACTCTGAAGCCAGAGCTACATGACCGAAGCTGCCAAGTTCTGCTGCTTGCTGGACCTGGAACACGGTTGCCATGTTCTATTACATTACCACTAGCTTCTGTTTTCCAACTCCTTCACTGCCTAAGCTTGGCTGTCCTGGATCTTGATCTGTAGATTGACCTTGAACTCAGAGATCTGTATCCCTATCTCCTTGGATTAAAGGTGTGTACTACCACCCCTGGACTTAAGCTTTTCTTCACCTACAACTTGTTCTGTCCCACTCTGACCTTGAACTCAGAGATCTCCTTGGCTTTGTCACTTGGTATTTAAAGTGTATACCAACATGCCTGGACATAAATTTAGCTGGGTGGGATCTTGCCCTAAAGTCCCCCTCCATTAATCTAGTATCTTCTAGAACATAGAATTCAGCTCTATTCTACTTCCTGGTGCCATTTAATTGAACCATATATTTTGTATTTTTTCTTTCTCAGCTTCCTACACTTGTTTAAAATGCTCTTAATGAATGTCTTAGTCAGGGTTTCTATTCATGCACAAAACATCATGACCAAGAAGCAAGTTGGGGAGGAAAGGGTTTATTCAGCTTACACTTCCACATTGCTGTTCATCACCAAAGGAAATCAGGACTGAAACTCAAGCAGGTCAGGAAGCAGGAGGGATGTTACTTACTGGCTTGCTTTCCCTGGCTTAGCTTGCTTTCTTATAGAACCTAAGACTACCAGCCCAGGGATGGCACCACCCACAATGGGCCCTCCCACCCTTAATCACTAATTGAGAAAATGCCTTACAGCTGGATCTCACGGAGGCATTTCCTCAAGGGACACTCCTTTCTCAGTGATAACTGCAGCTTGTGTCAAGTTGACACATAAAACCAGCCAGTATAATAAGACTTAACCAGAGAATAATGTCTATGATGGGCATTTCTGAGACTTCCTCTGTCAGTGTAATTAATCTGAGTCTTTTCACCTTAGCTTCAGGCAGATTCTTCTTCAGTCTTCCATATTCCTACTAGGATGGCCCATTAAGCCCCATTTAAAGCATTCCACTGCTTCCCAAATCCAAAGTCCCCAAATCCACATTCTTAAAAAAAAATGGTAAGGACTCTCACTGTGATACCCCACTCCTGGTACCAATTTCTGTTTTAGTTAGGGTTTTATTGCTGTGGACTGACACCATGACCAAGGCAACTCTTATAAGGACAACATTTAATTGGGGCTGGCTTACAAGTTCAGAGGTTCAGGCCATGACACCGTCCAGGCAGGCATGGTGCAGAAGGAACTGAGAGTTCTACATCTTCATATGAAGGGGGCTAGCAGAATACTTGCTTCCAGACAGCTAGGATGAGGGTCATAAATACCACACCCACAGTGATATACCTACTCCAACAGGGCCATACCATCTAATAGTGCCACTCCCTGAGCTGAGCATATACAAACCATCACAGGGTTGGAGATCTGAAGACCACTTTGACATCAGACAAGGAGATGCAGAGTTTGGAGTTTGCCCAGCTGGTTTCCCGTCTTGCTTTGGGGATTACTGTAAGTGATTGCATGAATGTGAGAAGAGACTTTGAACTTTGGAGTTTTAAAATTGTTGAAATTGCTATAGACTATGGAGACTTTTGAAGTTAGACTAAATGTATTTTGCATTATGCTATGTTTAAGTATAGCCCCCATAGACTTATATCTTGGGGCCAGGAAGTGGAATGTTATGGTTATATGTGCTCGGCCCAGGGAGTGGCATTATTAGGTGTGGCCCTGTTGGATTAAATGTGACTCTGTTGGAGTAGGTGTGTCACTGTGGTTGTGGGCTGTAAGACCCTCCTCCTAGCTGCCTGGAAGCCAGTATTCTGCTAGCAGTCTTCAGATCAAGATGTAGAACTCTCAGCTCCTCCTGCACCATGCCTGCTCAGACCCTGCCATGCTCCCGCCTTGATGATACTGGACTAAACCTCTGAACCTGTAAGCCAGCCCCAATTAAATGTTGTCCTTATAAGAGTTGCCTTGGCCATGGTGTCGGTTCACAGCAGTAAAACCCTGACTAAAACAAGTGCATATAGGCCTATGTTTGACATACACAGACCTCACTGAGTGGGGCAAGATACCTAAAAGCCACAGCAAAAGGAAAATCCTTTGAGTAATTGTTATTTTCAAGAATATCTAAAGTCTAGCAGGGTACAAGATTCTTATGCATAAATGTATTCTCACCTACTTGCAATGTGAAATTGATATATTTTATTTTTGTACTCCAAATTCCAAGATTTTAAGATGATTTTCAAGAGCTGCTGGAGTGTGCCTGTTAAAATACAACACATACTGTGCTACACTTCAGCTTTAAATGCACCAACATGTCCCCCTCTCACTCAAGGTAAAGGCAAAATTCCCCTATAGAGGTTGTAAGCTGCAGGGCTTTGGGCTTTCTGATTCCCCTGTGACTTCTGGGAAAAGTCCTCCCACAGTTTTCTACCTCCCTCCATCAGCTCCAGCCATGCCTCCATCCCAGTTGCTTCTCCTCATGCATGCCAGGTCTTCTCTGGCCACTGAGCCTCAGCAACTGTCATCACATTAGCTGGAATGCACATTCCCCTTGACTGCTGCTGGAGGCCACACTCTATCTAAATGTTTTCATTCCAAACCCAGAGGATCCTTGATACCTTTCTTAGCCACTCTGACTCTCTGAAAAGAATGCTTACCCTGGAACTTCATTTTCTTTTTTTTTTTTTAAGATTTTATTTCTTTTATGTATGAGTACACTGTAGCTATCTTCAGACACACTAAAAGAGGGCATCAGATAACATTGCAGATGGTTGTGAGCCACCATGTGGTTGCTGGGATTTGAACTCAGAACCTCTGGAAGAGCAGTCAGTGCTCTTAACCGCTGAACCATCTCTCCAGCCCTGAATTTTATTTTCTTGAAGCTAGGTTGGCATGTCCCCTCTTATTACTTACCGATATGAAAATGTTTTATACTGACTTATTAGCTACCTGGCTATATTGCTCATCTCCAGCACTAGGAGGAGAACTCCATGAGGATAAAATCTGTTCATTGGCTGCTTCTGCTCATTGCAGGATCCAGAACACTGCATGGCAGAGACCACCCAGAGTGTTTATGGTACAAAGGTAAAACAAATGAACTGAGCTTGAATCTGTGGAATTGAGCACTTAAAATTAGACAAGTATCCCTGGATCTAGCCATAAAGCTACAAATGCACTTCCTACCAGGGTCTGGGCTTGCAGGGCAGGGTGAAGAGGGGCAACTTGAGGCACGGCCAACAGAAACCTTTCCAAGGTTGAAATGAGCACACCAGGGTGCTTGTACCCTTGTTGGAATATGGGTCCTATTCCAATGACTTTACATGATATGTACTTATCAAAAGTCTAGTTGGATGTAGAACAAAACAAAAACACAAACACTTAAAAAACCATGAAAGCCAGCCAGGGCTAGACAGAGAAACCGTGTCTCGAAAAACAAACAAAAGAAAAACCCAAAACAAAACAAAAAAACATGGAACCTAGATTGTTAGTGTTGGTTTAGCAAAATCACATGATGTAGGAAAGAAAACTGAAGCTGCCCTGGTGAGGTGTGCTGGTTTTGTGTCATTCTTCATGCAATCAACCTATAGAGTCAGTGCTTAGTAGGCAGTAAGCATCAATGAGATTTCACACCTTCTTTCAATGTCTGGGGAACCCTTTTTTATTTTTTTAATGTGTGGCCTTGGGAAGACCTCAGCAGCAGGAACAAGAAACACCCTTCATTTGTGAGGCAGTAACAAAGTTTGCTAAAGGAGGGAACAGAACACACACACAGAGTTCTGAGAGGGACTTTGGCAGCATGGGACAGGACAAAAAAGAAAGGATGAGGACAGAGACCCATGTCCCGGACTCCACATGAATATATATGGCAAAGCTCTGAGGCACTCTGCTGGCATAGGCAAGTCTTTTTCCCAGGAAGGAAACATTTCCATGTGGCAGTATACAGCCAAAGGAATTAGTTGGGCAAAGGCACAGTACACAGCCCTACCCCCTTGGTAGTTATAGTGCCCTTGCCCCAAGAAGAGGTGTAA
>CM052722.1:11886318-11910905 GCA_028551405.1 Uromys caudimaculatus | reverse complement strand
AGGGAGTGGCCTTGTTGATAGAAGTGCATCACTGTAGGTGATGTGTTTATAAAAAGATAAAGAGATAGAGAATATGTTCTATGGATGGGGTAGTCAGGTATGGGGTAAGGGGATGCCTTGGTGGGCCCAAGCCAAGGCATCCTTTGATCCCCCTGAGGGACTACCCACATGATGGTATAGTATAGAATAGAGTTTATTCAGGGCATGCGGAGGGGAGTTAAGAGGGTAGCATAGCAGAGGCAGAGAAAGGGAGAGAGTAGAGAAGTAGAAGCTGGCCGTGACCATGTGGAGAGGGGGGAAGGGAATGGGGAGAGGGGTGCAAGAGGGCAAGAGGCAAGAGAGAAGCAAGAGGGAAGCAAGAGGCAAGAGAAGAGAACAAGAGAGGGAGGAGGGGGACAAGCAGCCCCTTTTATACTGGGTCAGGCCCACCTGGCTGTTGCCAGGTAACTGTGGGGAGAAGTTTAGACAGAGTACTAATAGCAGGGGTGGGCTTGGAGGTTTCCTATGCTCAAGCTCTGCCCAGTGTGGAGTCAGCGTCTCCTGCTGCTGCCTATGGATGAAGATGTAGAACTCTTAGCTCCTTCTCTAGCACCATGTCTGCCTGTGTGTTGCCATGCTTCCTGCCATGATGATAATGGATTGAACCTCTGAAACTATAAGCCAGCTCCATTTAAATGTTGTCCTTTATAAGAGTTGCCTTGGTCATGGGGTCTCTTCACAGCAATGAAGACATGTGGGATTTTCTTAGATACTAAGACTCTTGACATTTTAAATGCTGCTATACTACATTACACAGGTGACTACAGGGACTGCCACCCCAAGTAGTAGTAGCCAGATTTCCCTAGACCATAGCAACAGTGGATTCTGGGGGCTTGGAAAGCTAAACACAGTGAAACAAATCTTGGGGGAAATTAATGTCTGGACAGGCTTTTCTGCCTGGAACAGTATTCCCTCTGCCTGACAGAATATTCCCTCATTGCTCTCTTGTAAAGAGAAATTCTTTTCAATGTGTTTACAACATTTTCTCTCTTAACTAACATTGAGTAGGTGCTTATAGATTTCTGAGATGCACCCCTGTACCTCCAGTGAAAATTACTTCTCTTTTAATGGTTTTATTCTCCTCAATCCCCATACTTTCCTTGGCCACGAGCTTGTATCTGATTTTTGTGTGACCAAACTGCAAGATTTTTTAAAAAAAATTATTATGCATTTACTGTACAAAATAATGACTACCTAGACAACCTAGGGGAACATTTACATAGCTGTGGAGTTTAGACCATGGTTACATGTATCAAAAGCCCTGCTGCAATTTGACTAACCACTGAGAATTAGAAGCAGTATTTGAGTGTCACCGGTCCATAAATGCAGCTAACAGTCTGTCTTAGTTAGAGTTTTACTGCTGCGAACAGACACCATGACCAAGGCAACATTATAAGGACAATATGTAATTGGTGCTCACTTACAGGTTCAGAGGTTCTGTCCATTATCATCAAGGCATAGTTCAGGCAGAGCTGAGAGTTTTACATCTTCATCTGAAGGCGGTTAATGGAAGTCTGCTTCCAGGAAGCTAGGGTGAGGGTCTTAAGCCCACACCCACAGTGACACACCTACTCCAACAAGGCCACACATCCGAATAGTGCCACTCCCGGGGCCAAGCATATACAAAGCATCACACAGTCCTAAGAACTTCCTTTAATTGGCACAGTTTGACTTGCATTCCAAAGTCTAGATTCCATGTTTATTCATGATACAGATACAAGCACCACTTGTGTTCATCCGGCAGCATCTGGGGTGTAAGGGAACCATCTAATCTTACAGATCTAGTTTTATGGCTGCTTGTGCTATGGCCCCATGTGGTTGTTTGAATATGCTTGGCCCATGGGAAGTGACACTAATGGGGCTTGTGGACTTATTGGAGTAGGTGTGGCCTTGTTGAAGGAAGTGTATCATTGTCTAGGTGGGCTTCAAGGCCTCCTATGTTAAGACTCTGCCCAATGTGAAAGAGTCCCCTCCTGGTTGACTGTGGGAAGCCAGTCTCTTCCTGACTGCCTTCAGATCAAGATGTAGAACTCTTGGCTCATTCAGCACCATGTCTGTCTGGATGCTGCCATGCTTTCTACCATGATGATGGTGGACTAAACCTCTAAAGCTGTAAGCCAGCCCCAAGTAATGTTTTTCTTTGTAAAAGCTGTCTTGGTCTTGGTGTCTCTTCACAGCAATGGAAACCCTAATTAAGACAGGATATGAACCACTGCATTTATACTTAGAGCCTTAGGGAAGGTTTACATAATGTGGCATGGAATCCATGGATGTTGTTACAAAAAACCTTGGTCTTGTGTGTGCTTGATCTACCTAGTTGGGTGTGGTGTAGGTTCATGCTTATAATCCCAGCACTTGGGAGAATGAGCAAGATCAATACCTATTCCAGGCCAGCATGGTGGAACTTTGAGTACATATTGGCTATGCAGTTTAGTATGCTAGGGCTTGGAAGCTAAAGATATTTATTGTATCTAGTTCTAGATTTTGGAAACTATAAAGTGGGGAGAGCCAGCATGATCATGTGGTTGTAAGAGTTCTCTTTCTGGGTTGTAGATAGCCATTTTCTTTCTGTATCTTGAAATGGTAGAGATTTATAGAATACAAATTCTCTTCTCTGACTTTTTTATATCAACACCATTCTGACCATATGCTTTTAAAACCTAATTACATTCCAAAGGCTTCATCTCCAGAGACCATCACACAGATGAATTTGAAGGATGGAGGGAGTACACACTTATTCATAGAATTAAGTGAAAGAAACCAGTCAGAAAAGGCAAAATGGTACACTAACCCACTTAGAAGATAGTCTATAAAAGACAAATTCTCTAGAATATAAATATTACTTATTTATTTTTTTCTGAGAAAGAAATAGGATGAGAAGACAAATTTGAATCTGTCAAAATTGAAATTTGTAGGGCAGGTTAGTAGGTCTGTTCCTTCATGAATCAATGTAGCAGTGGCAAGTTTGAAGACAGTTCACTAGCAGAATATGTTCCCTTTCTGTTTTTGTTTTTGTTTTTGTTTTTATTTTTTCTTACAATCTTCATCATACCAAATGAGATCTATCACCATTATTGAATGTAGTCTTCTTCACTCAAAACCTAATAATTTATGATCACATCTAAAAAATAATGTTACAGTAATATCTGGCTTATTGTTTGATCAAACAGCTGGATCATAACCAAGGAAATTAACAATGTAAAATTACCTCTCATAGTGAATGTGAATGTTAATGTTTATTGTTAACTGGGTTGGATCTGGTATCATCTAAGACCACTGGGAAGATCTGTAAGGACATTTCCAAGAACAATTAATTGAAGGGAGAAGAACCTCTTCTCAGAATGGGAGAAACCTTCCAGAGGTGTCCTAGACATAAAGAAGTCTGAGGAAAAAGTAGTGCTTGCCTACCTGCTGACTGTGCATTCCATGCTGATGTTGATGTTTGCTGCTGCTGCTATTCTTGCCACATCCTTCACTGACAGCAGAACCTATCTTCAGCCTTCAATGTCAACTGGAGACCAGAAGCTCCACAGGGATCCCCCACACTGTCAGCAGCAGATTGAGACTGATGAGACATTTCATTTTGTGTGTTGAGTTATCAGGTTCGTAGCTTCTCCAGCATGCAAATAACCATTTTACTACCAGCTCCTATCCTATAAACAATGGTATCATATTAATATATGCTAATTCTATCAGTTATGTTCTTCTACAGAAACATAACTAATATGGTAAGCAAACATAATAGTGGTAGAGAGGGTTTGGGAAATGGAGTATATCTATATGGGTTAAACACAGGACAGTTTTAAGGTAGTGAATCTGTTTTCTATGAAACTTATGGTGCTATGGAATGTATTGTGCAGCCATCTCCATGGGTTCTCTACCTGAAGAGGGGCGGTAGGTGACCATGACTGGAGCCAAAAGCTTCCCGGGAGTGTTAGCATAACGTTTTTCGGTCCCTTGTGGATTGTTCCGCTGGGTCACCCAGATTTTATGCCTGTGCTCAACCAGGTGCTAGATTGCCTGTCACAGATCACTGCCCCACACCTTTAGCTTCTGAGACCCCAAAGCCCACCTTCAGTGACACACTTCCTCCAATAAGGCCATATCTTCTAATAGAGTCACTCCATATGAGTCTATGGGGGCCATTTTTACTTAAATTACCACAACCTCTTTTCCAGAACATGCCTGCTCAACTTACTTTTTTTTTTTTTTACTGTATAGCTGCATAAGCCTCATCAATAACAACCATTCCAGAGACTCGACATTATGCAGTCTTGTAATTTTTTCTGCCCACCACCCACCTCAGAAAAAGAGCCAAAAAAACAAAAACAAACAAACAAACAAAACGCTTGGGCAAGTTCTTAGGACAAGAGCGGGAGAAAACCAGATTCTTTGCCAAACGATGACAAGAACAGTTTCTCTCTCACTACCATTGTTTTGCTCTAAAACTTCCTTGGATTTGGTCTCCATGGTCCACATTACTCTCAGCACTACTGTCTTTTTCCTTTATACTAAGACGGTCTGTTAAGTTCTGCTTACAGCATTTTACAGTTTTCCTAGTCCAAGTTCCAAAGTCTTCTGCATTCCTCCCCCAAACCAACAAGGTTATATGTTCTTTCCAGTAACAAGCATACTCCCTGGTACCAACTTCTATGTTAATTACATTTCTGATGTTTTGAAAAAAAAAAAAAAACCACAATGACGAAAAGCACCTTGTGGAAGATTTTATTTTGGCTTATGGTCCTAGAAGGATAAGAGTCCATCAGGGCTGGGAGGCATCTAACAGGCAGGCATGGTAGATGGAGCAGAAAGCTAAGAGCTACATCCTTAATTGCAATCTCAAAGCAGAGAGAGTGAACTGAAGTATCTTGAGGCTTTAAATTCACAAAGCCTGATTACAGTGACATACTTATTCCAGCAAGGCCATATCTCCTATACATAAACAGCATCACTAGCTGGGGACCAAATATTCAAATACATTTTGTGGGACATTTCTCATTCAAACTACCACATTCCCCTATCCTCTCCCTTCTCCCACCCTATTTAACACTTTCTATTTCATTATTCCCTTCTACCCCCTTATACTACTGCATTCTGTCTTCTCTCTCTTGAAAGCTTTATTATTTAAAAAAGATATTTTATTGATTCTTTGATAATTTTATACATGCATACAATGTATTTTAATTAAAGTTACCCCTACTGCTCTCCTTAACTCTTCCTAGAACCATCACCTACCTTCCATGCCCTCCAAACTTCAGATCCTCTTTTTTTCTATAACCTGGAGAATCCAATTTGTGCTGTCTATAATATACCCAAGGGTATAGAGCCATCAACAAAACAAGGCAGACCTACCAGGGACTACACCCTTAAAGAAAATTGAATCTCATTCCCCTTTGAAGTTATCCACTGTTATTAGCTTATCATCTGTGGGGATTCATAAGCCTCTCTTATCTACATGCTGGAATGTTGACTGCCTTGATCTTGTGCAAACAACCACAGATTCTAAAGTTCATGCGTACAAGAGTCCTGTCACATTCAGAAGATACTTTCACCCAGACCTTTGACTTACAATTTTTCTACATTCTCTCTGAGTCTTTGAGGGAAATAGTGTTATATAGACATCCTATTTGTGGATGAAAACCTCATTTATTTTCTGCATTTTGACCAACTATGAGTTTCTGTATTAAGTGCTGTCCATTGCACAAAGAAACTTCTCTAGTGAATACTGAGAGCTATGCTAGTCTATGAGTACAGGTATTGAAATTTAGGGGAAAGTTTTATACTATGTCTGTTTACCAAAACAGCAGTAGTAGGATCATCCTTGGGGCTTGTAAGTTCCCCAATCATGAGCTCTTGATATTACAGTACCAGGTTCATGTATTCTTGTGGGACAGCCTTTGCTTAAATCCGACCAACAAGTGACTGGATACTCCCATAACATAGTACTTTTGAATCCAGGGCCATATTTTGCCATGCCAGTCATTACACTAGTTGACAGAATTAACCATTGGATAAGACTGTTGGTTATCCCCCTGCCACACTCACAGCATGCTGCATAGCTCCTTTTGGTACTTTGAGTGCTAGTCAGCAGGAAGAACACTTAGTAGTCAGTACCAACTTGATTTCTTAATATCCTGTGACAAAAGTATGTGAGGTTTTCCGCAGTATGGTCTCACGATCATGTTGTGGTAGGACAACCAAGAGTAATGGAAATAGACTGTATTGGGATATTCTGGGATAACCCTGTCCAACATGGCGAAAGGAGGTATTCGACACCTGGCACTGGGCTTTTATTTTTCAAAATATGGCTCCTGGGAGAGGCATTTTCCCTGTGTAGAGTAACCCCAACTAAACTTTTTCATATATATGTATATATAATCCCTCTCCTCACTTAAACCTTTATCCTCATGATTCACTTTATTGACTGTTACTGCTAACATCTTTTTTGATTACTATAGCTCTCTAGTATGTATTTATATGTATTGGTATAATAGATTTTGTAATACTTCTGGTTTTGTTCTTGTACCTCAGATAGCTTTGGCTATTTTATACTTCTTTATGATATTTTTCTACTTCTGTAAGTAACATTATTGGTATTTCATTGTATATTACATTGAATCTATAGATCACTTTGGACAGTGTGGATAATTCATCTCTTAATTCTTGCAATCATGAATATCAGAGATCATTTCATATTTTATAATTTTTACTATACAGATTTTTTATACCCTTGAGTTTATGCTGGATATTTTTGTGGCTATTATGGTTAAAACTTTTTAAACATCATTATTGATGTTTCGAGAATGTAATAATTTTGTGTGTTCAGTTTTGTCTTGATACTCAACTTGATACACTTACAGGTTTTAATAGTATAAATATCTTTCAGAAGAATCTTTATATTGCCCTAGATACAGATTCATGTCACATTAAAAAAGGAATAACTTGATTTTGACTTTTATAATTAGTGTGCCTTTTATTCCTTTTTCTTTCCTAATTGTTCTGACTTAAACATCTATGTAACATTTATGAACTTTGTTGTTCCTGTTGTTGTTGCTATTGGTAATAGTAGTGGTGGGTTTTATTGCTGTTGTTGTTGGCTTTGTTTTGTTTATTTTGGTTTGGTTTTTGTTTTTCAAGACAGGGTTTCTCTGTGTAGCCCTGCTTGTCCTGGAACTCACTCTGTAGAACAGACTGGCCTCGATCTCAGAGATCTGACTTCTGCCTCTGCCTCCCAAGTGCTGGGATCAAAGGTGTGCTCCACTACCATACTGCTAGTAGTATATTGAATAAACACATCAAAAGTAGACCCCCTTACCTTGTTCCTTAGTTTAGATGAAATGTTTTCAGTTTCTCCTACTTTACCATGGTATTGGCTGTGAGTTCATCATTTATATCCTTTACTATGTTTAGGTATGATTTTTATAATAAAGTACTCTAGGAATTTAATCATTAAAGGATATGGAATTTTACAGAAACAAATTTTCTGTCTCTATTGACATGATTATGTGATCCTTAGCCTTGATACTATGTGTGTGAAGAATACATGCTTACTGATTTCAGTTTGAACCACCTGCACCTCTCTGACATGAAACTGACTTGACCATGGCTGATGGTATTTTTGATGTGCTATTGAAATTTGCTTCCAAGTACATTGTTGAGAAACTTTGTACTTCTGCTCACCAGTGTATTTGTTCAAAGTGTTGTTTTGTTTTTGTAGTCACATCCTAACAAGATTTTGATAACTGAATAAAGCTGGCCATGTTGAATGAATTTGAAGGCTTTCCTCTTGTTCAGTGCTAACTGAATATTTTGAAAAGGGTTATTGTTATTTTTTCTTGGCTTGGTAAATTGCAGTAATGATGCATCCAGTCCTGGGTTTTTCATTGTTTGCTAATGTTTTATTTGTATTTAGGATTTTATACCTTTTTGGTTTTTGTAAGTTGTAGGTATTCATAAATTTATCCAGTTTTTTATATTTATTTATTTATTTATTTGTCTAATAGTTGTTTCTTTTCTCCCAATATAATCCATAATGATTCTTTTAATATATCTGGCATAATTCGTAACATCTGTTTTTCATTTTTAATATTTATTTATTTTGTGTGGATTTCAAGGCAAGCATGCTACAGTGTATGTGTGAAGTCAGAGGACAACCTACAAATCAGTTCTCTCCCTCAAACATGTGGGTCCAAGAAATGAAATCAGGGTATCAGAGTTGGCATCAATAGCCATTACCTGCTGAGCCATACCACAAGCCCTACTTCATCACCATTCTTTTTATTTGGGCCTTTTCTCATTTTTGGTTGTTCTAATTCAAAGCTTTTTAATTTTGATTATTTTTCCAAATAAATTTATGTTTCCTTAACTCTTTATGTTACTCTTTTAGTCTGAGTGGTGGTTTGAATAGGTTTGGTCTATTGTGTTTGAATGCTAGGCCCATAGGGTACTATTAGAAGGTGTGGCCTTGTTGGAGGAAGGATGTCACTGTGGAGGCAGTCTTTGAAGTTGCATGTGCTCAAGCTAACCCAGTGTGATACAGTCTCCATTTGCCACCTGTAGATAAGATGTAGATGTCTCAACTCCTCCAGTACCATGTCTGTTAGCATTTTGTCTAAACTCTGCCCCACAGTTACCTGGCAACAGCCAGGTAGGCCTGACCCACTATAAAAGGGGCTGCTTGCCTCTTCTCTTGCCTCTCTTTTGCTCTCTTGCTCCCCTACTCTCCCCATTCCCTTCTACCCTCTCTCCACGTGGTCATGGCTGGCCTCTACTTCTCTACTCTCTCACTCTCTCTGCCTCTACTACCCTCTTAACTCTGCTCCCCATGCCCTGAATAAACTTTATTCTATACTATACCATGGTGTGGCTGGTCCTTCAGGGGGAAGGGAATGGGCCCACTGAGGCACCCCCTTTCCCCATACCTCACCATACATTCACCAAAAAATATCCCTCCTCTCTTTATCTTTTTATAAACATATCAATGTCTGTCTGCAAGCTGCTATGATGATAATGGACTAAACCTCTGCACTGTAAGCCAGCCTCAATTAAATGGTTTCCTTTATAAGAGTTGCCTTGGTCATGGTGTCTCTTCACAGCAATGAAAGCCCTAACTAAGACAGTCTGAATTTCTCATATGATTCTTATTTTTTCTTATGATTATCAGTCATTTGTACATCACCTTTCGATGGTCATTCTGTTAAACTATCTTCTAAATGTATGTGTTGATACTCATAAATTAGTGTGCTATTCAAAGAAAATTCTTACTGAAATGAGTGAAAACCCATAACTATACAAAATGCCAAACATAAGTGCCGGTAGAGTGCTTAGCTTATATGCCCCCCCCCCCCCGCCAAGTTCAGGGAACATCTAAAAAAGAGAATAGAAAAATAGAAGCAAGAGGATGAGAAGATCTATGTCTTCTACATATCAGATTGTACTCATAAACTCATTTGTGATTATCTGCACAAGCCTATACAAAACCAAGCACATTAATATTCCCTCATGGATAGAGAAGGAACCAAAATATCCCCACCTCTCCCTGAGGAACTGTTGACAGTTAACTGTTGTATATTATCATTATATTATATTATCCTTGCTCTATTAAATTGTCCCCCACCTATGTTTGAACATGAAACTGTTGACTGTAAACAAAAATAATTCATGAAAGTAGCTAGGGCACTTAAGAAGAGTTCTAGAGAGAGAAGGGGTAATGAGAGAAGGAAATGTGAGATGAAAATTACCAAAAAGTCATTATATAGATGTATGAAACTGAAACAATGGAAAGGTCTGGCATTCTATTGGATACTAAAGATAAATAAACAACAATGTATTATGTGTAGTTATGTACTACATAATGAAGTTTTTGTCAGCAACGAATTATGCATATGGTAATGATCCCATAATACCAAAATGGATAGTCTATGTGGTGATTTGAATAAGAATGGCCTTCAAAAGCTCACATATTTGAATGTTTAAGGAGTGGCACTATTTGAAAGGAGGTGTGGCCTTATTAGAGTAGGTGTGGCCTTGTTGGAGGACGTGTGTCACTAGGTGTGGGCTTTGAGGTTTCAGAAACCCAAGCCTGGTCCAGTGCCTCTCTCTTCCTGCAGCCTTTGGATCCAGATATAGGATTCTCAACTACCATGTCTGCTGGTGTGTCAACAGGCTTTCTCTCATGGGGACAATTGCCTAAACCTCTGAAACTGTAAATAAGCACCAATGAAATGTTTTCTTTTGTAAGAGTTGTTATGTTATTGTGTCTTTTCACACCAATAGAACACTGACAAGAAAGAAAGAAGTTTGTACCAGGTCTGTGGAGTAGTTGCTGTGACAGGCCTGACCAGGCTGCTTATGGGTATAATGGGTAGACTTTGGAATTTTGGATTAGACAACAGTTGAATGCTTTATTCAGGACTTAATTGGTCATAGTAGTATGAGTTGGAAGATGATTTGACCTGTGGGGACACAGCTTGTCTTAGTTAAGGTTTCCATTGCTATAAAGAGATACCATGGCCAAGGCAATTCTTATAAAGGACAACATTTAATTGGGGCTGACTTACAGGTTCAGATGTTCAGTCCAGTATCATCAAAGTAGGAACATGGCAACATCCAGGCAGGCATGGTACAGGAGGAGCTGAGAGTTCTACATTTTCACCTAAAGGCTGCTAGGAGAATACTGACTTCCAAGCAGCAAGGATGAGGGTCTTATAGCCCATACCCACAGTGACACACCTACTCCAACAAGGCCACACCTACTCCAAAAGGGCCACACCTTCTAATAGTGCCACTCTTTTGGCCAAGCATATTGAAACCACCACATTCCACTCCCTGGCCCCCATAGGCTTGTTCAAAAATATGAGTCTATAGGGGCCATACCTAGTCATAGAATAATGCAAAATACATTAGTCTAACTTCAAAAGTTCCGTAGTCTGTAACAGTCTCAACAAAAGTTAAAAGTACAAAGGTCAAAGTCTCTTCTGAGATTCATCTAATAACTTAATCCCCTATAAAATCAAAATTAAAAACAGACCATATACTTCACACAGGACATATATTACCATTCCAAAATGTCATAGTGAGGAAACACTGGACCAAAGCAAAACCAAAAACCAGCTAGGCAAATTCTAACCTCTTGAATCTTCAAGTCTGATATAAAAGTGCTCTTCATATCTCCAACTCCTTTCATCTTTGTTGACTATAATAAACTTCTTTATCTTGGGCTGGTTTTACTCACTGTTAGAAGATTTCCTCAGCAGGCATCCCATGGCTCTGACATCTTTAACATCTTGGGGTCTCCAAGGCAACTTTAACTTCATACCTTCTTGTTCCAATGTCTCGGATCCACACATGCTCTTCTGGGTTCCTCCAAAGGGCTTCCTTCACTTCTCCAGCTCTGCCCTCTGTAGCACTCTAAGTTCAGGTTGATCCACTCCATTCCTGCTGCTGTTCTTGGTGATCATCCCATGGTACTGGCATCTCCAATACACTGGGTTCTTCTGCTGCAACTATAGCCTCTCATAGGCTTTCTTCATGGTGCCAAGCCTCAAATCTTTTGCATGATCCCTTCAGTCCTGGGCCATCAACTGCAACTGAGGCCTTCCCTGGCCTCTCATAGTACCAAGCCTCAGCTGTTCTCCATGACCCCTTCATACCTTCAAAACCAGTACCACCTGGGTAATTCTTATACATTACCAAGTCCAGGTGCAGCAAGAGGTACAACCTTCGCTATCTCTGGAAAACAGTTTCTTTATGCTCTCAGAAAACACTTCCCAGAATATTTCACCTCAGTGATGCTGGTCTCTTCTTGATCGCCACTAATTTCTTAGCTCCAGCTAATCAGCATCAGTTTTCCCATTAGTCTATTCTATTCAGGGCTCTAAAGCCAGAGCCACATGGCTGGAGCTGCCAAGTTCTGCTGCTTGCTGGGACTGGAACATGGTCTCTTTGTTCTGTGACATTACCACCAGCTTTCTATTTCCAGTTTCTTTACTGCCTAAGCTTGGCTGGCATGGAACTTGCACTGTAGACTGATCTTAAACTCAGAGATCTGTATGGCTCTGTCTCCTGAATGCTGAGATTAAAGGCATGTATCACCATGGCTGGACTTAAGCTTTTCTTTATAGATCTTAATCAAGTTGAAAACCAAGAATAGTCATCACAATACATTCCTTGTCAATTTGACCCATAATTACAGAAGGGAAGAATACTAAAATGTGGCCTAGAGACCATTCTTGTGATACTTTGGTGAAGAATGTGTCTGCTTTCTGCTCTTGTCCAAAAATAAACCTGCCTGAGGCTAAATAGAAAAGTTTTGGAGTAATAGCAGTGGCAGAGGAGATTTTAAAACAGCCTAGTATTGACTCTGTTGTGTAGCTAGTAGTGGTCACTCTTATGCAGATTAGTAATGAAAAGGAGTGAGCTGAACAAGGAAAAATACAAAATGTGCAGTTTGAGAAGGAAAAGAAGTATCAGGAAATAGAGCTAAGTCTTATCCTCAAGGAGATAAAATGTTTAAAGTAAAACAGGATCCTGGATGGATAAAGAGTCTAGTGACCTCAGGGCAAGACCCCACCCAGCTAAGCTTCCAACCTGTGAAGAGGAATTCTTAAGTAGTAAAGGAAACCATTGAAAACAGAAATCTGATGGAGATGTGATAGAAAGAGGGGGCCACATTCCAGACCCAGCAAGTAGAAGAACTTGGCAGCTTCAGCCAAGTAGTTCTAGAAAGGGATTGTGGAATTTCCCTCTATTGCTTAAGAAAGCTCTAGGTTAGGCATGTGTCCCTGCATGGAGGCCCAAAGAGACCATTGTGTGAAGTTGTTAAGGTGAAGCTGGATTACTTTGGATACTCCAAGATGTTGACGATGTTAGAGACAAGAAATACCTGCCAAGGAAGACTACAGACCAGATGTGGAAACAGCCCATGAGAAAGAAGAGTGTGTTGGAGTCAACAAAGCTGAAAGAAATTGGAGATCAGAACAGCTCGCTGACATCAGACATAGCGATGCAGAGTTTTGTGTTTGCTCAGCTGGGTTTAGGTCTTGCTTTGGACTAGTATTCCCTCACTATGATCCCTTTCCTCCCTGTTGGAATGGTAGTATACATTCTGTGCCATTGTATGTTGGAAGTATGTGATCTGCTTTTTTATTTTGATTTTACAGGGGATTACAGGTAAGAGATTGCCAAGAGTCTCAAAGGAAACTTTGAAATTAGGACTTTTAAACAAGTTTGAGAGTGTTATAAACTAATAGGGACTTTTGAAGTTGGAGTGAATACAGTTTTGCATTATGTTATGGCTATAGGCCTATGGGGGTATCTTAGTCAGGGTTTCTATTCCTGCACAAAACATCATGACCAAGAAGCAAGTTGGGGAGGAAAGGGTTTATTCAGCTTACTCTTCCACACTGCTGTTCATCACCAGAGGAAGTCAGGACTGGAACACAAGCAGGTCAGGAAGCAGGAGCTGATGTAGAGGCCATGGAGGGATGTTTCTTACTGGCTTGCTCAGCCTGCTTTCTTATAGACCCCAAGACTACCAGCCCACAGATGGTACCACTCACAAGGGGCTCTCCCCCTTGATCACTAATTGAGAAAATGCCTTACAGCTGGATCTCATGGAGGCATTTCCTCACCTGAAGCTCCTTTCTCTGTGATAATTCCAGCTTGTGTCAAGTTGACACACAAAACCAGCCAGTACAGGGGGCTAGGGAGGGGAATGTGGTGGTTTGAATAAGAATGGTCCCTCTAGGCTCATATATATTTGAATGGTTAGGGAGTGGCAACATTTGAAAGGAATAGGAGATGTGGCTTTGTTGGAGTGGGTGTGGAATTGTTGGATAGGTGTGGCCTTGTTGGAGGAAGTGTTTCACTGGGGATGGGTTTTAGGGTTTCAGAAGCCCAAGCCAGACAGACCCAATGCCTCTCTCTTTCTGTGGCCATTGGATCCAGAAACCTTGTCTGCCTTTGTGTCACTATGCTGCCTGCCATGAGGACAATGGATTAAATCTCTGAAACTAAGCCAGCCCAAATTAAATGTTTTCTTTTATAGGAGTTGTCATGGTGTTTTTTCTCAGTAATAGAACATTAACTAAGACAGACTGTCAAACACGGAGAGCAATAGCCCTTTAAGAAACAGCACATTAATGATGAGAACCTCCACAAACACATTATCAATCAGCTACACTTTCTATCAATGCTTGGTACAGATCACCAGAATCTAAGCATGGTGATCATGTTTCCAGTACTGCAAACTGATTAGTGTGGCAGGCTTGGTATGATGTAATAGGGCAAGGTCAGGGATATTTACAGTAACATTTCCTTCCCCCCTTTCTTAAAATCACTTTAAGAGCTGGGCTGTGGTGGCGCACGCCTTTGATCCCAGCACTTGGGAGGCAGAGGCAGGTGGATTTCTGAGTTCGAGGCCAGCCTGGTCTAAACAGTGAGTTCCAGGACAGCCAGGGCTACACAGAGAAACCCTGTCTCGAAAAACAAAAAAAAAAAAAACAAAAAAACAACAACAACAACAAAAAAATCACTTTAAGAAAGTGTCTCCTCATAACTGTGCTTTAGAATGGAAAGGCTAAACCAGTAACCCAAATGCATGGATGTGTTTTGTACCATATTAAAATTGTGAATGTGATAGAATAGTCACACATTGAGCTGATCCAATTCTCTGAAGATTTTCGTAAGTGAGTCCTCAAAAAGGACATGTCACTAGAAATGTTTTGAAGGAATGAGGAAGCTGGCTAAAGAAAATTTTCCATTTGCCTTCTGGCTGACCCAGTTAACAATAGCAGGTGGGTCCCCCAAACCTCAAGGCCCATAGTTGAACTATATCTGAACTCTATGTATCCATAAATCCTGGGAAATTGTTTTACTCCCTTCTGAGAATGTTCCGCTCTGTTCTGCCCGGGTGAGCACATCTATACATCTGTTCCTGGGTATGCTGATATGCTTTGTCTTTGTAGTTTCTGCTTTGTGGTTTCTGCCTTTAAAAACCCTGCCTACCCCTCCATCGGGGTCGCTTCCCCTCGCCTCTGCGTAGGCAGCGGATCGACCCTGGTGCACCAGTCCCAAATATACCTCCCGCTTTACACCGAGAAGGCTTTCGTGTGTTCCTTGGCCGCCTCAACCCGAGACTGGGTAGCCCCCCCCTTCGCAGGGGTCCTACAGTTTTATATGGAATAACAGTTTGAAAATGATACATTCAAAGGTTTTAAGTAAGTAAATTGTGATTTAGTTAAAGAAATATAAGGAAACTCCCAACTGGTGGAGACATATCTGGGAATGGTGCCAGAGAAACAAATTTTGCAAGAAAAATAGTTGAATTCTCAATTACCTTTTGAAACAATTACTCAGAGATGCTATGAATATTACTGATGATCTTAATAACCCCCGTATCAATCCATCCTTGTTGTTTAATACCCAGACAATTTGTGTAGGGTTGTCTCCAAGTTTAGAGTAGGCTTTGATTGTGATAAACATATTAGCTGCTTAGTTCTTAAATCAGCATATAAAAATGGATCTTTATAAAACTAAAAAGGCACAGCATTTGGGGTTGGGGAGCTAGATTACAATGGGATGCAAATGTCCTGTGATGACACCATACAATTTTGCAAGAAAATTTGATAAGATTTTACAATGAAATGATGCCTTTGCCCAATTTATGTGAATGAGAAAGAATTTATCTGCTAAACTTGTGGACAGCTCTAAGTTTTAGAGTGAAATTGACAACACAAAATAGAAGATAGAGGACAACTCAACTCTTGGTGGTGTAGCAGAGTGTATTTGCATGCTATGGATACTTTGACAAAGTAGCACACACTTAGTGGCTTAAACAACTACATATTTTCTCAAAATTGTGAACTTCCTAAGTCTAGATCAAGGGTTTATTCAAGGCATTTCTCTTGAGTTCTAAATGTTGTTCTTCTTGTAAGACTCTAGGGAGTTCTTTGGAGCCTTAACGTACTGGAGACCCCCCGCCCCCAAGTGAACACATGGAGTTGGGGATTGATGCAAAATGCAAGAGGAATTTATTGATTCAGCATGCTGAGGTTGCTCTGCATACCAAGACAGGACAGTGACCACCCGTAGCCCGGTCAGGGACCTTATATACAGATTTTAGAGCAGCAGCCATTAGGCACAATGTGATTGGCAGAACAGTGTGACTTTTAAACTGATTGGTCTTTAGGGAATGAGGTAGCAGGGGCTTAATCAGCCCCTCCCTTCCAGTCTACTGAACCTGTTTCTTCCAGGAGGGGAGGGGTGCCCATGTGCTTGAAGTGGGGAGGGGACCTTGGAGGACTATCTCAAAGTTCCTGAGCTGACTTCTCATTTCCCCCTTTTTCTTGTGCATGCTTCAATCCTGAAGCTATGGTTGATAGCTATGCAGCTCACACACCTGGTCTTCTGTATCTAGCTCTTTGTATTTCTGCTTTAAGATCATTAGCTGTACTGCACCTATGTGTTCCTTAACAAAAGCAGCCAAGTGGTTCAAAATATAGGGGACAAAAGTCAACAATAGCAGGAGAACAATTAAGGTCTTAACGAGGTAGATATGAGGGCGGTTAACTAAGAGGTTAAACCAAGACTTGAACCAGCCCTGACTATGTTCTCTCTCTTTCTTCCACTTGGCTAACCCTACTCTCACCTTGGCCATTGAATCTTTAACAACCCCAGAATGGTCTATATAAAAGAAACACTTATCAGCTAAGGCAGCACATAGCCCTCCTTGCTGGAGGAAAAGTTAAGTCTAATCTCCTCCTATTCTGTAGTACTACTTCTGATAATGAAGTCAGTGATTCTTTAAGATGACTGATGGAAGCTTGTATTCTCTCTATATCTAAATCAATGACTGCCCTTAGACTGTCATAATTTTCCCTTTTTAAGACCAAAGTGGAGGTCCTGGTGGCTGCCCCAGCCACCCCCAACCACAACAGAAGGGAGACAGTGAGTGCTGTCCAAAGGTACCACAAACAGTCATGATCAAGGTCGAGTGATCTTGAGCTTGAGCAGATTGTCCATCTTCTGTACCAAAGCTGGGGTTCTCTGGGGAGCTGGGCATCTGTAGGTTTCACACGGTAAGCGTGCACCCAGGCCTCAATTCCGTCTACCTTGGGGACTGTGGGAGTAGTTAGCAGCACCAGAAAGGGTCTCTTTCATCTGGGTTTCAGCGACTGTGTCCGATGCCTCTTTACATAGATCCTGTCACCAGTCTGGAAGTAGTGAGGAGTCTCTGGCATCACTGGAGCATTTAAGGCAGACAGTTTGGGCCAAATCTCATGCTGTGGAATACCTCCTTGGAGGGCCCAGTGCACACCAAGGGAGTTGGGGTACCACACAGGATCTCAACAGGGGTCTGGTTAAAATGGTAGGGGGTGTTCCGAGCTTGGAACAGGGCCAAGGGGAGGGGCAGTCCCAGCCAGTCTCCAAGGTCAATTTAGTTAAGGTCTCTATTTTGGGTTCTATTCATTCTCTCTACCTGCCCTGAGCTTTGGGGACGGTACTCACAATGAAGTTTTCAATCTGTCCCCAATACTTTGGCCAATCCCTGGTTTACCTGAGAGACAAAAGCAGAACCAGTGTTTTATCCACTTGCCTTGGGCACTCCAAAACTCAGGAAAATTTCCAATATCTTCTTGGATATCACAGCAGCTGTTTCCTGCTTGATGGGGAATGCCTCAACCCATCTTGAGAAAGTATCTACAAACACCTGAAGGTATTTGTAACCACATTTTCCTGGCTTAACTTCTATAAAATCGACCTCTCAATATACCCTAGGCTGTTCTCCCCTAGGTCTTTTGCCCTGTTTATTCTTGGATGCATAAGCATTCACTTGCTGGCATACCTTACACTGTTCTACTATCTTTCTGGCCTCAAACCTGAGTCCTATTATATATAGTTTAGGTTTCTTAACTGCTTAGACAAGCTTTTTATCCCCTAAATGAGTCCATCTGTGCATTTGGCCTAGTAAGTCTTTTGCTTGCTTTCTGGGGAGTACAGTTTTCTTTCTTGTGTGCCATTTCCCTTCCTTCTCTAGGTGATAGTTGGTAGGGTGGCTGGCAATCTGAGTCCTTTCTTCTTCAGTGTAGTCTATGTGAGGCCATCTCTTAGTCTAGTCCCATTTCCCAGCAGGTGTTTTTTGCAGGCCCATAACCAGGATAGGCTCCTGCATTGCCACTTCTCGAGCCTCTTGATCTGCCTGATTATTGCCCCGGGTCACTGACTTTCTTCCTTTCTGATGTCCTGGGCATGAAAAATACTGTTTCACTGGGGCATCCAAGAGATCCAGGATTTCCTGTTTGTTTCCTCTGGTGTGATCAATCCTCTCAATCAATCAATAGCTCTGTGGTTGTGGAATGTGACAAAGGCATGCCTGCTATTCATTCGTGTAGATGTTGATTTTCTTGCAGGCTCCAAGTTCTAAGGCCTTGGTGGGGGCAATTAGCTCCACTTCCTGCATCGATGTGTCAGGGGGTAGAGGTTCCGCCCAGATGACATTTGTGCTGTCCACCACAGCAGCACCTGCTTGTCTCTGACCTTCATGGAGAAAACTGCTCCCGTCTGTAAACCAGGTAGCCTCAGCTTTTGGCAGGGGTCAGTCAGAGAGGTCTCTCTTTTTGGGCCAGCTTATTGTGGCCCGTTGGGCAGGAAATGTATCTGGGCCCCTATTTTGGAGAGTATGTCTCACCCCAACAGAGGGTAGGGACAGTCTGGGTGACCTTAAATGAATGGGATACCTGGCCCATCCCTAGGTCCACTGTTCTTCGGGTAGTCCATGAATACATTTTGGTGCCAATGGCTACTTGGACCTAAGATCCTTTTTTGAAAACGGGGCCATCAGCTTAGAGGACCGAGTGTTGAGCCCCTGTGTCCACCAAGAATTGAGTGGGTTTCTCCTCCACTCTCAGAGTTACCCTGTGTTCGAGGAGGGGGTCTGAACATCGTCTCCCTGTCTTCACTCAGGGCTAACATCTTTTGCTGCTTAGGGGCGCTTTTCCCAAGGCCAGGGATTTCCTGCTCCCAGCTTCCATTTGTTAGGACACTCTCAGGCCCAGTGGCCTCTCTCCTTGCAGTATGCCCACTGGTCTTTTTCTGTCTTTCTTCTCTACTTCCCTAACTACTGTAGCTAGGACTTCCTGTAGATTTCCTTCTCTGTCACTTTTCTTTCTTTCTTTCTCTGCTCCTTCTCCTCCTGTCTCCCTGTTGTGGTAGACTTTCTTAGCAACCCGCACTAACTCCTTCAACAGCCTATCCTGTCTTTCTAGCCTCTGAAGCTTTTTCCTGTTATCTCTACTAGCCTGGTCTATGAAAGTTATTGTCACAGTAGTTTTGTCCTCCTTGCTGCTGACATCATAGGGTGTATATTGGTGGAATGCCTCTATGAGCCACTCTAGAAAGGCTGTGGGTGACTTATCCCTGCTTATCCTCACATACCTTGGTCAGATTTGCGGGTCATCAAGCGGCCCCCTTGAGACCTGCCAACGGAGTCTGGTGATGGACTTTCAGGTGCCCCTTACCTTCTGCCATAGTCAGGGAACGCCCACTGTTGATGACAGCCTGGTCAATCGATGGGGTCTGAGGGGGCATTCTTTCTAACTTCCTGCATTATCTTCTCTAGCTCTTCGGTCATCAAGAACACTCACCTAGGTGGGCTGATGAGTAAATAAGACAGTCTCAAAGAAATTAATTGGCCCCTTGGAAAGGGAGATGGGATCTCCTCCCACTCCTCCTGCTCCTCCCTCTGGTAAATAGGGGTACAACAGCCCCAGTCCCATATGGGCTGTGGATCCTGGGACCAGTGCTGGTGCTAATAGGGCCGGGGGGGCCCTCTACTAGATTTTCTCCCTCCTAGTTTTCTTTCCCTAACTTTCCAATGTTTAACTGGGTAAATTCAGTCTGTACGATGACCAACAAACAAACAAGCAAGCAAACAAACAAAAAACCAAAAAACCCTTCAGTCAGTTTTTAAGTCTAAGAACACAGAAAACAGTGGAAAACAACACAGACAGCTCGACCCTGCCACGGGTGGGCATCTAGGTCCACAAACACAAAGAGAGACAACCAACAAACAGTTTGCCCCTTCTAGGGACGCAGAACAGACTTTCTCAGCCAGCTCCAGCTGCACTGGGTTAAACCAGGTGGTCCTGCCGGATGGATCTGCAGAAGCCAGATAACAGACTTTCTCAGCCAGCTCCAGCTGCGCTGATAAACCAGGAAACCAGGTTACAGCAAGACTTGCTGTTTCCAGAAGGAGAGAAGCCTTCTCGACTCCTTCCAGGGGGAGCCTGAAGCATCCTCCCGACCCCCCCCCCCAGGTCGTTACGTTAAGGCACGTCTGCCCGCCGCACTTGACCGCCCCAAACACCATGGGCTCCCTGAGCCCCCAGAAGCTTGCAAGCAAGACTTTTAAACAGACTTACAGACACAGACAAACATTTGGGCCGTGGTTACCTGCCTAAGCCATTCCTCCAATATGCAGCTCTCCGGTGTGTCCGCACAGAAGGTCGTTTCTCAGCCAACACACCATATGTAAGACTCTAGGGAGCCTTAACTTACCAGAGGAACCCCCTCCCCCCCCCCCCAGTGAACACATGGAGTCAGGGATTGATGCAAAATACAAGAGGAATTTATTAATTCAGCATGCTGAGGTTGCTCTGCATACCAAGACAGGAGAGTGACCACCCGTAGCCCGGTCAGGGACCTTATATACGGATTTTAGAGCAGCAGCCATTAGGCACAATGTGATTGGCAGAACAGTGTGACTTTTAAACTGATTGGTCTTTAGGGAATGAGGTAGCAGGGGCTTAATTAGCCTCTCCCTTCCAGTCTACTGAACCTGTTTTTTCCAGGAGGGGAGGGGTGCCCATGTGCTCAGAAGGGGGAGTGGACCCTGGTAGAATATCTCAGTGTTCCTGAGCTGACTTCTCATTCTGATTTCAGATGTCCTTTTATGAGTATGCTAATTTCTTATAAGAACTCATTATATAGGATTAGAACCTATACATTTGCCCTAAAAACCTCTATGAAGGCCCTAGCTCCATAAAAAAAATCACATTCACAGAGGCTGAGTGCTGAGATATCAAAATATGGCTTTATGGGGAATAATTCAGTCCATAATGCTGAGAACCTAGATTAAGTAATACCTAAGTAAAGTTGGCTTGTTTTGCCAAACATATCAGTCAATAAATATTCCATTTATTGGAAAAAAAAAACCCTCCTTAATTGGTTTTACTTAAATTTCATAGAAAACATCTTCATACAACATCTAATATTATTTCCAGAATTACAGGCTACGTACTGCAAATTATACACAAACAGAAAATACAGAAATATAAACCTCACACATGAGTGTGTGGGAAACGAACACAAATTGATTACAAATTGAAATAACAATGACAATGGTTTAAAGGTAAAACAAGGCAGAATTTCTTCAAAAACAGGTATTCAAATCTATAATATGCATGCATACTGTTTTAAAGAAACATGTAATAGGTGTATTTATCAGTATGTTATACAAAGAATTATTTCTGTGCCTAATGTAAGTAAAATGAGCAGTCCATTTGAGATATATACCTATTAATATCATTGGTATATGTAAATTATAAAATACAAATATTATCAGACAAAACTCATTACTATTGTATATTAATAAATTTATATTTATAAAGGTGCACATACTGTGTATGTAAAATGATCTATTACCAAAATGTACTTATGGCAAAAATTTGTGATCTTCGTGTTTATATGTAAATTTGACCGTGGACGCTAGGGACACAGTAGAAAGGACTGAGATGGCCACTCTTCAGTTAGTGGGGAAGGTTTTTATTGTAGGTAAGAGAACACCCAGAGGAACTGGAAGAGTCCAAAGCAGTGAGAAAAAAGCAAACTGGGCCTAGTGCTAGGAGAGCAGGATGTGGAGCAATTACGCTAATTAGAAGTAGAAGAGAAGTTGAGGCCAGGAAAAGCCATGGCCTGGACCAGTCTGGGATTTTACAGTAGAGGGGGACTGAGAAAGGGCAGGATCCTAGCCTGAGCTTTGAGACATTTAACAAGAAAGTGTGCATGAGAACTTAAGCATGGGCTTTGATATGTGATCACATGTATCACCAATAGATAGCCATTTGTCCCTACAGCCAGAGGAAAAGGAAGTAACTCCTTTTGGCTGACAAACCAGTTTCTTTAGTTCCTGAGGAATGCTGGCTTTAATCTAACTACCAGCATTCATACTATATAGTTCAATTTGAGCCTAATTTAGACTAAATTTTGGACGAAGTGGCCCTGTGCTTTGAGGGGAAAATGGGGTACCCTCCTTACCATAAGAGAAAGAATTCAAAGAATTTCAGAAGGAATGTGCCTGAAGCAAGAAAATAGAAGTGTGGAACTAAACTGTATGAAAGCCAGGAGAAGACTTAAACCAAAAGGAATACTGAAAGTAAGAGAGCAAGAGAGGCTCAGGGCATAAAACAAACAACCAACAAAACGAAACTAAACCAAACAAAAAGAAAACTCCAAAACAACACCAAGCAAATGAAGAAACCAGGAAACAATAAAGATAGTATAACATAAAGGGCAGGACACACTAATAAATACACAGAATGAGAAGGGAGCTGCAGGCTTCCGCGGAGTCTGCAGAGGGCAGGGGAGTCGCATCCGCGTGAACTGGGCAGAAGAATGCTCGAGCCAGGCAGAAGAACGCGCGAGCCAGGAAAAAGAACGCGCGAACCCACGAGCAGCACTAGGACACCAGCAACGGTCACTTCGCCTGCGCCGCCATCCGCTCTGGCTGGCAGCAGGCGGATCTTCCCTTCTCACCTCTGGCTAGAACTCCCTGGGCTGAACGCCTTCGCCTCGGGTTTTTAGCAGAGGTGGCCACTCGGTGGCCGGAGCCCCCTCCGGCAGCCACTATCCCCCCCCCCGCAGCTGGACTCCGGAAAGGACAAGCTAAGAGGTGGGCATCTTAGAGCGGTGGTGGAGGATGGGACGGAGCCTCGCAGGAGAAACTGAGTAGCAGTAGGCACGGGCTCCCACGGGAAGGCAAGGGAGGGGATCTGCAGGGGGCAGCAGGAACTGGGGTTGTCCTTAGGAGCCAGACGGAGGTTGGGGAAGAGCGCGGTGGAACCCGGAGGTGGGTACCAGGAAGCGGCCCGGGAAAGTGGAGGGGACTGTGAGCGGCAGGCTGGGATGCTCAGGACACTAACTGGGAGGGAGGAGAGGCTCTTTACTCTCTTCCAGACTTCCAAACAGATTTGCAACCATCCCATGGGGGTCGGGGCGCCGGCTGCTGTGGACTCCCTGGTAACCATGCTGGGGGATTCCTAATCCTAGCAGGTACTGGCCACCCAGTTAACACTCTCTAGTACTTCCTTCCTAGGGGCTCAAGGAACCCCAGAGACTGCACCGCACAGAAGACACCAGCCAGCTTTCCAGCTTCATCCTCAGGTTCCTGGGATCAGCAGGTAGGAACCAGGAAAAAGCACAGAGGCACTCACTGGGAGGTCACCATTTACTCCCCCCGCCCCCCTCCCCGGTTTAACTGTCTCTCCCCCTTTCACACTGCAGACTTCTAGCCCTCCAGGATCCAGGAAGCAGAAGGGCAGCACAAGAACAAAGCTGCAGAACTGAACATGGAAAGCAAAAAGTCGACCAAGAAAAGAGCTGGTCAGAAGAGGAAGAGGAGCAAATCTCCAACTCCAGCCCCAAGGAACATCGTGGGCTGCAGAATTTCTCATGACTGGAAGGAAGGAGAAAAACCGATCACACGGTGGAAGGGAACTGTGCTAGAACAGGTGCCTATCAACCCGTCTCTCTACCTGGTGAAATATGATGGAATTGACTGTGTCTATGGACTAGAACTTCTAACAGATAAGAGGGTACAGTCCCTAAAAGTTATTAGAAGCAAGGTGGCGTCAGCCCAAGTCACTGATAACCGATTTGCTGATATTATCATTGGCAAAGCAGTGGCACACTTATTTGAGGGTGAGCATGGCTCTAAGGATGAATGGAGGGGGATGGTCCTGGGCCAAGCACCTGTCATTGATAGCAGTTTTTACATTACTTATGAGAAAGATCCTGTGCTATACATGTACCAACTTCTAGATGATTATAGGGAGGGCGACCTCCGTATCTTGGCAGGCTTCAGTGACACCCCTCCTTCAGACATTGACCTGGAGGTTATGAATGGCCTGATAGGCAAATATGTTGAATGCAACAAAGAAGATGGCTCCAGGAGGATCGGAATGGTTATTCACCAGGTTGAAGCCAAGCCCACTGTGTACTTCATCAAGTTTGTAGATGATTTTCATATCTATGTATGTGACTTGGTGAAACAGTTCTAATCAATTGTCAAGGTGTTGCCACAGCTGTAGAAATAAAGTTAAAGTTGTAATTTCTTTGGAATAAAGTTGAAGTTGTAATTTCTTTGGAATTGAAGTTGTAATTTCTAGATGTGCTCAGGCTGCTGCCCTTGAGTGTGTCTGGGGCTCAATGCAAGCTTACCAGTTGTCCAGACAAATGCAGGCTTCTGTGGGTATGGCATGCTGTCTGAAGCA